>JANHGO010000075.1:36182795-36282954 GCA_024606505.1 Aquila spilogaster | reverse complement strand
ATGCATGTGCATTGATACCAGCACACGTCTGCACACACATGCACTGAATACCAACACATGGGCACACACGTGTACCCTATACCAGCACACACACACCCCGTTCCCTCTGGCGCCACCGCCCTCCATGCGCGGGCCCCAACGGCGGCCTCACCGCTGCCTGCGCACGGCCACCGCCACCGCCGCCTCCGCTTCCCCTCCGCCACCTCCTCCTGCCCCTCTGCGGCGCCGCTCCCGGCTGAGCTCGGCGGGCGGGAGGCGGGGCGGGGCGGGCGGACAACGTCTGCCGGGCTGGAGGCTCCGCGAGGCGGGGACTGCAGCTGCGGGAACCGCTCCCCCTGCCACGCTCCGGCGCTGCTTTTCCCCCTCCTCTCTCGGTCCCCGTCCTCTCCTCCCGCTGCCTTTGTCTCCCCCCGCTTTGTCCGCCCCGGGGCAGTGCCCTTCCCTTGGGGCAGCGAGAGTGAATGGACGAGGGGAGGAAAAAGGGTGGGGAGAGGAGACACGGTCTCTCAGCTTCACACGGCCCTATAGACGAATAACTTCACCGTGTGCTGCTTTTCTCCATTTTCCTTTTGTCCTCAGGCCCAGAAGTGTTATCATTCCTTCTCTCTCTCCATCTGAATTGGCACTGTGCTTGTGGAACACCATTCTCCCGTTCGTGATGCTGAAATGGCTGTAGCAGCGGCTCCACCCCATCGGCAACGATTTAATAGCAGCTTTCAAGGCTGAATCAAAGAGCTCTGCTCCACTTCCCTGCTCTTACACACAGAGTTGGCTCTGCTGAATTCATCACAAAGCAAACCTGTTCCAGTCCCTTACGTTTGGTTCGTGTGCGATCCTGTTCAAACAAAAGGGTGATGAGAAAGCAATTCCAGCACTGGAGCCCAATTGCAGTTTGTCATTCAACGTGGCATCATTCTCTGGCATTCATCCAGCATGGTAAAGCTCAAAACGGTGTGACACAGGGCCCAGAATAATAGCTTTCAACTAGATCAGCATTTAGCAATGTTTGTTAGCATTTCACTTCCTAAGTGGTAAGTGGAAGCTCTTACAGTGGCCATTAGATGTTGAAACTCACAGCCAAACCCCTGCACTGAGCCACTCTTCTTCCTCTCTGCAAAAAGTTCTGCTGAACAAAAAACTTCAAGATTTAAATATGAAATAGTATTCAGAAGCACAGAGCCAGCAATTTATTGCTTACAAGGAACAGACCCAGCAGCCCCTAGCTATGGGAATAAACCTTTAACACAAACAATGTAATTAGGTTAAAAACTTTCTTTTTTAAAGTAACTTCACAGAACACTTGTACAAAATACCTGTTGGCTTCTCAAGCTTTCAACCACAGTTGAGAACCTTTGTGCTTGGGTTCCGGCATCACAGATTTGAGCTTCCTGTATTGATCTAGCGTTTTCCATCATCCTTTGTCAACTTGGTTTTTGTTTTAGAGAATTTAGTACCAGGTAAGTAGATCTCAGGAGTGCAATGTAGTGCAATGCACAATATTTTGTTAAGCAATATTAGGCAGCTGCCTAGTACAACATTTAGTATAAAGCACAGCAACTAGAAGTCAATTCACTATCAAAGACAGAAAACTGAAGTGCAGCTTTGTGCTGCCCTTTCAGAACTCTAAGTAACAGTGCTAAAATTATAAATGAACTATGTTTCAAACATGCAAGTGGCTTTCTCTACCTCCTGGGAAAACTAAAGCTAAAAGATGTCCTATTTCTAAAGCAGAACTCAGAATGAAGTTGCACAGACCAAAAGTTTCTACCTATAAAGCAAATGTACCATAGCTTCAAAGTCATCTTGTAGGATGAGCCAGTCTCAACCTTCAAACCAAGAAAAAGCAGCTTCAGAACAACTGTAACTTAAAGTTAAATGGATTTACCCTGACTAGAAATGGTTGACTTCATTTCTATGTCCCAGTGTACACTTAAATGAAGATAAATGCAGACTGTGGTAACAATGAATGCACCTCGTATGTTCACATCCAATTTGTAGCAATCATTTTAAAAGATGATACGGGTTCTGTAGTTCTCATTACTATAAATGACTAAACATGACTGAAATCCAGAATGTCTTTCATTCCTGTACTAGAGGCTCTCTTCTGAGTGGCATGATTTTAGGCAATCGGTTAACATACATCTCTAAAAAAATAGGAATAGCTGCATGCTTCAGAAAAATTTAGCATGCTGACATAACTACCAGCATCCTGCCCATAAGTAAAGAGTCTACTTAAGAATTACAATTATTCTCCTTAGTCATGTGGGAACATCAGTTGAAGTTGGATTTGCCCCTTTTCCAGCTTTGTGAAAGGTTTGTAAGTACGAAAACTTGCAGTATAGCTATGTTATGCTTTAAGAACTGCATTTAGGGATATCCTGACTGATAAGTTCCATTTTTCTATTCAGTGGCACATACCAATTCAAGTATGAAGATTTTGAGTATAGGATTTTTTTCTTCCTCTGAATGATCTCTTCAGCATGTACATTTGGCAATTCCTACACTGAAACTCAATTAATGCCTTTTTTCTCTCCAGCACTTTCAGCACATATCTACTGTTTTCCTTTCCTAGGTCAGCAGTCACAAAAAAGCCATGCAAGTCCATGTTCTGGTTGTTGGTGTTCTACACAAGACAAATTTGAACCCAATTTTACATTATTTGTTTTACCCATGTTTGGTAGAACAACAGAAAACAGTATTTTAAGAATCCTTTCTGCATGCTTGTTTATCCAAGGTACTTAACTTGACAACAATAAAGGTCACCTTGACTATAAATGTTTCATTTCATAGATAACTTGAGAAACCATATTCCATTCTATTAAATTTAATTCTTAAATTAAATCTTCCTTAAGATACTATGTGAATAATTCTACCAGTTACATAAAACAAAAATAAATCACATAAAACAACAAAAGCTGAAGCAAAGCAGAAAGTTTTATCTCAACTGAGTGTGCTGAGCTTCTAAAACAAAGGGCAAATCAGCTTCTGTTCAGTCACTGGATGACAGCTAAACATTAAGTTGCAAAAAAGCCTTATGACTCTGCTGCTAGTAGTTAAGCAAACTTTAGGAAGTGTCAGTTGTCACTTACACATTAATCACCATGTTATTAAATCCATCCTGTCTGTAAACTTCAAGGACTAATTCCTGATTTGTCCTCTCCCACCACTTTAAATATAAATACAACTGTCAGAGCTACAATATACTCTTTAAGAGGAGCAGCAAGCTTCAGTGGCATTTACCTACCAGAATACATCTGTGGTACAACATGAGGGTACTACAGACTTCCACAGCAATTACAAATGCTTTTGAAAAAAAATATACTTGAACCTTTTCTTGGTCTTAGTTCCTCTTCAGCTATCCTGACTTACTGAGTTTGCAGTAAAATAATTTTTCTTAGCACCTACCGTGTCTTTCAGTTATCTTCTAGATTCTCAGCCATTGTTCTTTTAATGACATTTAAAGCACTGTGAATTAGATTATAAAGACATAAGTTAGAAATGTAAACCTCTTTAAGATGCTAATCACCTGACTGATGGCCACAACATTTTGCACAATTTTTTTTCGATGTACATTAGCATTTCTGAATACTTTTGCTATTCCCAATCCTGTAAGTGAACATGAACTTCATGCCAGCAGGAATCCGTGGGAAAATCTGAATGATGACTGCTCACACTATACCCACCCCATTACAAATTTTATTATTCATTTTAGTAAGCTCTAATCTAGACTATTATGCCACACCAATCACCATGGGAACCTGACTTAAAAGTTCCAGAAATGCTTTTGCTATTCAGCTTCTCTCAGATCTTGTAGTGTCATCTGACTGCAGTTTCAATACACAGAAGTAATTTGAATAGTTACATCCGACAGATAAAAGAAATCCAATAAATGCAGGTATCTTTAGTGCAGAGACAGTGTATAGTACTTGATAAGAACAGTGAAAGCAAGGATGAATACTATGATGAGATGAGATCAAGATGAGCTCATTCCTTATAATGAGAGAAATCACGAGGATAACTGCATGTCTTCTAGCAGAGGTAGATACAGTAGGGGTTTTTGTACATTGGTTCTGCTTGACTTTCACAGAGCATTATCCATTCTAACTACAACATCACCACGATGGAGGATTTTAAAGATACCTATGAGTACCCAGTATTTTGTATTGGCACCTTTATTTAAGAACAGTGACTACATGAGTTAAAAAGAGAAATCACAACGATCCTGCTACGGGATGTTCACTTTTCTGAGACCAAGCACAAGCATTTCAAAAATTCTCTTATAAAAGTTCCTATTTTTCCTTAAAATAAGTTTTACAATTTGAAAGGCAAAGGAAGTTAAATGAGTAAGGACATTCTATTTCCAACCATATTTTGCTTAACCAGGTTAGTATAAGAATTTTTTAGGCTAAAAGCCTTTATTTTAGTATATGGATTATATATGTTATTACAGAAAAAAAGGGTTTAGATTTTGGCAGCCTCAGATTTGAAGCAAAACTAAACACCTACAGATAACTTTTTAAAGTTGGATAGAACAGGAAAATATGGAAGAAAAGTTCTCAATATATGAAGTAGGTGGCCTAGGTCAGCAATAGTTCATGCCCTAAATCATAACAGGATTAAAGGATAGTCTCTAAACACCAAGACACAGACAGCCCAAATGCCAGGCAAAGCCTGGTAACCAAACTCTTTCCATTCACTAGGTCTATGCAGATCCCTGCTCAGCATTTCATTCGTTCCCAGTGAGCAGTCTATTCAACTGTCTGCTTCTGTCTATCACTGACCAACTAACTCATCACACAGATGTTGACTACATAGGAAAACATTCATACCACTGATTTATCAATTATACTGGTCTAATTAGAAAAGAAGGAGCATCGGTATCAAATGACTTACCACTCTGAATGTATTCAAGAGACAGGGATAACAAATACCAGGAGTAACAGGAGCGAGTCTAAGCACCTGCTTAGTTTGGGTTAGAAAAAAAAAAGGCACAAAACAATATAGAAAATAATTCCAAACACACAGATTGCAAAAACCTGATGCTTTTCAATACTTTAAAAAACAAACAAAACCAAACCACACACACCAAAACTAAACAAACAGACAAGAACTAAATTAAGTGGGAACAATCCCAATTCCCAACCATAGGAACTAAAATTCAAATGTATGTGTTGTCACTATATACTTTCAACTGTATCAGGCTACATGCAAACAAAAGCATTTGCTGACTTGAACAACCAGTCAGTCCAGTTACTTTGCACAAAAATTCTAATGGATATGTGGCCCCAAACGCAGTCCATCCCTGCCTCAAGCCTCCCAAAAACCACATTTGCTTTAGTCACCAGGAGATAAAATCTTCCAAAAAACCTCTATCTTCAAGTAGTTTTTGTCCAACAACTACAGAAGTCTCCAGAGCAAAGTTCCAAGCCTTACAAAATTAAGAATTTAACATATTTAAGCTAGTATTTAAAGTATTTAAAGCTTGATTGCTGAAATGTCTTCACTTTATCCTTACTCCCAATTTCTTCAACATAAATCTTGGAAGCAATAAAGTTAACAACTAGTTTATTAAGTCTTATAATTTGTAGAAACATCTAAGACTTATCTATTCCAACCAGCTAAGTGGAAGGGCAATTTATTATGAACTTATTATGAACATGTAGAGCTAAGAATAGCACTAAAGAGTACTAAGTATATAATATAAAGATGATTTTAATATTGTGTCTGCAAGCAAAGCATAACATAACCATACAAGTATGCCAATAAAGTCTGTATGCCCTACTAAAGAAGGAACATTTCATAAGGGCTATTAAAAAAAAGATCTTCTAAGGCGTGGAGCGAGAACTGCATGTTTAAGACATGAGCACCTCAACACACCCAAAAGGTGTATACACTTGAAATCATTACATCACGCTATCATTCACATGTGAATGATGCACTGCACAGCATATAATAGCTTGGGTAAATGGTGATGACTAGCTTTTAACTTCATGGGAGGAAGAAGCATGAAGGAAGCACAAAATCTCTAGGTGATTCCCATTCAAGCTTTCTTTGTCAAGTGCACAGAAGCTGGAAGTACATACTCTGTATTCTGTTCCTGGCCCAGGAAGCAATACTCTTACTTTTTCCTAAAAAAGATCAGCTAAAAAAAGCTTATCGTTTCAGTTCATATGATGAACGTTTACTTGGACCTCTATGCTCCACATGTAAACAGATAAACTGAAGTGATTCATGCAGCAAACAGAGCCTTTTCAGCCACTCTGAAGTCAAGCCGCTCACATGTAAAGACACTCTGGTTTTCCATTCCTGTAAAGTTTAAAGCAGTAAAAGGAAAAAAATATAAGCACTCGATCTGAAAAAAAAAACTGTGGTTTTCTTAAGCATTCAAATGCAGAGTACACTAATTCTACACATTATCTTATCTTTGGGAAATATCTACAATCTGTAAAGCTTAAGTTTTTAAAGAACAGATTCACTCTCCGAAGTTATCAAATACAACCTTAGACATCCTTACCTCACAAGTTTTCTTCGATACTTGAAAATCCTTTATTTTACTGCGCATCTCATGTGGCTAGAAATACTTTGTTCCTGCATTTAAGGACAAACACATGCTTTACCAGCTTTAAAGAACACTGTTAAACCAAACTAGTACTTCCTCTGTCGGCAATGCAAATGTGTAGTCATTCCACCTACCAATCACTTTGAAGAGAGGTGAGAGGAGGGGAAAAGAAGAAGTTAGAACAGTTAGTTAGCAGAATTGTAACACTTCCAAGCTTTGTCCTTTCAAAAATGAGCAGTTCTTTAGATTATGAAAATTGAGTGTCATGGACGGGTTCTATTTAAGTAGCTGAAGTAATTTTAATTATAAAAACATGAACCCAATAGTTATGACCTTTCCTAAAATAATCAACTCAATTCACCCTCATTTTAATCAGCTTGTTTTTCCTAATTATCTTCAGCAGCTAATTTCAAGAAATCAGCAGTCTAATGGCTTAGGACTCCAATTAAGAAAAATATTTATAAAAACTCATTTATTAAACCTCTGTACATAAAAATGAACATGTATGTACAGCAAGTTTACATGAAGAAGGATGTTACAAAAGATACAGTGGTAATTAAAACTGACCCACATAAATAAAAGTTTATAAAAATACTTGAAGTGGTGAAGATAATGCTGGTAATCCCCAATCATTTTCATCCAATTTCCAATACTTTGATGTGGGAAATCTTAATTTTAGATCTTTTAAAAAACATTCTGAATATATTAAACTTATCTACAGGATAATTAGCAAAATCTATAAAGTATCCATTACTGTACAAAGGATATTACAAAAAAAAAAATCACCAATCCACCTGAAATTCAAGGACAACGCAACTCTTAGCCTAAGTAATGAACAATAAGACAAGTCTCTCTTTTTAGAGCTAAGAACAATTTACTTGCCAATGCAAATCAACAGTCCTGTTACTCCTTAGTGGAAGGATGCAATTTGGGAAAATTCTTCTGTATTTTCTGGTTGGATTGGTTCTGGTCAAAGTGGAAGCCCTGCATTGACTTCAGTTTTGAGGAAGAACAGGAGTAGAGCTGTAATCTTTAGATATTTTCTCCTTCCTACAAAAGGATGAGGAAGGTTATATGAGTTTGTAAAACTGAAGGAGAGAGAAGGGTGCAGGAATTTGATCATAAAGAAACAAAGGAAGACCAGTTAAAAGTCAAGTCTTTTTCTTTTGCTGGTTTCTTGGGGAATTCTTCAGCACACTTCTTATTCGAAGGTAAGTGCCTGTTGATTCTGTCATATTTTCAAATTCAAACGGTGCTATACCTACAGCAAACTTGCTCATATCAGGAACAGGATTTGAGTTCTTTGCAGATGACTCAGTGCTTGTCACCACTTTATTATCAACTGTACTTTCTCCATCGTTAACCTCATGGTTGGGAGCAGGCACGGTGTTATCCAGCAGGCCTTCAGAATCTGAATGATCAGGATTTTCCTTTAAATTAAGGGAACTATTATCTGGATTAGGACTAGTTAAAGAATGCTCATTTTCTGGTACCTGTTCGCTGACACTGGAAAACCTAGTTTCCAACGTTACTATCTTATCAGATGATCTTACTTCTGCAACAAGATCTACTTCGTTCCTGGATGGTGATGATGTAACAGAATTTCCAGTTAAAGGTGTATCAACAGGAATATCAGAGTCACTGTTTGTGCTTTCTGCTTGCTCCAATGCTGCCCAAATTAATCGCTGCTGTTCCTCTAGTTCTTCCAAGGTCAGAGTATCCTCATCCATGGTTGAGTCCACTATTTTTGGCTGAGAAACATCACCAGAAGGATTCAATGAAGAAACAGTGTTAGGAAGAGGAGGATGGGTGGGTGTTGAAGGTTGAGTTGGTGTAAGACTTCGTGGAGTAAGCGGAGGTGTGCCTTGTGGTAAGGGAGGAGGAGTTGAAATCACTGGAGGTCCAGGTGGCAGTGGAGGTTGGAACTGAAAACTGTTAGTTGTTTGAGATCTTTGTGACACTTCGACATCTAGAAACAGATAACAGACATCTACTAGAATCTGAAGTCTGACTAGGACAACATTCAAAGTGCCAATGCTTTAGGAGATTATCAGACATAAGTCTTCTCATACCTGGTTTTCAGCTGAGATAGAACAAGCTTTCTTAAAGTTTCAACATCCACTGAAACTACCTGTTTGGGGATTTTAACTCTCCTGGCCATTTCATGAAAAAACTATGAAACAAACAAATAAATCTCTTGAATGTACTGAACAGACTTTTTTTCCAGACTTAGACAAACTTAGGTACTCTCTCTCATATGAAATCCAAAAGCAAAGATAAAAGCTTCTCCATCTATTCTAAACATTAAAACAACGCCAAGACCTCCCGTTAGTTTGACTCATGTATAAAGAAGTTACAAGTTTGTAACATCCTAAAGTATTTAATCCAAGTAGTTTAGGATTTGGAGGTCTTTATAACAGAATTTTCTTTAGGATACACCTAAAGTAAAGAGATTGGAATGGGTAACCTGGCATTCCAATTGCTTTGAGCATGTCCGAAACCTCTTCCTTACCTTAAGCATTACCATAACAAGTACTAAAGCACTGTTTTCTCTTCATCTACACTAGTATTTCAACCTGGAGAAGTTACTTTGGAAATAAAAATTGAAACAAGGGAAAAAAATTAAAAAGCAGAATAACTATACCAGAATCTATTTCCATGTCAGCTACTGCTACTTCCAAGTTGTCTTTTGGTCGTTTTGAATGATGAGAGCTTGACTGTGGAGCAGTCCTTTTATTGCCAGATTTTGAACTTGGCTGAAAGGAAGTTAATTATCCAGGAAAACAAAACAAATTAGAATTAGACTGCAATGTAACATTTCCAGCTTTAAGAACACACTTAAAACAATTTTATTTGTTATTTGGTGACCAAGTTTGTAAACTAGACATTTAAGTTTGAGAAACTGAATGTAACTGAACAGAACTGTAGTTTGTTTAGGTTGGCAAGTGGCAAAGAAGCATTACTAAACAGCGGGGACTGAGTGCAGAATTTCTATATTCCATTCTTAAATGGAAATATTCTACAGTGGAGAATACTAGGTGAGAGTCAGAGAAGATCTGAGAATTGTACATAACAGTGTTTTCTCAAGTCACTGTATTAAGATTACCGTAAATCATGTCTACAGCAAGTGAGTTTTTCACTTATTAGGGAAGACTGGAAACAAGATCGATTTTAGGCTGTACAAGTTTATAGCTACCTTTTTTCTAAACATGAAACTTTTCTTTAAGAACAGGTAAGCCAAGTTACAGACTACCTTACTGGTTCACTACACCGAAAAAAATCACTACAGAGTTAACTGTTTACTGCAAAACTAATAAAAGTATCAGGACTTCACAACTGGTAGTATCAATGAGATGGTCTAAATGAAGACATAAACAAGAGATCATTGTCTCCACTAAGTACATGACAACTTTTCTTTTCTGAGAGTAAAAATGAGATATATTCACCGCATGAAAATTAGAAAGGTAGTTAGCAAAAACATCCTTCTGTTGAGATGGCTGCATGGGGATGGAACCAAATATCTGCCATTCCTACAACAAAAAAAGAGAAAAAAGACTGAACATTGTGTATGTTTGGCTTAATAACATGACAGTAGAACTAAAGAGAAATGCTAAGAGATTAACAAGCAAGATGAATTCATCCTCTCATCAGAAACTTTATTTATCAGAGCTAAATAGATCTTAAGTAGGAATCTCTGGCAAACCAAAAGTACTGCAACCTGTGAATACAAAGTACTAAGGGAATGTACTATTATTATTATTACTACTTGGTAATTTATTACTATTGTTATTACTTGGTAGTAGTAATAATAATAAAAAAAGCATCACAAGAATATGAAGAAAATGTATGAAGAAAATGTAGATGGGCAAAAAGAACAGGCACTCATACATAACATTTTGTCTTTAAAGGAAACCCAATTATCCTAGGCTTCTATCAGTCTCATAATGGAAATAAATGACACAGAAGCATTGCCAGACCCTGCCCAGATGTATCAGATGTCACCTGAACAGTCCCCACTTCCAAATCAAGCACTTAAATAGGCTGTTGAAAGAAAACTGCGAGATGGATGATGCAGAACATTAAACTTGTCTAACAGCAACAAGTGTTACTTAACAGGCTGTTCAGAAAGCAGAGACAGCCACTTACATCCGGGATCCCACTCGGAGTGGAGATATTAAAGCCTGGATAATTAATCAACTTAGAGACATCATAAGTGACACGTTTTGGTTGAAGATATCCTTCATCTTCTGTTTCATTATCATCTATAAACAAAAAACATGATTATTACCAATGCTAATTAATGTTACTAAATAAATCCACAGTTTTGTCTTTTGGAATATAAATATTGATAGATGGCAACAACAGTGACAAGATCTAACATATACATACCTTTACCATCATAAAGCGCAAGTCCAGAGTGTTCCATTTCAGCCTCTTTGAGCCAACCTGGAGGATAACCAAGCTGACGCATGCGATATATAAATGGAGGAAGACTCTTAGCTGTGACACCAAGAGCATCTTGAAGTTCCCCACTGAGTTAAGAAAACAAGAAGTCCATAACTGACTTTTTCCTAAAAGGAAGTCATTAACACACTGATGCATTTTAAATGACCAAGTTAAAATAATTTAGCTCAAACCATGTTGCTAGTAAATCCCAGAAATAGCAAATTTAAGGCAAAAACAACTCTGATACTAAAGAAAACTTGTAACATTTCTTCACACAAATGTACATTTGGTTAGACATTCTATGAGAAGTAATTCCACTCTGAGAACAACTCACTCCACGACTTGTTACTTCTGGTTCATGGCCTTAACTGTAGCTATCAGGACAGGAAGGGTGGAACTTAACAAAACATGAAATTTACTGATGATTTCTGTAGAGACTGCTACCATCATATTACAATTTAAAAAATTATTTGAAATAGAGAGAAAAAGACAGCAAGGTATACTCCAAGTTCAATATTTTCAGATTCCTGCATGCATTTTAGTTTATTGGGAACCTAATGCATTTGCAGTTCTCCCTGTGAAAGGAATTTGAAAAACAAGAGAATAAAATTGTTCTCTCTACATTAAGGAAAAGGTCATGGGGAAAGGCAGTGAGATGTGGTTTGAAAAATGTGCAATTTACTAAAATCTGGGAAACAAATTCAAGCATAATTAAGAGTAGCAGATGGACTTCTAAGATTTTGGATAGCAACACCTGGCATTCCAAAGGCAGAAAAGTAATTCCAGAAAAACATTGAAACAGCTAATGAAAGGAAAAGAGATACCTAATTACTCCTGGTTTAAATTTTCCAAACCTCTCTTCTACTTCCTCTGCATGATAACGCTGCTGAAAATTCTGATTGCTTGCTTCACCACAAGCTTCCATAAACTCCTTTCTCTTCTCACTTATACGAGCTGCATTTCGTGGCTTGAAGATAATACAATTGGGAAGTTTAAGTTTGGACAATTTACAGTTCATGCATGTCTTCACCAAATGTAAAACTGGTATTCCCTGCAAGTAAGCTTTTTTTGCATGGCTGAGGTATAACTACAATTGTAATGAATACTACATATTGAAAAAAGAGTATTTGCATGTTATCTAGTGGCAAACAGTAGACATATCTAGAGACATTCTGCAGTTTCAACAAAGGAGACATTCAACCCAATCTGCTATGAAAATGATTTACAAGCTGATTTAGAGTTAGAACTTACATGTATGATCAGTATGACTTAATCAAAAGAGATGAATAACTACACATCCTGACCAGTGCATCTATTCTTTCTTTTTACTTTTAAAATGGTGTAGATCCACTGAAACATTTCTTGAAGAGAGGCAGTCTCTTAAATATTGATGCAGAGTTTACCTTTGGACAGTCCTTCATTTGATGCTCTTCAGAGCCACAATTGAAACAGTGCGATTTTGGCCTGCTTAAAAAATGCAGAAAAAAAGAAATATATATATATATATATAAAAGTTAAAAATCACTTTGCAACGTTAAATGCACCTAATTATTTTAAACCTAAGATTTTTTTTTTAGTCTTAAAAAAACACATAAGCACTGTCTGCTGACTTCTGCTTTTCTTAAGTTGACTGTTAACAATAATCTTCAAAAGTGAGCAACATAATTTTGTTTCATGTTCCTTCATAGGATACAAAAACCGAGAAAAAAAACACACAGCATTATAATAAATAAAAAAACACATGACAGCATGTGGAGAGGAAAACCAAACCAAACCCCTAAAGTTACAGCAGAAAAGCAGTACTTCCAGGAAGAAAGGGAGCTTTACCCGTATAATAGAAATATAATTGCATAAGAGGGAATAAAACAGTAACAGAACAATTCAGATTGGGCCTCAGGATGTCTACTATTCAGCTCCCTAGTCAAAGCCAGGTCAGCTATAAGATAAGACCAGGATGTTCAAGACTTTACGCAGTAGGGTCTTGAAAATCTCCAAGAAAGAAGACTGTGTAACTTCCCTGGGCAACACAATCCAGTATTTTGCTGTCCTAACGGTGAAAAAACTTTTCCTTATATCGTGTTACAGACAGAACTCTCTGAAGGATTTCTGCTTCTGATTAAATACGCGAACATTGCATGTATTGGCCCTGTATGAACAAAACAAAACCTACACACTAAAGCTGATGCCATGCCCTGAGGGAGAAAAGTAAGGATGTTAACACAAGACTTTACATACAGAATACAGATAAGGAACCCTCAACTTAATACTGTAGTACAGTAATACCTTTATTTCTTTTTTGATGCTTGTATCATCAAAGCTCTGACAGCTCTTACAATACCAAGAAAGAGCATTGTAAGAACAAGTAGGAGGAGCACAACTACTTCTTTGGAAAGTCCTGGCCCAGAGTTTGAAGAAGCTACACAGACTGTACACTGAACTGCAACTGCCTTCATATTTAATTTTCCTTGTAAATTCCCATCAGGGTACACATTTCCAATGTTATAGGAGGGAAGATCCAAATCTCCAGCAAGATTTCAGACACTGTTTTCTGAACGTTTATCAAATTAGGATGGGAAAAATGCAAAGACAAAAAGGTGACATGAGTGTCCAAAATGACATCTGCCCACCCCGCTCTAAATCCAACCTGTTGAATTCCCTAATTAGATAAAACGAAGCACGTATTCTGCTTCATCTTTGTCTAGTGTTTAAATACAAACATTCACAGTGATTCAAGTATTTTGTCACCACTCCACGCAATGAGAATGACTCTTCATTCCCTTCAGATTGTAATATTTCTAATCAAAATGTAGTTTATTTCCCTTCATTCTGTAATTCCAGATAAAAGACGGTTTTCATTACAAATGAAATCAATGATTTCAGAGGCTATGAAAACCACACCAGCTTTCAAGCATAAACTCATTTAACTTTACTTCTTAGCCTTCCATAAAAACTATACCATCAACTCTTATGATCAGCCTGTCTTAATTAATAAAGTCATATGGAAATTGTTTCAGAAAACAGTAAGAATGATGACAGTACACCAGTGCAAGGATGACAAAGCAATCACTGAAAAGAAGCCACAGAAGAACAGAGCGTAAACAACTTCAGAAAGCTTTTGCACATTGATTATAGGCCCTTCCTAAACAAATTCAGAAAACCACAAAGACCACTGACTACAGAGGCTGGTTTACTTCAACTCAGCGCTCAAGTACATTCAAGGGTTTAGTATATATGGGAATCATCACAGTACACATCTGAACTTTGCAGCTCAAAACTTTATATTTAAGAGTAATACAAACCTTTTTGGTTTTACTTGTATTTCTTGTCCATCTAGGGAGAGAATCTGGCTGAAAACTTGCTGATATCTTTAGATTTCAATAAGGAACTGCTACTGGATGAAGCAAAATTTCAAACTTGTTTAAAATATCAATGAAAACCTACTAGAGCTTTGTATAGGATATTGACTCTTCTGGATTAAGTTACAAATGGTGCTTAATGCGAAGACTGCACTTCAGAAGTATAAACTATAAAATTACATCCACTATATTTACTAAGACAGGCTCGTACTGTTTCCTACTACCCAATTTCTATCCAATAAACTCTTCTGTTCTTTACAAGCACTTGCTAAAACAACAGTCCTCTTATTTATAGGCAGAAGTTTCACACTACTAATTCTGATACACTTTATATCAATCTTATTAATAATACATTTTGGTAGAGTTTCAAAAACGTAACTCACTACTCAACTAAGTGTAGACAGGTCATATCATACTACTTGTATTTGCTTTCTGACTGCAACTTATTAGCTGTTCTGCCTATTTGTCTAGAATAGTATGAGAAGAGAAGAGGGCCACAGGTGAACCAGCATGGAAGAGACTTAAGAGGTAAAGTTCAGAAGCACAGTAGTTTCCAGAATCTAACAGCTGCTTTTAAAAAGAAAAGCAGATGGCAGATACTAGTTTGACACATTAACTGGTACTTCAGTCACTTAGAACCATGGTATTTCATACACCATTTAATTCACTATTAAGTGCTACTTTATGCTCAATGTCTACAGAAGCTTTAAAGAAAGATGAGGTAATTTTGAACAGTAATACCTTTGCTTCAGCAAAGCTGGCAAACACAAAACCTTAGCCAGGCTTAACTTTGCATTTTAGGAGAAATCCCCCTGTTGCACCCCCACTTTCTTTATCTGGAGGTTGGGAGATAGTACAAATACCATTTGGAGAGAACTGACTTAATACACTGCATCAGGGAGCTTTCCAAATATAAAATTACAGCACAGTGCATACACAGTTCAAAGGCAGCCACAAGAGAAGCCAGATTAGCTGGCTTTTAAGTTTATAATTTATTTTCAGATACAAGTCATTTTTTAACACTAGGAAATTACTTTTGTGACAAGTTTGTTAACTAGATAGTGCAGAAATGAACTGTGAAACTGTTCCTCTCTCCTGACTTTCTGGTGCCAAAGTAACGTTGGGAAACTGGGGAGATGGGATTACTTGAGGAAAAAAAAAAAAAAAAAGAAATATCTTGTCCAATTTCTTTTTGTCATCAAGGACTCCAATACTAAAAAATGTTTCCTCAGATGTTTCCCTCAATCGCACTTTTTAAATACTGGCTTTAGTACACAGCGTAGAACCAACTTTAAAATGGATGCAAAGCAAGAACATCACATAATTAAATTTTACTAAAAGATTTTCCCCCAGATGCTGAATTTGTCAAAAATCATCTTAGAGAATATTTGAGTTTGCTGAGCCCTTTTCTTCTCCCATATTACAGATTTCACAGAGGGAAACTGCTTACTCATATCTGGAATGAGCCTTCTTCCCAAACCTAACCGCAGACTGGCCCAGGAAAGCCCTACATTCACAAGATACATTTACAGAAGTACTCCATTCACTTTTCTCAAAACCAGTCAGTCAATCATACCCAAACATTTGTATCTTTTGAGTACAAAATCCACTAATTTTCTATTAAAACTTTTCATCTATAACAACTGATATGGTTTTAATAGAAACGTACAATCTACTGAACGGAATTTGAGTTCAATTTACCAAACTGGCACTCTTTGGATCTGGTAAACAGTTAAAGACCCTTGTTTTAGCAAACAGGATACTTAGGTATTTCCCATCCTTCTGTCAGCTGTGGATTCTCATTTAATATGGGCTGTCCCAGTTTATCGAGACAAAAATTGGTAAAATACAGAACACTTCCTACAACCTGTAGAAAAAAAGTCAGAAAATTGTCAGAAAGGTGTCAGTATTTAGCTCAGATTATCGGTAGCATTTCTAGAAATTTACACCACTTGTAATTCTTCCAGGTTTTTCACCCACTCTGTAAGTATTTACCAATAACGCACACCCACACCTGTACCAATCAGCACTTTTTTTTTCCACTGATGTGGCCAAAATATGTTGAACTTTACTGCTATTACATCAATAAAAGAAATTTAATGAGATTTCATTTTAATGCTAATGTGTATTAAATATGTAGAATGAAGAGTCAGACCTACCGTTCAAGAGTATATAGTCAAAAACTTACACTAAAAGCTTCCTTAATTTTTTTAACAGAATTCGAGCTTGCTGTTTTACAATCCTCTTCCAAAAGAACACTGGAGGGCTGCGATGAAAAGTAAAAACACAAGTCAATGATTAAAAGCAGCAGACAGTAAAAAGAAGAGCTCCAAGATTACTGAGTACATAAAAGACACAGAACGTGGCGTATAGCTTCTACTTTTTCTTGACACATTAGTTAAATAGTAGGATAGAGATATTTACGTTAACGACAATGATTTCCACAGTCCAAAATATCACACACATAATCTCTCTTTTCTTTGCTCTGGTCCCCCTTTTTTTTTGTTTTCCCCAGAACAAGCAGTTTTATAACACTTATTTGATAGGTACCTAATTTGCAGTTATAGGAAAAAAAAAAATCTAGAATTTAGCTACTTAGCATTGTAAAACTTCAGTACTACCATGACAATCATGAAAGTACCTGTGGCTTAAGACTGAAGTGTGTTTTTTCTTGTTCATCTCTCTGTTGCTCTTCATATTTCTGAACTAAATTAAAAACAAAATCTTCGATTTCTTGATGATACTGCCTGCAACAGAGTAAAGAAGCATAAAAAGGTGAAGAAAAGAGCAAGGCTGAAATATACAGAAAGTACCGTTGAAGCATCTGCCATTTACTACTTCAGGATTTACACAAGGGACAGTTCATCTCTCAACTCAGAAGCAGGGAGCAATAAACGCACTATATTTAACAACACTTCAGAAACTTTTATTCAGGAATTTCAAGGAGTTACACTTCATTTTACAATAAGTACAGACATTGCTACTGAACACAGGAGAGCTGTTGTCATTTTGCTAATTCCTACCTTTTCTCCTCTGCAAACTTAATGAGCGTACGTTACTAAATATGATATATACCCTTTGGGCAGATATATCCAAACAAAAACTAATGTCTGGCTTCCTACTGGGATTCCTTTTTCTTGAAAAGCTGAAGTACTTACTTCGAAATTACATTGTTCATAAATAAAATCTGCAACAGAGGCCCATCAACTTTAGAGTTGTCCACTGAAATTCCACTACAAGAACAGAACAGATATAGAAATGGTTACTACATCAGTCTTATTGTACATACATCCTATTCAGTTGTCACAGCAATTCCAGACAGAGGAATGTTTGGCCAATGCAAGTTCTATTATTTTAGTAAGTCCCTATTATCTTAAAAATCAGAAGAGGACTCTGAGCAAAGTATTTTGTTGCTCATTGTGAGATGGGAACAACACATAACAGAATACAGAAGCTTTCTTCTAACAGCGCATAATAAAATGCAGTAAACAGCATTAAGATCCATCTCACAGTGCCATCTAATGATTAGACACAACCTGGAGAACGACAAAACAGTTCTCTTACTTATTTAACTATAGTAACGTACTTGTTCTTGCTGCCAAACTGTATAAAAAGAGCTGTTTCCTGAAAGACCACATCACAAACAAACAGATAAACATATGTATACATATATATACACATGCATAATAGAGTAATACAAACTAAGTTCTTGACACTGAAGTCTAACGGACTTCAGAAGAATAACAACGGCATTGGACAGCAGCACTGTCAGTCAGCAGTAACATACCTAGGACGAGTCAGAATGTTCAGCTTCCTTTTAAGTTCTTGATGTTACCTTCTCGTTAAGGAACGTTGCTTTCTTCAGAGGACACAACAGCACCTTAATCAATTGCAGGGCTAAACAAGAAAACCCCTAACGAAAACCGCACAGAACATTGCCTGAACTGTCAGAGTGCCTTTTTGTTTTTAAAAGACCGAAATTAATCGCAGAAGGGTGTGCGGTGAGACATCTGCAAGCAGAAAACTAACTGCAAAGAGGACACCTCAGACATCAAGCTGCTGGTGCCCATCCCAGCTGCCCCTCAAGAAACCACTGAGCAGTTTAAAATTATTTCTAGCGCTGTTAAACACGGATTTTCAGAGTGACTACATAACTGTTCCTTTTCTTTACTAAAGGACAACAGAGGAGCTCACCGTTACGCGTTTTAACTCGTTCCAACGCTCAAGAACTCAACATTCCCCTCATCCAAGAGGAGAGGGCCACACTGAGGCTGAAGTCAGGGAACACCGCCTTCAGAGCGGCGGGAGCAGCGCCCGCCGGCGGAACCCGAGGAGAACCACGCGCAGCCGCCCCTCACAGACCCGCAGCGCCGGGCCCGACCCCACGGGCTCCCCGGGAGCAGCGCGGGAAACGGGGCCTGGCCCGGAAGGGATCCGGCGGCGGGAGGCAGCCCCCCGTCCCCACCCGCCGCAGGCCCCGCCAATCCCATCAGGATATTCTCCGCCCGCAGCCGCCGCACCGTCTCTTCGCAGCCCCGCAGCCGTTCTCGCAGCTCTGAGAAAGCTTCCTCGCGGCCCTCCTCCTCTCCGTCCACGCCGACGCGAGGCGGCGGCGGCCCGTCCTCCTCCTCGAGCTGCTCGAAGAGCTCGCGGTCCCCGAAATCCACCTCGGCCGCCATCTTAAGCCGCAGCAGGAAGGGAGGGGCGCGGGGAGCGGCGGAAGGCCGCCGAGAGGCGAAGGGCGCCGCGCGCCCTATTGGGAGCCACGGCTCCCAGCACGCACTGCGGCCAGCCCGCCGCCGCGCCGAGCTGCGCATGCTGGGACATGGAGGCTGCTCCGCGGCGCAGCGCGCGCCGGGAGCTGTAGTTGAGCGGAGGACGAGCGTCCCCAAAATGGGAGGCGCAGAGTGCGGGAACCGCCGGCGCAGAACCACCATCTGCTTTCCCGCCTTTTTTCTTCTGTTTTTGGAGGGTGTAGAAACAGAGCAGCACCAGCAGGGGGCGGCACTACGCGACTCCTTCCGATAGACCGACTCAAGTTCAGACTGCAGAGCCAAAACGTGGTCAGGCGCTGCCCTGCACAACCGATAGGCCCAGATTAAGGTATCCTCACAACGCTACATAATATAAAAGCAATCTTTTTAAAAACACATTCTACAAAAAAAGTTAACACTCCCCAGTACTTCAAGTACCCGGAACAGTGGAAAAAAATTAGCTTTCTTCAGCAAATTCCTTAAGAAAATTGCACTTCAAAATAGACAGAACAAATGCTCTACTTGTGACTTGAGTCCTTCCTGCATTTCCTTTGAGTTCTGCCCAAAAGACAACTTGATTAATATGTAAAGTAAGACCTTAGAGAAAAAACTTCTTTATTATTAACCAGGTTTTTGCGCTGGATTATGTGCCTAGTGGCCCAGACTGCTAAATAACATCTACACAATGCTTCTTTCATGTTTCAAGAATTGAAAATAACTGTACAAGGTTAAAGTACAAAAGTACACAAGACAGTGGACACCAAATATCCATGTATGAGTTTATCCCATCTGCTGCTTGGTTTGAAAAGTAGAACTTTAACTAAAAAATACTGTCCTTCTATAGTTCTGTCAAGTTTAATGGAAGTGGGTATAACCTGATTACAACACTAACACCAGTATCACTGATCTGATATTTACAAAAAAAATTGTATTTATCAATAAATTAAAGTCAATGCAACACCCATGCAAGCTAGAATGCTAGCTTTTTGGTGAACAAGGACCCAACATCTCAACAAGAACCTTCCAAAGTCCCAAACTTTAAAATTGTTTGTATTCAAACTGCATCCATTCCTCGCATTGAAGATGTAAACCCCAAACCCATTCCTCTTTGCGTATGTGTCTGTGATCTTGCCATTTCGTATTGTGCATCTAGATTTCTGAAAACCTCTTCCTGTTGTTTCAGCGTTTTGTAGCTCTCTTCATCAACTGAACTACAGCCAGCTTCATCCTCACTCTACAAACCAGACAAAAGAAAATAAATCGTTATAGGAAGTGGTGTTTTCATGTGCTACAGCTGTTACAACTCTTAGTAATTCCAAATTCTTAAGAGCTTTTTAAAACAACAGGCATCTGGTTTTACTGCTGTAACAAGTCCAGCACAGCTTTTGCTCTCACTGCCAAGAAACATTTAGAAGTCTTCAAAGTCCTCTTTTGAACTCAATCAAATAAACATCTCCATTTAATTGTCTATACAGAGCTATCAAGTATGAACATTCATTAGATTATGAATACTGGTTACAGTGAGGATCGCTGTCAGAGTGTAACAGATGCAAGAAATATGATATTCTACACTTTGAATTTAACTTAGAAGCTTTCTGTGATCCTTAATGAGAAATACTTTGTTTTTAATTAGATCACATAGTAACCAGTTAACTTATCCTTACTGATTAAGGACACCCTTTAAAATTAAAAACCAAATCCACTACAAGAAATTTAACTACACATTCAGAAATCTTTACCTTAATGCCCATCAGTTTTCTGAATTTGACATTTTGGTCCTTGTTTCCAAAATTTAATTTTTCCCATATTTCTGCAGACTGGGATTTATCCTGTGCAAGTTAAAGAAGAAAAAAAGATTTATCACCTTTTAACACACATTTCTGTTAGTATCACTATACAGCAGCAAGCTAAGAAAAGCTGTATTAGAAATGACATTGTTGTGTAGCTGTAGCAAAGCCAGAGGCAAAACATTTTCCAGCAGCACTCCTGCAGTATCCCCACAGAAACTTTTTGTGAGGGAAATGTGTTTAACCACAGGTTTAAAAATGAGGTATATTCTTTACTTGAGTAGACTGTCCTCATTTCCATTAAGTTTGGGAACAATGTCAGAAAACATGCCCAAAATTATGGAACAGAAAATATGTATGACCTTAGAATGTTAGCCAGCACTTCTCAGTAAAAAGAGACCACCCATATTTGATATTTAGTGTCAAGTTTTGTTTACTAACAAAATCAACATTAAGATCCAATTATACTTCCTAAAACGTAAAGAATCAGGCATAATTCTAAGGCTTATGTCACCAGCATTTATCACAGAACGTCTAGGCTTCTTCATGTAGGCAGTTCAGAAATGCAAGATGTTTGAAAAGTTGTTATATGAAAGTAAGAGAAGACATTACCCCTTCCTTTTTGCCTTGCCAAAGCATCTTTCGCTTTTTCTCTTGCTCAGCAAACTTCATTGGATTCACTGCTGCTGGGTTATAATAGCTAGGCACAGCTATTCCAGTCTCTGCCAGTGCTTTTGCTTGTAGTGCTGCCATTTGAGCTGCCATTGCTATTTGAGGAGTTACTTGTGTTCCCGATGCCAGAAGAGCAGCAACGTTGATAACAGAACCTCCAGTAGCTGCAGCTGCTAAAAAAAGCAATGGTAAGTTGCTATCAGACAGTAAGTTCAATTTTGTTTTCCCCCAAAAAACATTTCCATTCATAGCAGTAAGTTGAAAACAATGTATGGTAAGATAATATGGTATTTGTAAATTAACAAACAAGTCTCCAATATATTTTAGTAAGCCAGAAGAGTAATGTACCTCATGCTTCTTAATACCTGAGCTGGTAAGAGCTCTCAAACACTTACTTAATGATGCATATGGGAAAGGGGCCAATGACCACGAGAACCAGCCTAACATACAACATTTTCATTATCGCATTATCAATACTGGGTAAGGTACTAAGAAATCACAGGTCTGTTGTGTCTTTTTTTTTTTTTTTTTGTCTGATCCCCTTCCACCCCTCCATTTCCTCATTCTACTTTGTTTCTTACACATGAATCAAATGAAGAACCTGACAACCTGGACATCAGCTGACAGGAC
Organism: Aquila spilogaster; assembly: GCA_024606505.1. NCBI lineage: Eukaryota > Metazoa > Chordata > Aves > Accipitriformes > Accipitridae > Aquila > Aquila spilogaster. The sequence goes on along the minus strand of JANHGO010000075.1, from coordinate 36,260,750 downwards.
TGTAACACTGTACATTATTGTCCCTGGAGGTGTTCAAGCAACGTTCACATGTGGTACTAAGGGACCCGGTTTAGTGAGGAAATATTGGCTGTAGGTGGACAGTTGGACTAGAAGATCTTGGAGGCCTTCTCCAACCTTGGTGATTCTATGATTACTTTGAACACTCAACACATAACACTCAACACTCAACATAAGCCTGCATTATCTTCCACCCACACCATTCTTCAGAAATTAATATACATAGATTACCTGCAGCCATTTCCTGCTGCTTCTGTTTTTCAACCATTTCTTTTTCCCTCTGTTCTTGCAGTTTCTTTGCTCTTTCCAACCTAGAAAATACATGAGAATGAAAGTATTTAGACATGCAAAACCCAAGAGGTTGTTCCTATCACATACCATTAAAATAGTAACAATTTCTGACCTTCTGGCTAATGCTTCCTGTGCATCCATAGCTGTATTTCGACCTCGAAAAGGTGGTGGACTCGGACTCCGGCTATGACTCCTGCTGAACCTGCGGGGCTTTTCAATTCTTTTCTTTCGCTCTCTGTAACCAAATTTAAGACACTTGCTAAAACAATGAATCTACATTTCATAGAGCATCCAATCATGACACAAGAACTAACTTGGAGAGTTTCCAAAAACAGGTGTCACAGATTATACTATAACAGTGTAACGGTCACACTCACATGGTAACAAGACAAAGTTAAAACTGAGTTTCTTCAACAGCAAGGTCTACCAACATGTAATTCTGGGTATTTATTTACCCTTTCACTTTGTCCAAGAGATTTTTATTCTAACTCCTGGCAAGAAAAACCATCACGTAACTTTTGGTATGTCAACTGCAAGAAAACTAAAATAGATCAAGGTGCAAGAAGGCTTTAAAACAAAAGATGCAACTGCATTATAATTATGCTAGAAGTGAACACTGTAAATAGCCCTGAGTCAAAAACTGGAATAATACTCAGGAGAATTACTATTATTCTCCTTCCTGTACATTTGTCACTAGATGTTCTTCGAGTGAAGATATCAAACTAGATGGGAGAGCTGTTTTTTCTTATAAGCTCTGGAGAAGGACACTACCCGGGCAGAAGACTATAACACATGCCTTAACTGAAGGCTGACAAAATGATCTCCATTTAAAAGTATTTTTAAACAAAACATCAAAACATCCAGTGTATCTATCATTTAAAAACCTCTCAAGTAAAAGTTGCTCTTTTGATATACACATCTAGTTTCTTTTAAGCAGCAGTCACTTAAAATACATAGAAGTATCATCAGCAGTTGTTAGGTTTGTTTGTTTTTTTTTTTTTGCTAAGACCATTAAGAACTACATTACAAGAGAAAGTTGTATTGTTGTTTAAATCTCTGACTGATGTTCTGAACAAAAAAGTCACCAATTCTGGAAGCATCCAAAGTTGACATTACAAGAGAATTGCCAGATTTGCCATCAACACTAAGTTAAAATGCACAAAGAACATTTTGCCACTTTATGCTTAAATGTTATGAACCATCTGCAATAGTGACTAACTTGAGGAAACCAGCTTTAAATGGCATTCGTCTATTCCATTTCTTCTGTTCGCAACTTGTGCAGCATCCACAAACATGAAATGCAGTCTGAAGTTACAAAAGAGATCCTTGTTTACATGACAAATCTAGTAGAATACAAAGGAAGTGAGACTTATCTTTTAATAGAAGATAACAAGATGCAGATTCAGGCACTGGGAAGTGACAGATCTGCATTCCTGAGATAAGACGTAATACATGTTTCAAAGATACCTTCATCTTTGCTGTGCGGACTATTGTAGTTTGGTCTTGTCTTTGGTCTGAAGCTTTACTGCACTGGTAAACATCAAGGAAATAAATATTTGAGCTTTTCTATTTAATTACTTTCATTTGAAACAAGCAGATGGTGTCACGTTTTTCATCCTGTATTTAATCAATGCAATAGAAGAACTGCTAGAAGGGTCTATGGGCTCACAGAACAAAAAGATTACTTTAAACACCAGTGAAGACAGATGATCTGAAAATGCAAACTTGAAGTTGTGCAAAGAACCACCAAGAGAAGGTGAAACTCTAATATTCAGATATGCCACTGTCATAGCCTGTGAACAGCAACACAGGAAACACTGCATTTCATGAATGAGGGAATTCATTTCATAGTTGTGTTTTCACAAATTACATTATATAAAATGTTTATCTGGCTTGTGAAGAGCTCGCCTTGAAATGTTTCTTGCCCCATAACTACAGTTCCAAAGACTTCACCTGAACCCAGAGTTTGATGCAGTGGTTCTGGCTACTGTTCAAGAATCATACCTTGCTTATTCTCCCTTTCTAATATCTGTGAGACAAAGCTATACTTAAGTGGATTCCTGCAGCGCATTTATCTATCACTAGCCAAGAAGTCAAAGTTCCAGTTAAAGACATTCCTAAGCTATGACTATCCCTTTCTACTTCCTATAACTGCTGTTCTTTTCCAGGTTAATTTTAACTCCATCACAGAAGTAAAATAAAAAATAATTACGAGATGTGAAATCTTCACTGAGCCATTAAGAGTTCAAAGTGACATTTTAAAACTTTAAATATATATGATATATAACAAGTGGAAATAACGGGAAACTGAAGCCTTACAAATCATGCTAAAGGTAGCTTAGATACCAGTAAGCATAAATAATGTGTGGATACCAATCTACTCACCCCAGCTGAAAGTTTGGTAGAAAGTGCATGGCAAAATAAAATCTGACAAACCATGTAATTCAATATGTTCTTCCAAAAGATAAGTCTTCTGAACAGTTTCTCAAGTGTTCTTGTAGCATTACATTCTTAAATCTCCAATGGTCCACTGTAATATTGAGTGGTCATACCTAATGTCTTTAATTTAAATGCAATTTGAAATACACTGGTAAGAACGTTACTAATTGAACTGGAACACTGGCAACACATTCTTGGGAACTTTAAAAAAGTACTTTGAATGCAAATTGATACCCTTTCAATTTTAGACCAACAGAATGGAAAAAAAACGCTGTCCTCAAATAATATAATTAAGTCATATTTCAACTTACTAAGAAAATCCTTCAGGGCATTAAGAATGCAGAGGTGGCACATGCAAATAGACTGCAAACTCTACAACAAAACTATGAATCATTATCCAGAAAATATTAATTCCTGTACAGCGAGGAAAACCTCAACTACAGCATACAGACACAAAACAAGCTAATAAGTATCTATTCAGATGGTTTCAACCTGTGCTTCTAGAACTTAAGCCTGAGGAAGAAAATAAAGCACCCAGGAGAGCAACAAAAAAGTGATGATGATAAATAATCTCATGATGACCTTGACAAAAAAAGTTTGTAATCACTAACAGAATAGTACACAGATCAGAAATAGTCCATCTGACTCTCAGTTCACCTGAGTACTACACCATCTACACTAGTTTTACAGAAAAGATCCACCATTTTGAAATTAAATTCGCTGACCTGATCAGGACTAGCAAATACACTGATGAGATGTTCCACCAGCTAGTCATTCCCAGTTAAAACTTTCCTTTCATAATATATACACACACAGAAAAAGTGATAATTTAAACAGAATTTCTAAAGCAGTATTCTGCCAACCACACTACTCTCATATGAAACATATGAAAGTATTAATTGTATCTTATTGTATTTTTTCCTATTTAAATATCATTTCTATTTAAGAGTAAACTAAGTTGCGACGTAAACTAAAAGAATTTCAACTGTCATATTTATACTACTCAAAATAGTATTTTCCTTCTAAACTATACTTCTAAATAACCAATCAAGCACTTCTAATTGCTAACATGAAAACATGCTAGAAAAGTCTGAGACACATAAGCTGTTTAAGATAACTGTTTCCATAACCAAATATGCACCACCCAGTGCTTCACCCCATGTTAATATATAGCTGAGGAGAAAAAGCAAACACAGCTACACTGAACTCAGCATTCTTTTGTACAACTGCGCCCCACACAGCATTCAACCAATTGTCACCAAGCATGTGCAGAAGTTAACACTTACCTGCTTCTGCTCCTAGTTCTGCTTCTACTTCTACTTCTGTGTCTGTGTCTTGATCTTGATCTGGAACGAGATCTTACACGGCGCTTTCTCTCTCTGCTGCGAGATCGGGATTTTTTCCTATCACGACTTCTACTACGATGACGTCTGAAACACAGGTCCAAAACTCCTCGTTTAAATTCATAATTTACCTAAGGACTTATGTTCAGGTTTCTCACAAGCCAAAATGCATTAGGCAAGAGTCCACGCCTGGAACAGTTTAGAGCTCAGAGTAATAACACACTACCATTAGCCACAACTGATTTATGAAGAGTTTAAGTAAATAATCATGCCCATAAATGCAGCTATTTTTGTTTGTTCATTAAAGTGTGTTATCTAAAAACAAACATATGGCCGAACTAATCTGACGCTGAAGCCTAAAATTCAATGCAAGACAACCTTCCTCCTCCCCATGGTATTGTAGTACCTTAGAGAAGAGTTGCCCAGATATCAGCTCACGAGTCATAGAGTCCCTCAGTATATTATCATCTGAAGCCTGTTCTTGCTGTCATGTTTGTTATAGATCACCCCAGCTATGAGCAGAACTGACTGAAAAGCTCTTCTGGCAACATAGTTTGTCCCAAACAACTCTATGACCTTGAGAGTGTGCTCTGGGTGGCCTACTGTGCAAGGAAGCATAGACAGCATCGTCTCTTGGTAAACAGCAGATTTAGGAGGCAAAAAGCAATGACAGCTACAATTTTAGTTTCCTTCCCATCAACACCAACAGGGAACACTTAATATATTCTGTCTTACAGGTTTTCCATACTCTGTTTGTAAGTTACAAACTTAACATTGAGTTATGACCTACAAAAAACCATAGGTATACTCAGTAACTTACTCAGAATCAGTCTGGGAAAAAACAACTACCAGCAAATATACTATCCAAACAAAACTGGAATATACAATATAAAATGATGCTTTACAGTTAAATTAGGTCAACAATGTAGCTCAATTGTATTTCACAGCCCACCCAAATTTTCAACACTTTTTGTGAATGTATTAAAAAAACCACAAAGATTAATCATATAAAAAAAATTTACCTTTCACGAGACCTGGATCTTGAATGACTCCTCCCTCTTGATGACTTCCTCTCTTTGCGTTTATGTCTATCCTCACCATTTTCAGATGAGTTTATGCTCTCTCTTCCCTTGTCAGAAGAATGTTCTTTGTCATTGTGGTCTTCAGATTTGTGCTTCTTGGAGGATTTCTCTTTGGATTCATGTCTTCTTGCCTGTTTTAAGAAGAAGTTGGTTCTTTCAGGAAAATAGTGCAACAAAGAGAGTTAGTATGGGTATCAGAAGATAAAAAATGATAAGTTGTGATGCAACATTAGTAACCTTAGGAGTGTGACTCAATCATGAGTGATGGCTATTTTACCTAATGCCACCAACTATCCAATGTTGCAAACATACACTATCATTCATCCCCCTTTTCCCTCCTCCCCGCTAAAGGATTTTTAAAAGCATCCATCAAGGTATCTTTACAACACTTTCATGGGAGGTCACAACATTTTAAGCAACTAATTCTCAATCACTGTTTTCATTTCAAAACGCATACTACTGGTAAATATCTTTAAACATCTGACAAGTTACAAATATATATATAAACACACAATCACATTTGTAGTTAAGTATTTGTCTAAATCTACCACGTAGAAAGAATTATTAGAATCCATACATATAGTTGCAGACAAATAGTATATTGCTTTTGCAACTAAAGTATTCCTCTATTGGCAGATAATTGCTTTTTAGAACAAGATTCTCTTCAGTCAGTAACTTCCAACAGTTTGTAAAAAGCAAAGCAATAAGTTACATGGTTGACACCCTATTTTCAGTATTTAAGGCTAACATGCATCACTCCAAAACCTCCCACAATAGATTTAAATTAAAGATATGCTACTTCACCATACTGCAATTTCTTCCTGCAGCATCGCTTAAAAAAAGATTTCTTTTTATAGCTGCAATGCCAAAAATACTTAGCAAGGTCAGGCCTGATTTTTGCCAGTGTTTTCCTCAGAGACTAAGTCATGACATCAACACCTTTTCTTAATATATCCAGTTTATTTTCAACTATTTCTAGCATAGCCCATTTAAGTCTTACATTAAATGTTTTCTTCCAAGTCACAACTTTATTATGATGTATAAATTTTAGACTAAAACCTGATTTTTCCATTTTCTTGCTCATCTACATCTCTTCTACATTAAATACTCATAAAATCTTTCTACAGTCATAACCCTGTGTCAAAAGAAACAAGTCTGGAGAAAATGCTGTAACTAGCTTATATCTACTTATCCAAGATAAATTCCTTATTAACATATTTCAAATTCTAAATATTTTCAATTATAATTTACACATACACCATACATTAAGATAGTTCTTGCTTCTACCCTATTTTACTCTAACTCCTTGAAGAACTACTTGCTACATAAAAACAGAGGTGAATAGTTGAATATGTTACTTGTATCTTTTTGAAGTATCTATTTATCTAAGTACCTGTTCTGCTACCTACATTGAAAAGAAATATTGACGTTCACTATTTAGTCTACAGGCAATGAGCTTCACCTTGCAAATGAACGAAAACAACAAATCTACTATGGGACACAGTTAATATCTTCAAAGTGCAATTTAGAAAGTGTTAAATAAATTGTTTAAGATTAGATCTAACAGAATGCTAAAAACACTGGACGATTTTAAACAAGGCACGTTTTTTTCAGAACATGTTTTTTTGATGATTTTTTTTTAAACCAGTCTTCCAGGCACACACTTAGTAATAAACACCATTATATCCCATAACGGATTTAAGATACTTTTAAGGGAAATATGAGTTTGAATGACTAATAGTTACCTTATCATGAAGTAGGCTTATAATTTTGCTATCTGAGTCTGCAGCGTCTTCAGTTCAGTCTCTTCGCGCATTAGCACGCTGAGTATGATTTATTATAGAAATGTTATCATGTGAACTAAACAATATATTCATTTTCACAAAAACTCTCCTATATTATCTTTCCTTTTTTTTTTTTTTTTTAAGAAAAAAAAAACAAAACAAAACAGAGCTTCCATTGGAATCGGGGAAGGAGAAGTTCCTGACCCAAGTTAAAGTCTGAAGTCCCTCATCTGACCCAGCCTGCTACTGCCCCACAAGGCTCGAGCTTCCTTTCTATTATAATGCTTCTGATCCATTCATTTAATCTCTTCTCTGGTGTGTAAGCCAGTTAATTCCAAACCGTTACTGCATCCCTGTATATATACTTAATAACTGTATTTTTAATTTTTTTTTTTTTTTTTTTTAAAAAGAGACAGCCCTCTGAAATTTTTGCTGCTACTGGAATGTTTCCAGCTGACCCAGCTTGTTTGTCAGGCTATGAAAGTCTTTACAGTTAAAGGATGCAATAAACAGACCTCAGTCAGGTGGGTAATTGTTTTTAATATTAAGTAAATTGGTACATATTATTCAAAGTTCAGAACATTAGACAGGAATAAAGCCACCCAAGGCTTTTGGTTAATGGAAGCTCTGTGAAAGTTATCAAGAACACCATTCTACTTCTCCATATGAACTCTTTCAATTGGCTGTTTCCACCAAAAAAAAAAAAAAAGAAAGAATTTAAGTTAACTAGTTCCTGAAAGCGATTTGCTATAAAACTATTACCTTGTCAACATGATGGCTGCAATCATGCTTCACTATGAAAGGATCTCCATATCCATTTTAAGCTTAAAGTTTCCAATTTATTGTACTTACCATAAAAGTCACTTATATAGGTTTACATATGTGCATTACTACAAGATACTTTATAGATGTACTGAACATTTACCTAATCACTACAAAGTGTTAATTACCTCTTTGCTTCTGCTCCGGCTTCTGTGTTTTCTTCCTTCAGCATCTGCAGAGGAAGATATTTTTTGTCATTTACAAAGTTAAAGAGACGATCAGCTGACTACCATCTCTCAAGTTCCTTTTAGTTATTCCACCACACAAAACCGAGAGACTTAGAACACCAACAGTACTACTTGAACATTTACTGCAGAAAGTGAACTCTAACCATTAATTACAGTTCTCTGCATTTATTTAAGCTCTAAGAGTAATAAATAAACTCATGTCGTACTTAAGTGATGTTCTACTTTTCTGGCCAGTTAACTTCATACTTGTTATAAACTATGCAGAATTATCTCAGTCTATCTAAACGTAATTAAAACAGAGTAAAATGGCTTTCTGGGTTTGCTTTGTTTCCTGGAACTACTTTATTATTAGCCACCTCACCATATCTTCTGAATATAAATAAGACTTACTTCCTCAAGACTTCTATCATTGTTTAAACTTCCAACATAATGCATTTAAGATCCAAAACCAAAATTAACAGCTTTATTTTTTCCAATTTTACAAAGTTAACAGAACTGTTAATACTTTGTTTTTCAAAACATAGTTAGAGATTTCAGTTCTATAAGCCTACACAAATTAATTGGATGAAAGCAAAAGCAAACAAACAAAACCCCACCAGAACAGTATTGAAGACCATACCTGACTTCCGTCTTCTCTCCCTTGACCGTGAACGTGATCTTGAATAGTGATGTTTCGATGTTCTGGGAGAACTGGAGGCATCTGATTGCTCCTTTTTCTTCTCCCTTTCTGGAGAGGACTTTTCTGGGACTACTCCATCTCGTTCGGTATCACTACCCTACGCACAAGGACAGAATTTTTAAAGAATCAAAGCTTCAGGACTTAAAAACAGGAAAACTATTTACTTAGTACTTCCTCTGATGACTTTTTTTCCCCTGTGAAGTCAACTCCAGAAGTTGCCACCCCATTATCAGTTAGGCAATAGCTTGACAGATTCGCAGTGAACTGTGTAACTGCATAGAGATCAATTTCTTAAAACTTCATTCAGAACTAATATATAGTAAACATTTTGCTCTCCCATTACGTTAAACTGCACTTCACTTTTTTCATGAGGTTTTTAGGGCTTTCAGTAAAATTAAACACTGATCACTAGTCTTTTCTAAACACTGTTGTTTACAGGTCAGTTAACTTTAAAACATTTACATCACTAAGATTACTTAAGTACAATACTGTCCAACAGGGCTAAACAACAAGTTACTGAAGTAGAGTACTGAACACTCACAGTATTTTGAAGCACACAACAAATTCTGAAGAGAAATGAGATATGAGATATATATGGATATACAAATGAGATATATTAGATTGCTAACTTTTGAATAGTTAAGAACTTTAAACAGTTTCTCTACGCAAAAAAAATTGTATTTTTAAGGGAGCACATACTGGTTCTACCTACTTGTACCAAAAACTTCTGTATCAAATTTCCTCAGGTGAAAATCCAAGATGTTTCTTCCAGGCTCTCTAACACTTTCACCCTTTCTACTCAGTTCCTTTCCTTTTTCATCTAACGTTTCCAAAAGACTCTGCCATTTAAGTTTTAAAGAAATTCTGAGATTTCTATAAAATGATATTTGTTGTTACTTGAGAAGGATAAGGAAAATACCAGCTAACAGTCTATGTTAACTGGGTTTTTAAAAGTACTCTCCAGCTACCACATTTCCCTAGGTTACTGGTCTTGTTTCCCATACACATTGCTGTTTATTAATGCTCCTGTGCTCTTTCAGAGCTAGAAAAATAGAACAACAACAAAAAAAGCTGACTGACTTCAATGAGACTATTCTCAGTTCCTCAAGAACTGGTGGAATGGCCACAGGATTTCAGTGAATCAGCCCCTCACCCAGTACCTTGGATGAGCCTGAAGATAGATGTAATGTAGGTGCAAAGTAAGAAGTCGGTAGTTATTCTTCAATATTTTTTAAAGGAAAAAAAAAAATCTTAAATCTTACATAAACAGAAAAGGTATCTGCTTCCATGCGAGGAAAAGGGTAAACTTTCTCCAGAACTTTTTTTTGTTCTGCTTCACTACTGGTCAGATTTCCAGGATAAGAACAAAAAATATCAGATTCGACACAAAAGAAAACTACTTAAAGTTAACTAGAAAGAATTTTATCATGCTAGAATCTATATTCTTCTTGCACTTCCACGACAATTAAATAACTTCATAAAAAGAAAAATCGTGTTGGTTTTGAGCTACTCCCACTAATTCAACCCAGTGATGGGACAAACACCCTTACACCAGGCCACAAAAACGTGAAATGGGAGCAAAGCCACACTCTGCCAATATATGAAACGTTATGACCTCGTTTTTAGATTCTCAGCAAAGATAACTACAGCAGAGAAATCTCACAAAGAAGTTAACCATAAAAAGGGGGCAAGGGGACAACAATAAACGCGAGAACATACTGAAAACATCACATACGAAAAAATATAACAGGAAAAGTAAAGCTGCGTGAGCCAGAAGCTCTCCCCCATCCCCCGCCCCCACAGTCTGAGCCCTATGATTCTCTGGAGCAAAGTCCTCCCCCACAGCTGCAGCGCTCCTCTCCCAGGCGAAGCAACGATAAAGTCGAAGCCACCAGGCCTCTTCAGTTCTCCCCAAGCCCGTAAAGACGACGCAGAAACTTCTGGAAGCGGGAAGAGAAGTACTGGGCGAAGCGCGGCCGCCCCCTCCCCGAGGCCCATCATGGCGGCGGCGAGCAAAAGAGCGGCGGGCGCCATTTTGTCTCTCCGCGCACAGAGCTCCAGACCCACTCCTCCCCACCCCGCGCTCTCTTCCTTCCCTCCACACTGCACTCCACACTTCGGCTCCCTCCAAAAATCACCGCTTACCGCCATAACCGAACGCCTGGGCTGCCGCTCTCCTCAACAGCCCCCTCAGAGCGACACAGCCTGCTCAGCAGCACCGCGCACAAACCGAGGTAACGCGCCCCACCCTCCCTCTACCCGTCAGGTGCCCGGATGTAACCGCGGGTGGGGGCAGGCGGCGGAGCGAGGGGCCGCAGTGCATGCTGGGAAGGGAGAAGAGCAGGGCGGTGTCTTAGCAACGCGTATGCGCTCGCGCGTTTGGAGGAAGTTTGGCCCACGTCGCGACCTGTAGTGGCAGCCGCGTCCCGCCAATTTGAAAGCCTGAGGCAGCTAAGGGAGCGTGGTGGTATGTTAGCGGCTCCTCCGCTGTGATGAGGGGACGGGGAGGTGGCTTGCGGTCCAGGGGGTGTCTGTGTGGCGAGGAGGGTTCTCTGGCACTGAATTGTACCCAGTGTACAGCACAAAACCTTTTCTCCTTCAGTTGCGTTCAGCCGGGCCTGCCTATGCGATCAGCTGGCCGTCACTTCCATTGCTCTTGTGACATAAATTTTGTCTTTTTTTTCAACGTGCCTTTAGAAACTGTATCCCACTATCCTTCCTAGAGGCAGAACCACAACAGATCACTAAGGCCAATGATTTATAGGCAGTCGTCTAATTTTCTTAAAGCTCTCTTGCTTATATGATTATCATAGGTGAGAATGTGGAATGATATCGAGATTCTGGTGAATGATGACACAAGAAGCGAGCAGCTCTCTGTGTGCTTAGGCCAGGAATGTGGCAGTGCCTTATACCAAGTGGACTCACTGCTTCAAATAACATCTTCAGAAAAGGTAGAATTACTCAGCGCTGTGCTTTTCTATTTCTTCATACATGTGAGGAACACTTATATTTCTGAAGTGTTTCACTTGCTATGTACAACAATCTTTTTATTTTTAGGTCTCAGTTAATCCTCAGCTGCATGCGTGCAGCTCAAGGAATGGCAGCATTATTGTTGTTGACAGATCGGTGGTACTTCTTGACAGCACAGGACAGGTTCTGCAGCTGCACATTCAGTTTGGTAAGTTCACTGCTTTAGAATTCAGCTAGAGCTCAAAACTAGGTTTTATAAAAAGTGTTCTTTTTGTAAAACAAGACATGACAGTTATCTTGCTTATCTATCTGCCCTGTAAGATAAACTGTTGTAACAAATAACTAAATAATGAAATGGGATTCTGTATGTCGTTAGCCAAGTATTTCTGTACAACTTAATTAGAATGCTTGTTAACTTTTCATTGCAATGGGAATAGTGAAGAGCAAAGCCACTCATTCTGTGCCCTTTCTTGTACTTTGTTTTATCAAAGTAAACATCTTTGTAGAAATCTGAAACGCTGTATTGTCCACCTTGTGTGTTTCAAATATGCATGTCTGCTAATAAAAAAAACCTTAATAGTCGACGTTATGGCATGGAACTTTTCAGATACTAATGTGGATGTGGTTGGTATGTGTCAAGAAAAACAATTCCTTGTTGTTGGTGAGAGAAGTGGCAATATCCATCTTATTCATATTCCATCAAAACAAACCTTGCTGACTAAGGTACAGTAATTCTTCTATCCTAACTTCGTTTCAAATCTTTTGTTCTCAGGGATTTTTGTTGCTTTGTTTGTTTTGTTAATGTTGTTTTTGTTTTTCTTTCTTTCTCCCATATATCTCTATATAGAAATATTCTTGTGTTTTGAACAAGTCTTTTAGTTTGAACAACCAGGTTAAAGGGACATTTTTGTTGCTACAAGTAACAAGTTATGTACAAGATATTGTGTGTAAGTTGTTACTTGTAGTATGTTGTGTACAAATATACAACAAGGAATGTTACGAATAAACTATGAGTTCTTCATAAAAGAAAAAAGATTAAAATTTAAACTGATGCGTAATATTTCAAATGAAGATTTTTTTTTTTCAAATGAAACACACTAATATTCTTTACATTGATTCCATCTTAGATTTTGGTTGAAGCATCTTCAAGTGAAAAGACCTACTTAAATCTCTTTATTGAAAAAGATAAAGCAGTTGCAGGTAAGTATTTCAATAGCTTCTTTTCTTATTATTTGATATATTGTTCCCCTTTTAACATCTCTGAAGAGGAGGTTACAAAAAAGATAAGCAGATGCAGTTTTATTCTGCGTTGCAAACATTAGATGTACGTTTGATTAGTGGGCCTTATCTGAAGGTCTTTGAAAATTTTGGAAAGACGATCACTTTCAGAAAGGTGTAAAATCATATTGCTTTTTCACAACAGTGTGGGTTTTTTGTCTGGTTGGTTGGTTTTTAACTGATTATGAAATCCATTATATTGAAATAACAGCAAAACCTGCAATGCAGCTGTCTCAGAACTTCATTGTTGGCCCAGTCAGTAAGATATTTGAATATAAATGTCCAGTCTATTAATAGTTATGCTCTATTTCTAGTAATGTGTTTGGGAAAAATAAAATATTACATTGTCTTTTACAATATTGTGTTTGAATTACAGTGCGCACTGCTCTTATTTTATTTTATTGATATGAGGGGATTACTTTCCTGTGATAATTAGCTCTCATTATTTTAGACTGGCATAAAGAACAACAGACATTCAAAAGTCAGCACCTCTTTTGCTTGAGATTGAGTAAAAAGTAAAACAAGGATTGAATCTTTTGAGATTTTGTTAAACCTATGAAAATACTCAAGACATTAATCTCTCTGCATCTCACTTCTGTCAGACTTCAGATCTTAGTAGTTCTGTACTTCTGTCCCAGTCCTATCTTTCATAATATGACATGTGTCAATGTAGTTTTGTCACAAAAAACAGAATTTGCAGTGTGATGGGTGCATACAAAAACCATACTTTTAAGTAAAACCCTAAAAACTCATATACTCTCTCTCTTTGGTGAAAGTCACAGAATTTTTTTCAAAATAATCTGGTTAGTTGGTCAGAATTTTTATCAGTTATTTTGGTTTCCTATTTTTAAGCACATAGTCTCTGTATAGTTAGTGAATATTTTAGTTCAAAATGTTTGTGTTGTGTTTTGTTGTTGATTTGTTGTTGGTTTTTTTTTTTTTTTTTTTAGGTGTTTATCATATGTTCATTCTCACAAGCAAGGGTTTCTTTTGCATTATGTATCTCCCACTTGCTAAAACACAGGAAGGTAAGATAATCTACAAACCAACTGGGATTTCAATTTGAGCGGGTAGAGCGGAATTAAAGATCCCTTACATGCATCTTTCAACTGGGGTTAAGACATTGATTTGAGATTGCCTATGTAGCCTTAGTTTGGTTTTAAAGGGAAACCAGTATATAGCTAAGTTTATTAAAAACTATTTTTATATTCATCCAAGAATTCCTTCCTCCTTGCGTTCCTATTATTTACTGCTTTATAGAAAAGTACTGAACATTATGGAAGCAGCATTTCGTGTCATAACACTTTGAACTGCACTGAAGAATATTGGTAACAAGTTTAATTTTTAATGCTGTGTAAATGCAAAAAATAGTGGCTCATCTTTCAGAATAGTCAGGCTAGGATTATACTATCCTATATGATGTTTAGTGGCTTTTTAAAATTTTATTTTATTTTCAAAAAAGCTTACTTAACATTGATGTGTTTTTATATTTTTTTAATGTAGCAATTGACAAGATGGATATGATTGCAGCAACAGAGGTAAGAAACATGACTTCTAATACCTGTGTTAAAGTGCAAAGTTTGTAACAAAACTTTATTTTGTGTGTTCCATTGGCAACTTACCAGTTTATTATTACAACTCATAAAAAATTGGAGAAGTGAGAAGTTCAGAATGTATCTGCTGTTTTTATAGATAACTTTTTTTTCTCTGTTGTTTGCTTTCCCTTCATCCTCTGCCCCAATAGTTACAAGGACAGATAAAGACAGCTTTCATTGCCACAGAGGAATATCACAGCCTTGGCTGTCAGAATTTTGTGATAAGTAATTTGGTGAATAAAATCCATATGATAATTGGGGTAAGTAGTAATACGTTTGTAAGAATTGTTATGGGATCAGTGGTAGCATTTGTTGATCTACAACAAAATTTATGTCTAGCTGGTTTAAAAAGAACTAATTTCTTGCACTCTCTTTAATTTCCTTCATTGCAAATATAAAAGTTACCAGTTCTGCAGTCTTTTTTAGTAAGGAAATTATTGTTATTTCAAAACTCTCTCTGGTATGAGGGAAAATATTTTCACCCTGGCTGCATGACCTTAGTAAATCGCTGTGGTTCCTAACTTGTACAGGGTTAGACTATTTGTAGTCTTGCTTTAGGGCTTGGAGAGCCAAAACTAGGAAGAATCTTTTGACACTCAACAAAGGCCTGCAAAATAGTGGTATACAGTTGCACAAAACATTTAGCATGAAGTAAGTACAGGAATTAATAAAAAATTTTAAAAATGGGCAATTTTGAAATGTTTTGGACTAGAATAAGTTTTATATTCTGAAGGAATGAAAAGTGGATGTTTTGAAATGCAGACTGAGACAATTAGTGTAATAAAGAACATTCTTGAAAAGGGAAAAGAAAGAGGCTAGATTAAAAAAAAAGGCATTTTTCTGAACATCAATATTAACTGAAAATGAAGTTAGTCTTGCAATTTTTCGAGTATTTTATAAGTTAAGGGTCAGTTGGTGAGGTAAATCTGTCAAATGTATAATGTGTAACCCCAGAAATCCAGTATCACTTTGCTTTTACTACTAGGGCAAAGGAGATTGTGTGCTCTCCAAGTGGGAGGTAGACACTACCAATAACCTGGTGTCTGTTCGAAGCTTTGCTGATTCAAGTCTGATCAAAGGTAAAGACATTTTTTCTGTTGTTTTTACAGGCAAGCGTGGAATTCATATGTAGCTGCAAAAAATAAGATGTTTTCAGGTATCTTTCTGGTTTTAGTAAAAATGGTAACTAAACTTTTCAAGCCTGTGAAGATAAATATCTGTTTCCAATGCTTGGTGGTACATGGTAAAATGATTTTGCTTCAAATACATTTTTTCAAGAAAAATAATAAATTGTTATGGTTATGTATTATTTCTTTTAGATGCAGTGAAACTTCAAGTTCTTGACAATCTGCTGTTTGTTTTAGATACAGAGGTACGTGCAACAGTTTGGTTTAGTCTTCATTTTACGATGTTCTTGAAAGAGCTTTTTTTAAAAGAAATAACTTCTAGAATGTTTCTACAAAATAAAGGTGCTTATTTTGAGGATCTTGATCTTACTGTTTGAGTTTTTTTGTCATAACTTAAGCTTTAATATTCTGCTCAATAAAGACTAAAAATATTTTCAATGAAAAAAAGAGGAAATCCATATCTGATTTTTTTTTTTTTTCTAGAATATCTTAAGCATATGGGATGTTTATTCTCTTACTTTAGTTTGGGATTGGCCTTTAATACAAATTGAAGAATTTCTTCTAACCACAGAGTCTGATTCTTCTTCAGCCATGCAGTAAGTAAAAATACTATAGCACCAGTTATGAAAAGTGAAAAGTTGTCTATTGTTACAGGAAATGTGCTACAGGTACTTGATTTTCTATAGTAACTAATTTTTAGAAATCTTTGTCGAAATCTTCCTAGTCAGCAGGGCAAAATAGTTGGACTTCTAGGCATTGTTAGCTCTGCACTGTAGACAGATACCTTGGCACTTGCTGCTTTTTCTTGGTTTATCTATTTTTACTGCTAAGTGAGCTTGCATGTAACATATATCATTTTAGAAATGCTCATCTAGAATAAGGTATGATAAGGTGTATAATGTTGCTTACAAGTGTGAATTTTAGTTTGAACTTCGTCTGTATTTGAGAAGGCAAAAGACTGATACAGTATTCTTTTTTCCCTCTTTCCTCTATTCTACAGGCAAGGGCTTGCAAATGTTAAACTGATAGTCATGACAACACCCACTAACACACAGGTCTGTTCTTATCTGTATTCTGATCTTCTGTTAAGTAGAAATGTCAACATTGTAAGACACCATGCACTTGCTGTTTGATTTTTCTATTTCAGTAGTTTGTTCAGGGTTTTAACTCTATAAGAATCCAGAAACAATTCTGCAAATGTCAATCTCACCAGTGTATCTACATCACTTATATCTGATTTGTTTCTCTCTCTCTTTTTTTTTTTTTTTTAATAGATGAGAAGTTTAATGGTTTTTGCACTACCTACTATGCAACAGCTCTATTCTTTGGAAGTGTCTATTGTTTCTTCACTCGTCCTAAGTGGGATTGCCACAGTATGTTTAGATTTTGTTGTTGTTGTTCAAAGAAATATAATTGTTTTAATGGATTTAATTGTTAAAGAGGGTACTGTGTTATTCTCATTAGATTAGAACCACTTTTTGCAGGAACCATACAAAGAAATTTAAGTGATGTCCCTAAAGGGTGAGAAAAAGATAACAGAACTAAACTGTTCAATTTGCTATGTCTCAGTCTATTACAGTATTTAATACTAGTGCCAAATTTTCTTCCTGCTGTTACAGCTAAATGCTGTATGAAGTCTAGAATTCTCTTAGCAAAGATAAATGCACTGAGTTTATTTGGGATTTACTTAAACAACTTAGGTGAGAGAACTACTTCGTTTCTGTTTAAACCACTTCCTTGGAAGGATTTTAACAAAAGAAGTCTGAAAAAAGACAGTAAGAATTTTGTGAATTAGGAATGTTAGAAAGACTGATGGTGTGGGTATGTAAGAGGATAACAAGGCAGAAGTCTAAACAGTGCCTCTTGATTGGAGTTGTGAAAGTGAGTGTAATAAGCTCTGGTTCTGATATCAGTAAAATGAAAAGCTGATGAAATTGCTTGTCTTGTATGAAGCACACGGCAGAGAAGTGCAACAGAAAATATGAAACAGTCAAGTTCAGAAATGTAATATATACCTTGATGCCTTCTTCACGTAGTTTGTAGTGAGGTTACAGTGTGACATGCCTATGGCTTAAACAAAATGAAAGAGTGAAGAGTAATTTTAGGATGATTCACTTGTGTGGAGAGTGTATTGATGGTAACTGCACCAGGATAGTAGAGTTATTTCAGTATGAAGTGTCCTCTTAATAGCCTCTGAAATTTTAGATGGTGGAAATCACCCAAGAATTAACATGTTGAGTATAAAGAAAAAATACTTGTCTGAGAGAAAAGCAACAGTTTGTTTCCAGATTAAAAAACACCTAATGCATTACAGTTTTGTTATCTTATGACTGATTTACTCCACCACCTAATGATTTCTGTTATTATATACTGCAGGATACAATATACTTCTTGGAAGGAATTCATGAAAATCATCAGATGTAAGATAATGTTTTGTATATTACTTGATCACTGTTACCTTAAAATGTAGATTACTTCAATGTATAGTTATTTTAGAATTGATAAACTCATGTAGTTATCTTTCACCCTCAGGTCCACTGAAGGCCCAGTTTCTGTTGTTGTGATGAGAAGTTTAACTGAAGCCTTGCCAGAAAATAGGTACACTTTTCCTTGAAGCTTTATTACTGTCATCTGTGGTTTGAGTTTTACATTAAAGTAGTATACTTTACTTTATCTCACCCCTAGACTAAGTCGCTTACTTCACAAACATAAATTCACTGAGGCTGAGAATTTTGCTATACAATTTGGACTCGATGTTGAGGTAAGTTGACCCTTCTTGATAAAGACATCTGAAAATTAATTACCATAACTAAGTATGATTAAAGCTGAAGTACATCAAATTTAAAACGGAGTCTTTTTTTAACAGCTTGTATACAAAGTAAAAGCAAATACTATTTTAGAGAAGCTAGCTTCAGCCTCCGTTGGAAGTTATGATCAAGAAGTCTTGATGGATTATGTGAATGAAGCCAAAGAAAATCTGCATAAAATTCAGGTTTTTTTTTTCCTACCCTCCTTCTCTAATAGAGTAATTCAAATTATAAAGGAGCTTGAAATGAATTCCAATTGTTTCCTTACTTAAACAGGATAGCCAGTTTGTTGTGGATTACTGCATAAACGCTCCATGGCCACTATATGAAACTGCTCAGGAAATGTTAAACTACGCTAAAGCCAGGGTAAGATTTTTTTTGCTGTTTAGATCAGATTGCGTACTGTTGCCCATTTGTGTTACATGCTTCTGTACAACTTGAGAGAGAGGACACCTTCAAACCAGTTACAGTCATTCAAAAAGTTGCATTATGAAAAATGATGGGAAATCAAAACTTGTTGCAACTTTGTTCTCACTATTGCTTAAGGGCTAAAAAGGAGTTACAGTTTTATTTTCAGACCAGTGACAAGGGTTTAGTTTTGAGTAGCCTTTTTAAGTTCCTTTTACATACCAGTTTATGGACTAAAATCTGAAAGTATGTCACTGTTTTGTTTTCATTATTTTAGTCTTTATTGCCTTATCAAACAGAAGCAGGGAGATGCATGTCTGCTCCCACATACATGTAAAAATCCAATCAAAGTCTAAAACTGTAGAATAGACTCCAGTTTATGGAGGTATTAAGTTTTTGCTAGTGCCTTCATTAAATTCATAGAACCACTTCTGGCATGTTCTGCATCAGAGTTATCATCCAAGCTATTTCATGTATTTGTTTCAGATCTTGAAGAAAGACGATAGAGCCATTGTTTCACCATCTGATGGGGCTCCAGTATCCCTAACTGAGGTAAGGACAAACTTTTTGGCCTTGCACTATCATATGATAAACAATTATGGTGTACAGTTTTATACATTAAAAGGTTAAATGTTTTAGATCTAAGTGAGATTATATTTTAAAATATTAAACGAGAGCCACAGTATTGACAATTTTCAGAGTTAAGTGATTCTTTCAGTCTTGAATTAAAAGATTCATTTTTGAGTGCTATAGAAATTGAAAGAAACAGCTTTCTTAAGTGCTTTCAAGTACTTATTTTACTTCTTAATTAGGCCTAATTCATATTGCACAGCACTCATCTACCTTCAAAGATAATTAATGTAAACTACTTGTAGAATTGAAATTCCTGAGTAATTCTTAATTAAACAAACTTACAAATGTTACACGGGTAATTAACTGAAATTCTTTAAAAGTTCTTATTTTCTCCATTCTTCCTTTTTATGATAATTATTCTAGCCATGTAATATTATTGTTTAGTAAGCCAGATTGTGATCTTAGATTTCTTGTCTGCATTCAGGTATTAAGAGCTCAGGCAAGGCTTACAACTTTCTACGGAGCTTTTGGACTAGAGAAGTTCAGGTGTGCTTTTGCTTATTTCTTAAGATTTAAAGAGAATTTAATTATGATGGTTTAGTATCTGCCATTTAAATTAAATTTTGATTTATTAGAAATTGTGGTTTATTTTAAATTTGGGCTTCTGGTCTTCCACTGTAGAGAAGGGAGAAGGCAGAGAGGTTGAGTCAGCATAAATACTGAAAATACATATTGTGTGTGCAACAGATAATATCTTGTACACACAATCTACAGTCAAAAAATACAATAAAATCTATACATTTATAAAATCACACCTATCTAATGCTCCAATTGTGTCTTACAGCATGTAGTATGAGCTAGAAAAGGTTTGAGACCCTCCTCTACACCTCCTTTTCTATTGCCATATTATAAACATAGAATGGCTTGAGTTGGAAGGAACCTTAAGTCTCATCTGACTCCAATCCCCTTGTCCTGCACAGGGTTGCTACCCACTATGTCGGGTTGCCCATGACCCCATCCAAACTGGCTTTGAGCACCTCCAGGGTTTGGGCGTAGTAACAGTGTTTCTTTTCCTCTCTTGTTTCTAGTGGTATTGCTTGGACAGAATTCTTGAATAATGAAGACATTTTAAAGATTATCCTTTTTCAACTAGAGGAAGGAAACTTTTCTTGTGCACAGTACCTCTGGCTTAGGCATCAGGTGAAATGGCATAAACATGTCTTTTATACTTATGGAGGATATAAAGTCTCTTAAATTTTTCAGCCTTGTTTAACAAAATCAGACTAATACTGTTACAAAACAGCTCCTCAAAGAAGCAAAGACAGAACCTCATCTATTGTCACAGCAATTCAATTTCCATCTCACTCCTTAGAAAACCAAACTTCTATTGATTTAAGAATAAACTGGAATCTCTGATGTAAGAACGAATACTTCTCAGTCTGAAGAATGACAATTCTTGATTTATTCTACAGTGTTTATATTCAGCTCTCAGAGAATTTTTAAGTGGACATTTGGCTACCTTGCCAGCAAATCACTTAGACTCTTTTTTAAATGACACATTCACAATAGCAGCTACAGGCTCTTATTCTCTATTGGGGAACTTTCAGGTCCATGTCAGTTGTTCTCTTAAGACGGAATTATAGAGCAAGCCCAGAAGTAAAGGGACACAATCCACCCACCATAACTTGCAAAAAAAAAAATTGCTTCAGTTAGGTCTTCTTAAACCTTAAGCCTTCTTAAGCCTTGTTTTTGTGAGCAGGGCTTTTTTTTATTA
Source organism: Aquila spilogaster (assembly GCA_024606505.1). Classification (NCBI taxonomy): domain Eukaryota; kingdom Metazoa; phylum Chordata; class Aves; order Accipitriformes; family Accipitridae; genus Aquila; species Aquila spilogaster. The sequence continues at coordinate 36,239,572 of JANHGO010000075.1, read as the reverse complement.
TTATCACTATTTTATTTTTTAATTCCCAACTACGACTGCTGAGATTTTTCTTTGTATTTGTGAACTCTATTGCTTCTTCCTGTTAATGAAGTAATATTACAAATTATCTGATAAGTATATACTCCATAAAACCTGTATTGTTCTGTTTTAAAATTTTAGGCAGATTTTGAAAACAGCTTTGATGAGAAAATGCTGGAGAGCTTGCTTAATGCCATCCATGTCACTGTTCCTTTGAAGGAACTGTGTTTGTGGCTGAAAAGTGTTGTGATTCCCTTCTTAAGAAGAGTTGTGCCAAAGGGACAGGTAAAACTGATTCAGTAAATGTAAAACATAGCTTTCTGAAACTAAGGTGATTTTATAGTCAGACCTACATTTTTGAATTTCAGAACCTTTTTTACTCCATTTTTAAATGAATTCCTCTGCCTACAATTTATATTTTAAATTATTTCCTTTTAAACAAATTTCTGATAGCAAATTTCACTTTGATTGGTAACATAACTCCTCCTGATAACTGTTTTTATTGCAGAAAATATTAGCCAAATGGCTGGAACAAGGTGCTCGCAACCTTGAATTAACTGATAAGGTATGTCATGCTGCAGCAACATTGCTTGTCTTGTATTTCTATATGTACAATACTGTTTGCTGATATCAGTTTCTTCTGGACAGGCAAATTGGCCAGAGAATGGACTCCAAATGGCAGAAATTTTTTTTACGAGTAAAAATCAAGATGAAATGCATCTGACAAGTTTTGGCCAGTGGACTCCTTTGGTAAGAAACATAGGAAATATAAAGATTTGCTATTCTCAGACTTCAGAACACATGCTAGTGTAGGAACAAGTTATTACTAGATCGCTATTGCTTTTGATGAAAAATGAATTACTCCCCTGATAGGAAGAAACTTAATTCCAATCATCTTGGGTTTATAGATTGGATAAAAGCCATCAGTGCAACATTTAGACCCTTTAACACATTAGTTAGTAGTCTGTATACAAATAATGATCTCGAATGTTCTGTAATACACACAAGTTTGTGTACTATGAAACACATTTCAATAAAGATATTTCTTACGAACTTCAGTTAGAAACATCTCATTTCTGTCAAAATTTTTGGAAATAGATTGCAGTTAATTAAATTAAAGTTAACTTAAATCTAACCAGGTGTGCATTTTAAAAACTGAAAATAATAACATTGTGTATTTAGATCTGCTGTCTTAATCTTGTAAATCTCAGATTTGAAGTGCATAATGGGAAATTGACTGTTTAGTTGCACTTTCAATATGTACTTGATTTTCTTTGTTATATGCTGTATGAAGGTTCAGCATGTAGATCAGTAGAGTCTCCAAGATTGCAAAGCATCAAAAATTGAAGATTGCAGTAAGTCTTCTAAGGTTTCATGTCTGAATACTGTTTCAGAGATGTAGTGACTGTGAAGAAGTACATAGATTGAAGAAGCTGGTAAATGATTTACAAGAACTGATAGATCTCTACAGAAAATACAACTGCAGGCTGGCACTCTGTGATTTTGAAAAGGTAAATCTGCAGTCAATTCAAGAAGTTCAAGAAGTGCTTTTGAGTGGTGGATTGTTCTGAGGAGGAGAAAAAAGTCGTAGCATGCAACTGAAAGGAAGACTGAAGAGGAATCCTTAAATTTTGAGTTGATTAGTTGCACTTGTGCTCATATGCTCCTAAGGCTATTAGATACACTGTGTTTATTATAAACTTTCATTTCAAGAAGGGGTATAGATACATAGTGTGACAAGATACCTACTGTTAAAAAGTATGACTTAAACCCCATGATTTGCAGTATAGTACAGGTAATAGAGACTGAGTTGCAGGCCAAGCATTGACAACAGTGAAATTAAACGTACAGCTGAACAATGACTTTGTGGAAGAGAGACAGTGGGTGTTCCCTTTCATTTAGTATAAAGGAATGATGAACTAGCACCTTCAATTACCTTCAGTAGGCATGGGATGTTGAATTAGTCATTAGAAATGTGAAGGGTCATGGACTAAAATGTGTGATGTTCTAAAACGGCATTGTTCTACATGCTGCCCAGGAGAATGCAACTACTATCGTGTTTCGCATGTTTGACAAAATTTTGGCACCAGAGCTTGTCCCATCTATTCTGGATAAGTTTATAAAACCTTACCTCTGTGAACATAATCTCCAAAAGGATGACCTTCTTTTACAGTACATAAAGGTACACATTTTCTTCATTTTAAATAAACATATTTAAAACAAATCTGATAATCATTTTACTTACACATGAATTTTAGAATCAGTTTTCAGGCTCGTTTACTGCTGTCAACAAACTTACTGGAAGTTACTATGAGGTACAGATATGAGGGAAAAATCTGACCTCTAATGTGCAAAACTATTGTGACTGTTCTTTTTAATATTTTATAATATATTATAAAAATATTCCTACCTTTTCAATTAAAATATCCTAATAATTTTTATCAAAATATGCAGGATTTGCTAGAACGTTGTCGTACACGGTCTGCTTCTGTATTTGAAACTGCATGGGAGGCAAAGGCAATAGCTGTCATTGGTTGCATCTCTGATACAGATGTAAGTATGTTTAATAAAATAGGCATCTAGAGGCTCTAATACATCAGTTCAGAGTGGAATACATAATTTTTGTGTAAATACATGAGTACATGTTTACATAAGTGGTAAGAGGGAAAAAAAATATGCTGTCCTTTTATCCTGATATTCTTTGCTTGAGAATCTAATTATAGTTTTGATATCATCCCATAGAAAACTCACCAACTTTGGCATATCGAAGCTGAAGCTCTGTGGTGTCATAAATTACTTCTATCATTTTCTAATCTAGTTTGATACATTATGATAATGAATGCCTCTTATGCAATGGAGATTGGGCTAGGGAGTAAAATGCTTGCCTAAAGAATCACAAGTGAACAATACTTCAAAGAACATCTTGTAACTTATTTTGATAAGTAAGCTTTTCGTGTTCTTTTTACAGCTGAAATTTGATGCAGTTCTGCAGATAATGCATGGTGCTGTGGTACCATGGAGTGGAGCAGTAGAGCAGCTGGTAAAACAGCATTTGGAAATGAATCATGTCAAGTAAGACAACATCCTGTAGACTATACCTCAGTTTTATGTTTACTTTTCCGTTGGAATTTTTAATTAAAAAAAGAAAATGTAGCTATATGATTTGATCACCTCAATACATTGGGTACATATGTAACAAGTAAATTAATAGTAGTCTAATTTGTTGACAGAGTGAAGTTATTGCAGGAAAGTTATCGACTGATGGAAATGAAGAAGCTTTTGCGGGCCTATGGGATAAGAGACACTAATCTCTTGAAGGACAAGCAGATGATAATGGTAAATGATCAGCACTTCACTTACATTCTGTAAAACAAACAAAAAATCCTAAATGTACCTGATAAAAAAAAAAATACGTGCAAGTATTTAAAGCCAGATTTTGCAAAGGAGCATAGCAATGTGTAGCTCCCATTTGTTATCCCTTTTTTTTTTCCTGTCCTGTTCAGATTTCATAACTTACTTGCTCTTCATTTTTCTTAATGAAGACCTGGATCAAAACTTAGCAAAAATCTTAAATCCAGTCTTATGGCTATTTCAAGAATTTTGTGTCATTTTGATTTGATTTCTTTATACTTGGAATAAATTTGTTTTCAGCATAGTTGCTGGGTTTTTTTTAGTTAGTGAGGTTTTGGGTTTTTTTTTGTTAAGAATTAGCAGCTTAGCTCAGACAGCACAAGTTGATTATGATAACACTGTATAGAGAGGAAAATAAAGAAGGGAGGGGAGCTAGCTAGGTAAAGTCTCTTAAGCCTTCAGATCTGATTTCTCCTATGGGCACACAGTGGGCAATTTTATTTATTTATTTTTAAGTATCTTCCAATCTCTAGGGAGAAAACATGAGCATTTCTGGAAAAGTTTGTAGCTATTGGGTTTTAAGTATCATTCATACATCCCTATCAACTACATAGTTCTCTTCCCCAAGCCCAATTTTCTCCTAGTTATGTTTAATCAAGTTTTATCTACAGATAGAGCTTCTAAACTTGTGGATAACTTGCTTGGTATGAGCTGTACAATTACAATACAGAAGGAGAATTTATAAATGACTTCCCTTATTATCCAGTAAATGAATAAACTAAATTCCGTATCTGTTTTCTTCTCACAGAGGCTAGTGAAATACATTCTTAAACAAGATACACCTACTTCTTTGGAGGATGCTTTGAAAATGGTAGAAGCGTATATGTTACCCACCGTGGAAGTCTACATTCTAAGGATGATAGATCTGATTGACAAAGAAAGGGTACTAAAATACTTCATGTCAGTTGATATGAGTATTTAAACACTGTGGACTATTTTCAAAACGGCAACAGTTGCACTGCTTGCTGAAACCTTATATGGAGTTTATATACTGGAATTTAACGCAGCTTTATTAATTGTACACATAACTGCCTATACTTAACAATGGAAATGTGACCAATGTCATCGTGAGCCATCCTTCATTTCTTGCAAAAAAGTGCAAAAATAATGCCCCATATGTAGAAGACAGTCATAGAATTTAAGTCTCTACATATATTCACATGTATTTGTTAGAGTTAATTTTGGACAAGTTGCTTATTTACCACCAAAATATGTTTCTTTCTTCTGAGATTTTTAATGCAACATGATACCACGCATCAGTACGTACTTGCCCCTCCGTTGCTGAAGGTGACTAAGTGTTGTAAATCAGTGTTGAGTATTTATGTCCAAACAAAACAGCTTGTGCAGTGCTCTTTGCCTCAAAACTTAGTATGAAGGTTTTCCTAAGGGGAAAAAAAGTTACCTTTAAATTACTGGGATGCCCTGACTTGAAACATTTAACTTTGCTTGCTACATTTCATAAGTGTGAATACATTTATTCCCTGTGGTCATCTGTTTTTGTTACTGAGACGTAAATTGTTTGTTTTGGTTTTATTAAAGGAATCAATTTAATTCCCTTGCAAAGAGTTTTCCATGCTAGCACTTGTTCTGTCTTATTAGGTCATGGTATTATTGAATAATCAAAGTGTGTTTTAAAAACACTGAATAATTGCTGATGAACACAACTGTGTTTTGATTTGCTTATTAGAGTTCTTAGCACATAAGCACATTTTACTGAAAGCCTCAAAACTTTAATTGAAACCACTCAGGGTGAAATAATTGAAGTAAATGTATTTTATGAAGAAGTTTGACAGCAGAAGAATAATCAAAGTAAGGAAGTGCCTAGCTTTTCTATAATCAAAATAGAAGAACATTTGTTACTTTTTTTTTTCTCTCCAGGGAGAGGAATCTCTCATTTTGTTAAAATCTCTGACTACTCCTGAAGCTGAGAAAGTTGCAGAGAGATTGACTGTATGGGGAACACTGGTATTACAGAGGAAAGCAGATAATTCTGAAGAGGTACCAAGTCATTAAATGCTGTAAATTGTGTGCATTAATTGTTTTATATGTTATTATTACCCAGATGCTTAAAAAAAAAAAGAAGATAGTTCTTAAGCTTTTATCTCCTGTCTTCCAACAAGGAGAGATGATGAACTGGTCTTTCTTCGAGCAGAAGGTTTTACTAGGGAACATCTTGAAGTCTCAACTGGAGTTTATTCTGATTCTGTGTGCTATACAATTATGTTACTTTTAAAATCATTTCCACACATTATTTGTAAATCCTGCTTATTGTTACACCTCTAGTCCTATGTGTTTTCCTATTTTTTTTCTCTAATTGCTTGAAAAATATCTATTTGAAAGTTGTTGGCGTGGCTTTGCTACCAAAGTCATTCAAAGCTTCACAGCTGACAGTACACATCACTTTCTTGCAACCAGAGAAGAGAATTATTGTTAGCAGTTGTTTCAGGGAGTTGTTCTGGTAAGGAGAAGGAGGAACATAGGGGGGGAGAGGTGGGATTTTTCAAAACTCATGTGAGAACTGAAAGACTGAGTAGAATACAGACAAATATACAGCTATTAACTATTTGCTATTTCCATAAAGAATGCATACAGTAGAATTTTATTCTCTTGCTTCTAACCAATAGTTTTTTAGAGCTTTAAATTGTTGATTAAGACACTTGTAGAGCGTTGCATAGTATTTCAGTAGTGTGGTAGCCTAACGTTTGTTATCTTTTATTGGCAATATTCTGACCAAGCAAATTGTTAACCTCTCCCTTCCCTGCAGCAAAAAACACAAATGTTTATGACGAAAACACTTGTAGAAATCCTCAAATTCCTGTACAACATTCAGAAAGGTAAGTTATAACTTAAAACATCTTACATTTTGTTCGTAAATGGAGTCAGGAAGTAATATTTTTTTTCCTCCAATAGACAATCCTCTGAAGAAGGATGAATGCAAAGCAAACCTAAAAACGTTTGAAACACTTGCTACCCTACAGGTCGGTATCTCTGTAATTTGAAACTACTTTTCATTTACTGTAGTTATTGCACTTGTTCTTATGGTATTGAAAATTGATTATTCATAATTTATCTGCATAGGTTGTTGGTTTTTTTTATCCCTAAGGTCTCTATAGCTATACAATCTATTGAAGTCTATTGAAACTAGTCTAGAAAACTAATTCTAAAGGAAGCTACATGAATACAAATAATCTTATTTTTTGTTGCAGGAAGACTTTGATATCTTTCTTTCAGTTGAAGACTTTGGGAATCCTACACTGATGTCTACGCTTCTTGAGAAGCACATAAGCACTTATGAAACTGACAAATATTCATCAAAGTCTAGAAAAGAACAAACAATGAATTGTAAAACAAAAGATGGTAGATTAAAGAACGGTTTTACTGAATCAAGGTTGTACAGAATGGCCTTGCTCCTGCAAAGATCACAGCAAGAGCTGGGAGAAAAACTGGCCTTGAGAGCGTTAGATGCTGGAAAAGTTGAAGATGCTGTAAAAATATGCAGGTAAAACTAGAGATTAGAAGAGTTAAACTCTTGAAAATGCACTTTTCTGTAGTATTTCTGGTATTTTGCAAAAGCAGGTGGATGTGGAGAGAAAAGGTGAGGGATTTTTTTTCTAAAAATTAGTGTTTAAAAAATACACTTAAATTGCTTGTATGTAACATGAGTGTAAAGTTGTCATCTCTGAAAATTGACTTTTTTTTTTTGCCATAACATGATTGCTAAGTAAGAGATTCCCTGCATCTTTTTGGTGAGAGATAAGCAAGACAGAATATTAAGTAACTATTATGAGAGCTTCTCAGCTTACACAGATAGAAGAAAACCATTGTACGTTGACCATGCATACCACTTCATGGTTACTATCAGGTCTGTCCCTCATAGTTAGGTTGTCAGATAGTTTACTATTACCTCCCCACAGAGAGATCAGATGAAAATGCTAAATGTATTTCTTATTATTATCATTTATATATACATATATTTTAAATTCATTTTTTTATAGGGACTTTTACAAAAATCACTGTAATAAAGAAACCGGGAAGCTACTGTTCTCAGCTTGTCAAAGGCTTTGTCATATGTTGGGGGCTGACGTTCCAATGATCACTCCTGACAACATGAACCTTCCTGCAGTGATCTATGAAATGGCTTGTCAGGCAGCTACAGTATGTAGTCCAGGTAATTACTCTTATCATTTACTTGTGCTACTAGCAGAAAACCAGCCAAAAGTGAATTTCTATATATGCCTCTGTAAAAATGGATTCTGCAAAATGATATTTCCTTTTAATAGGGCATATTAGCCATCCATTCATATTATACTAATGATCTTAATACTTTTATAGATTTGCTACTAGATTCTCTGGAGCTATGTAAATATACTTTGGCTGCCAAGGAAATTTACAGACAATGCCAAATAGAAAACTATGGATTTACAGCAAAGGTAATTTCTGCTAATTCAAATATGTTTTTGAATATATGTGATGTCCTTTATAACTGAATAGCGTTCACTGTATATATATTTTTCCCATTCCTCCAGCAATATTTAATCAGTTTGTTTAAAAAGAAACAGAACAAAACCAAAGAAGCCCATAGCTCTACAAATTGAATTCTCCCTGAATGTGCACGTATTTCAGTGTAAAGTGTAGACTGAAAGCAATGCAGCAGTGGCACAAACACAAGCAGCACAAGTAGCAATTCTCAGCTTTCATTTTAGTGTAATAAATCTTACTAAAGTCACTGAAAATAGCAGGGCTTTTATTGAATGACTGCTGTCAACACTGCCAGAAAGCATAGAGAGCTGACTTTACAAAAAAAAAAAAGAACACGATGAGGGAGATGGGACAGTTTTTTTTTTTTCTTAAGCGTATATTATGTGAGGGCATTCCCAACTGTTTTGTAAGACTTTTAAGACAGACCAAGTTCTTGAATACTATCTTTGTTTTTTGTTCAGATCAAGTAATGCTTTGAGCTGCTTGCAATGAATGGACTCTTACAGTTTGAGTAGAATAAAGTGGTTAGGCAACCATACTTATGCACTGAAGGTTATTTTTCTAAAAAAAAAAAAAATACATTTGAAAAATGTTTACTTATTGTATTTGGCTAAGAAGGTTTATGAAAGCCTCCAAGAAATTAAGATTGAGTTTTGGCTGTACAACTACATATACAACAATCACATTTCTCTTTCATGTTGTGTTTAAGTGAAAAATGTATTTAATGCTCCTGGACATTTAATAAAGAGTAGCGTGATAGAAGCCATTTACAAATAAAAGATCATTTACTATTTCTTTATTTGAAAACTATAATCTTCTTAAATACTTGGTTTATTAGTAGAAATACTCATTAGCTATTCTTTCTATTTAGACAACATGTTTTGGAGGAGATAAAGATCCTTATGAAGAGTGGACTTACAATGATTTCTTTAATGAAGATGGGATAGTTCTTGATCCACAGATTGTTCTTCCAGTCATATATGAAACTATTTCTTCTCTTCTACCGATCTCTGGTAAACTTGCTTTCCTGAATATTGAGTCAGTATACCATCTGTATTTCATATTGATTTCTTCATCTAGGACAATTTGACACCTGTGTATGAGGGGAAACAACCACCTCAGAAATCTCATACAAGCTCCTGGAAGCAATATCCATATGGGGGGTGGGGTGGATATAGAATATAAATATGCAGCGCAGTTAAAAAAATAAAATAAAACCAGCAGTCCTGGCTCTTAAAATTCATGTGTCTTCTGTTCTATTTAATTTCTATTTTGTGCACTGCCCTCGAAGTACAGTAAGTTTAAGTTACTTTGAGGCTTTATAGTGTTGCTGAGATCTCAGCACACTGTGAATTTCTATTTGTCTGTCTTTCAGAGAACAAGCTGTATCCTTTGGACTCTACCAGCCTGGCAAACTGCACATTTATTAAAGGTATCACAATGGCAAATTCACCACTTCACTCATGCATGAGTGACTAATTCATAGCTTTTAAATAGGTATCTGGGTGCTCCACTTAAAGCCACATGCTTGGGAGACAGTTTGGTTCAGCACAGAAGTCACCCAACTAGATAGTAATTGCTGCTATTCACTCCTGTAATTTTGGGTATGTTATCCTGCTGTATATGTCAGTACAGAAGTTCTACCACTATGAGCTTATCTTTTTCTTTTTTTTTTAACTGAAATGTTTAGCTTTTACTAAGCTAAAAACTCTGAAAATTTAAAATTTCAAAGGAGTCTAGGGCTCACCTTGTGGCATAAATTTGGTGAAGAAAAGAAAAAAGTGTTCTGGTAATAATTCAGAACAATGCTCATTCAGATAGTATTCAAGAACAATATGCTTATTACAAAGGTTCTAATTGTTTACTGAGTTTATTTGTTTCTGAAATATATTATAGGACAGAACCTTCTACTGCCAGCTAGAACTCCCATCTGTGCAGTGCTACAAAACCTCATGGAGTGCAGTCAGTGCGAGTTAGCTTTGCGGCTAATTGTCTGTTCATTTGGATCCTGTCTTCAGCATGGTATATCAAACAACATGGATTTATCCCTGAGTGAGAAGGTATGACAAGGACTATGCTGAATTTTGCTGAGAGTAAGTCTTAGAAGTTTTCTGACTTCTAAGAAGCTTACAGTTGTATTTAATGGGTTAGGGAGAAGCTACCTCCACGACCTCATAAAAATTACTACCACCTGATCAGATGTTAACTCATTTTGTGAAAGGATTTGGTAGTTTCTTCTCTTTTCTCATGGTCTATTTCTCTTTGCAAAGTAAACTAAACTTCTAGGGTCTGAAGAGAGACCAAGAGTAAAATGAATGTTAATAATCACTTCTTATACACTTTCACATTGTGTTATCATTGATTAGACTGGGAAAAGTTACAAGTAGAGTATTCAAGTAAAGCTCCTCTTTTCAAAACGGTAGGGAAATAATTTTTTTTTTAAACTAGAAGAGATCTGTTTAAGACCATAATTAAATATGAAAACAGCATCTCCTAATATTCTGTAAATGACAGGTTGAAGGCTTGAAACTTATTTTTATGTGTGCCGATTGTCTCTTTTTATATTAGCTACACGATGGCAATACACTAGCTGAAACCAAAAGTTTTCTCATTGCTATGAAACAGAAGTCTACTTCAATAATTATGACCACTATCATGACCTTGCTACACAAGGTAAGAATTCTCTGGAAGGGCTAAGAAAAAGCCTTTTCTTGCCTATCAAGGAAGGGACTGCCCTTTCTATTGCAGAATCCCTTTCTGAAACTGTCACGTGGCTAAATGCTACAAAATGCATTCATTGTGGGAAAAATCATACACCTTGGAAAACCATAAAGATATGGCGGTGCACCGACAGTATTGAAATGGTAGAAGGGGACTGGATTCCACAGCTTCACGTTTCAATGAGGCAGGGGTGGGCTGGATTGCCTGACAGCATTTGCTTCTTCAGTCCCAGCTTCCTCGCTTCCCACAACTGGGGCACGTGTTACAGAACAGACTTTGAACTGATACCTCCTTACTAGCAGGAATGTGTTGTAGCCCTAGTGTATTTGAGCCTCTGACAAACTGTGGCTTTTGGACTGTATGCTTGTTGCTCTGCTTGAAAGGTTACATACAGGGGGAGCGTGATCTCTTTGGGAGCCTTTGAAGTGCCCTATATTATAATAAAAGCTATGTCTATAGACATTCTTTATCATTTTCAATCTTAGTTTCATTTTAGGTCTTCAGACTTCTTTTAGTTGAAGGGAAGTTTTTGGTTTTTTTTAAGAAATCTGCAAAGCCTACAATGTGCTGTCTTCTATTGAAGTTCTGACAGAGAGCAGTTACTTTTAGACTAGCCTTCAGTGTTTTTAGATCTAAAAATCCTAAAAAAAATCCTATTATTCTTCCCCGTTTTCTTTAACCCCAACTTAAAGGCTCAGAGCACCTTCAAATTAGAGGTGTTACACTTCAACAGCTGTGTAACAATGCATCTGTAACACAAATTTGTTACATTTTATAAAAACAGACCTATTTAAACAAAATCTTAATTTTTTTAATGTCTTTGTTTCCAAAATACAGGTGTTCAACTGTCGTCTCATAGATCAGAACCTGGCACTAGGGTATTGCACTGTTTTGCCCAGGGAAGATATGTTTAATAAGCTCTGGGATGTCATAAACAACACATGGCAAAATTACAGAAAAATTCTGGTAAATTCTCAAGACAATATATTTCTTTAGTATATACAGAATGTTTAAGAGAGTCCTCAAGATGTCAGCAATATCCCATAGAAATGGGTATGGCTGTTAGAACTAGTTCCTCTCTCTAGAGGTAGCCTCTCTCTCTTAGTGGCAATCTATTTGCCGCATGGTAAAACTGCGCATGGAGAGTTGCTGTGAACATTAACACGATCTAAGTCCAGGCATTAGGTTACCTCACCAGGACTTATTCCAAAGCTCGAAAAAAAGCTTTTGTGTTTTGTTTTTTTTTTTCCTAAGCCACTGTAACTCATACCTCCAGCATTTTGGAGGAATTGTTCTCTAGCTGCAATTTTCACAAATGAAATGAATAAATAAATACCCTATTAAAACGTAAGGGAAGATAAATGCACTCAGTGCAGTACTATCAAAATATTTTTGAGGGAAAACCTGAATTTTAAAGTAGTTTTGAACTGCCAAATCAGGAGTTGAGGGAATCCTGATATTATGCCTTGTGAGAATTGTTTCCATCTTACACAGTTACATAATCATCTGTGAATTGTTTCATGCTCCTCTGAGAATTTAGATTGTACAATTCCCAGCTTTCAGATTACTTACTGTTCTTCTGTTTCCCTTCCCATTCCTTTAAGGCAGTAGCTCTGGTTGGAGCACAGCTTGCTGCCCAATATGGTGAAGCAGCAGAAGAAAAAAAATTCCGAGAACTGATTATTGATGCAGAATGGGGTATCCAGCTTGGTAAATTTGGTGTGAGTTTGATTTTTATCTATTATTATTTTAGAGTTTCATTAACCGATGAAGAGTCAAGACATTCTGATATAGTGCTTGTTGCTTTTAGATGATTTGCCATTCAAAGTAAGGGAGGTTGGGTTTTATTTATTTTTTTCATTCTGCCTGCTTCCTTAAGTTCAGAAAATGAGAAATGTAGCAATTGAGTATGCTTAAAGGATCTTTAAGTGCTTAAACATCATTGGGCACAGAGCATAGTCAACAAATGTACTTTTTTTCCCCACTCTAAAAATCTCTGGCTCGATTGAAAGAGGAAAAGGTTAACTGTATAAGGAATTAGTCTTGATATTGCCCAAAAGACTTCTTTGAAAAGATGATAACATTTTTCCTCATCTGTAGATTTCTTTCGAGACTGTATTTAGACAACCACCAATAAGGAAGAAGGAACTCATAAGAACTCTTGTACAAAATCCAGAAGTAGGCACAGATCTCATACTGAATTACTGCAGGTAATATTTGAGTCAAATCAATTCTGTTTAATTGCTGCTGTAATAATAACCATGCCTACAGAAATCTATTATAGTTTAAGCAGGTACAGATATATGTAATATCTAAATAGTTCTTAAAAAAAAATTGGTATGAATCAGAATGCATACTGGTCTCTGGTGAATTTGGTCATAAGGAAATAATGATGACATTAGAGGTCACAAAGAAAAATAACATTCTGTCCTCTTCTAGTACTTTCATGCTGGACAGTGATGCCGCACTGCAGCTTTGCATTGAAACACTTCTTCTCAAGAATGCTAATAGAAATCACATTGAAGATGACTCTGCAGAATACAGTGAGAAGCAATCTCATTACACATTACTGGCTAGAGTGCTAGAAATAATTCCTCTACTGAAAAGCACAAATGACCTGGTCACTAGCCTCAGTGGAATATTGTACAAGGTAAAAAGCAAACAAAAAACCACACAAATGAAACAAAAATGCCAAGCTCCTTCTAAAAAAAAAAAAAAAAAAAGTATACCATACTGTAACTAATTCAAAGCCCTACATTAGAAGTAGATGGGGCAAAAAGAAGTATATCTGCATAGTTGTTTTTTTTCTTTTCACTACTGTGTAATATCTTGGCAATTTTTAGGATTTAGTATTATGAAGTGGAGGGGTTTTGTTTTAGAGAAGTATGCCATGATGCTAGTATTCTTTCTTCAATGTTATGTCAATATAGTTGGTGTTAAAATTGGAAAGAATTAACTCAGTTTTATGTTTTATAAGACAAATCATGTAAGATCTTATAAAATAGGTCATTATTTTGAACAGCTTGATCCTTATGACTATGAAACTATTGAAATTGTCTTGAAAGTGATACAGAACGCTGATGAAAGGAATACCAGTATTCAACTGAATCAGGTATGTCCAAAAAAGGTGCTGTTACCCTGATAATGGCTTCGGTATTCTGTTTGGTTTTTTTTTTCCCCTATTTATTAGCATAGTTATTCAAGAGTCTGTTGAAATTAATTGAATTATGCTATATACACAGCTGTCATTCAGAAAATAAAATTCATAACTACTGAGCTCTAGCAGTTTCTCAACAATAACTTATAGCAGGGATAAAAATTCTACAGATAGATAGATATAGAGTTGCTATACATCTCCTGTCTTAGACACATTTTACTCAGGAGAGGGAATAGAGTGGTCTTATGGCTATTTTTTTCCCTTTTCTTTACTATTTTTTTTTTTGTCCTCCATAGGCTTTGAGCCTTCTCAAACATCTGGAGTCTTATAAAAGAGTTTCTCCACCTGTGGACCTGGAACACCAATATGTTTCAGAGCACATGATTCCTTTATCTCCAGCTTCTGAAACCAGACTACCCTTTCATTTGATATTCTTCAGAACTGCACAGTGTTTCTGGAACATTATATGTATGTTCAGCATTCCTCCTGGTTTTATATATGCATGATTGCCTTTCTCTGTTAACTGTGAACTTCAGAGTTTTACTTCAAGTCCATATTTATATTAACCGTATTTCTTTACTAATATGGTTATCTTCCCAAGTGCTTTTGAATTGTCCTTCCAGGTAGCTGGCTTTCAGTGAAGCCAAGATAATATATACAATGCAGAATTCAAATGATTTTCTCAGGACCTCAAAACCAAAGTAACCCCTGTATCCTACATGCCAGACCAGCGTGCCTAATTAAGTTTACATTGCTTCACTCTCAATGAAGGCCTGTACCTAACAACATTGCAAGTGCTTAATTTCATAGAGAAAGCTGCAAGAGGTCTGTGACACTGTCATAAGCATCTTTTTCCTTGCAGCTGCAGAGCTCAGTGAGGAATCTTTTCCGACACTTCTGTTGATTTCCAAACTAATGAAGGTAAAGTTGGATCTTAGAAAGGATTTGTTTCTAAATTTTCCTTTTTTGCCTCTATATAAAAAAAGTACAGATTTTCTCTGTCTTTTGTGTGAATTCAGTTTCACTGTAGACATTCTGACAACAGTCTTCCTTAATGCTTTTCTAGGTTTCACTGGATACCTTACACATGTCTGCAGCTCAGCATGTCTTTAAAAAAAAACTGAAACCAAAAATATTTGAAATGAGAAACACTGGTTATACATCAGTTGTTAACAAGGAAACAACTAAAACCGTGCAGACAATTCAGTCATATCTGCTGTCTATAATTAATCCAGAGTGGGCTGTAGCTATGGCTCACAAGATTGCACAAGAATTTCCCACAGGTAAGGTGCATATCTGATGACTTGATGGGTGAAGTAATGATAAGAGGAGAATAGATTTAAGAAAAGAAAAGCTAGACTGTAATCAAACACCAAATAGTATTCTTAGATACTTCCTGGGGAAGCTGGCAAACAAAACCACATTTTTCTCCTATATCAGCTTTTAAGAAGGCTAGAATGACACACACTGTATAAGCCAGTATCACTATTAAATCCTTTTCTTTCTTTTCTCTTAAGTTATGCTGTCTTGCTTAAAGTTCTTTAATGTTTAGCTTTCCACAACATATTGTGTTCTGCCAGACAAGTTTGCCTGCAGAAGCAAATATTTCAGCCAGGTTTGAGCTAGCTTCTCCCTTTTCAGAATCGGAATAGATAGTTTTGTTGCTCTTTAGGAATAAGAGCTCTCCTAATCTTTTAAATAGCTTAAAAGAAACAAACAAAAGATTGAAATAAAGTAGATATTCTGTATACTGTAAAGGAGATTTCATGAAAACTAACTTCACTTATTTTCCCTTTTTTTTCCTTTTTTTAAAAAGGTCCTGACCAGATTCAGGCACTGAAATTCTGTCTCTATCTAGCTGAGAAATGGCTTAAGAATACTACAGCTAAGGTAACAGCAAACTTCTTGCACAGAGGTTTTTTTTATAGTAAGGTATTTACGTTTACTTTCTGTCTCTTGGTATTTTGAATAGTGGTGTACAAATTGTATCATAACAAACCCTCTTATGAGAGGCACTTTTTTTCTGGAGAATTCCTGCTTAAGTGACTCCTCAGAGGAACCTCATTCTTCTGTTCATAACCTAGCAAAAATTAAGCTTGCAGTTCTTGGAAGTTGGACCAACAAATACGCAACTTTAAGGAAGAATAAGTTGTTGTTTCTCCCATTACGAGCATTTGCTGCAGGAGAATCAGAGTGAGTCTGTTTCAGCTGTGAGATCCGTAACATTTTTAATTTGTATTATGTGTCCCAAGACACTTCAGGTGTTTGTAGGAGTGTACATATCTAAGTCTGCACTGGCTCTTCATCCTTGAGCTGATATTTAATGGGTGGTAGGATAGGGCGAATGAGAATCTCATCCTTGCTTATAAATATCAAACTTTCTATAGAATTGCTGAGAAGCAATTAAAAAAAGATTGTTTTATATAAAACTATGGTGTTTTCCTAAAGGACGAATCACATGAAAAAGCAGAAGTCTTACAGAAGAAATTATATATGCAGTATAAGCGATCAGCCACAGAAAATGTTCTAATAACCTACAAACTGAACACTGCAGAGCATTTGAAGTCTATTGCAAAACCAGCAAACCTCATTGTTTTACTGTATGAACACCACAGTATAGACCAAAGAATCCAAAATCCAACAGGTCGAGATTATCCAGGTAAGTGTGTGCATAATCTAGTTTCAAAGGGTGCAAATAATTGTTGCTTCTAAAAAACACTAGGCAAAGTAATACTAGTCCATTAACGTATTGTCCATGTTTATGTAGATATCCATATGGCAGCTAAGGAGATAGCTGAAATTAACAACTTGGATATGAACAAAATTTTGGATAAACTGCTGGATAAATGGCTGTGTCCAAATACAGTGCCCTCAGAAGTAAGTCATCACTGAAGGTTTGGTTTGGGAGATAAATGTCTAGTTACATAAAATATGTCTGTTTTTTCAGTTGTGCAGAAGTCTTAGTTTTTTGAATGATTCACCCTTAGTACCCATTAATCTATTTAAGCTGCATCTGAATTCAGAATTCTAACAATTTTAATACCATTTTTATATTGTTGCAAGTCACTGTCTCTAGTGAGAATCATTTGAAATGCCTTCTCTTTTCTCAGTCTAGAGATTAAAATCTCATTTTCGTTGTGTCACCAGTCAAAAAAAGGACTTTTTAGTCACCAAGAGGAAGAATCCTATCCCATTGCAACTCTGCAAACAGAGGGTTAATTGCTGCCTATGCAACATACAGCTTTGTGAAAAGAGCAGGGAGCAAACATTGCTTCAAAACGCCAGTTAGCAGGGGAAGGGACTGAAGAACAGTATCGACTGCTAAGCACACAGTTAAATAAAGAAAGAAATGACAAAATCAAAATTCCTTCAACTTGGCTGCTTTAGCAGGGATGCCCATCTTGCTTAAACCATCATAAAAGGATAACCCAGCTATTTATAGTAACAATTCACAATTCAGATAATTCTCAAAACTATTCTCTAATGTCTTTTTAAAGAAAACTCAAGAAATCTTTGGAGATGTACAGGAAGATGAAGAACTCCGAAGGTATAGACTTTGTTTTGCATGTAACAGTGAATTATTCTTAACTTGCAAGTTATCTGGCTTTTTCAAGAAACCTAACATTGCATGTGATTCAGAATTTATTCTGCAGCCTCTGGTAAGATAGAATTCTTATTAGCAGTGGTGATTAAACAATTTTTGGGCAGAAATGCTGACATTCCAAAATGCAAATGCTTTTTCCTACTATATAAATGGAATTGTCATTATTGATCAATAAATACTAAGACACAGAAATAGAGCTGCAGAGGAAGCACGGCTAGCCCCAGGCACTTCCAGTTCTGCTACTTTGTTAGTGCAAGAGCTACTTTTTAAGGCAGGCTGAAAAATAATTACTTCCAGGTGTTACAAGAAGCATAGTTTCTTTCCTTCTCTGGAAGGTAATGTCATTTGTGTCCTCTTTCTGTTTTCTGGTAACATCAGTGCAGATTCTGTAGTGAAATGTGATTTGCAGTAACTTACAGATACAGTTGTTTTAAGAGTACTTATCTGAAGGTTTTCTTCTCATTTTCCTTGAAATCTCTTACCCTCAAACTCTTTTTGACAGTGAGATATATTTAAACCTGAATGAAAACTGATTCACTGCATTTCAGTAGCTATGCTGTACTTGTATTAAAAACAATTCATTTCTGCAGAGTTATATATCTACTTCAGTCACGCCCAATGGATTACAGCTCAAGAATGCTTTTTGCAATTACAACATCTGCCACATCTGTAAGTTTTTAAATTCTAGTTTTAGCTTGCTACATATTAGATTTTTATCTGTAATTAAAATCAAGTGTCATCTGCCAAACTGCACTGATCCATCCTGAAAGTTCCAGATGATTTGTGTGAGCTCCATGATTCCCTACCTCCATCTGTTGCTTTTAGAGTAAAGCTGTGGTGTTCCTTGAATGTTGCTATTGACTGCCAAGAGCTACCCTTGAACTCTGTGCTTTCTAAATTTACTGTTAATATTATCTGAATATAGCTTTATTAAACATTTTCTAGAATATAGCTTAAACCAATATAATAATATATTAGCTCACTTTGGGTGGAATTTAAACAGAGGGAAAATCATTCTAGCACAAATTTAACTTTTATCCTTACTAAAGATATATGTGATACTATAAATCCCAAATATTTTTTCTTGCCTGCATGAATAGCCTTAAATCTAGAAGAGTGCTGGTTTAGCAGTGTTCTTTGAAGGTGACAGAACCTATCTCAGCTAGGTAGTATAAATGTTGAATGTGAACACGTCTGTTACTTAGCATGCATTTCTGCTAAACACATTCCTGCCCAAAATCTTAGAAAAATCCTACAACGTGAGCTGCTTTCTTGTTGTTCAGCCACTTGTTGTTAACTTTTACCTTTCACTCTGTTTTTTGCATCCCCCTAGCCCATCGGTGTTAATCAGCTGACGTTTGCTCACAGGAGCAGAGCACTTAAGTGTCTGCTCTACTTGGCAGATACCAACACCGTGGAATCACTCTTCAAGAAACCCATTACGAAAGTAAAGTAAGATGAATTTTCCTTTAGGTCTTCCTTAATAACAATATATTATTAGTCTTTAATAGATTTTTGAAAGAAATACATAATATTTGAAGAATCTGGCTTTTTTTTCTTTGAGCTTTTAAGATTTATTGTTGAAGAGCATGATTATGTATTTAAACTTTACTATAACACAGTCCAGTATGTCAGATGCCTAATTTGTAAACCTGACATTATGTGGAAAATATTTTGTTCCATTTTTGTAAATTGCACTTATTTCTGTAGTGATTTAAATGTTTTCTTTATATATTTAGGACTCTGTTCAGATTCTGCTCTTGAATAGCTCATCTTGAGAATAAATTATCCTTTTTAAGTTCAAAATTGGTCATCTTGCAAAGACACAGTTCTCTGCAAAGTTAGACCAAAATCCCACAAGAATGTTATTTCTTGGAAAATATATATACAGCTAACTTCCATAGAAAATATCTAGAATACAAGTTCCATGTTGGCAATTTAGAGTTAAGGGCTTTTACTGGAAAGCAATATTTATCATCAGCTTGCTTTTTTTTTTGTGGATTTTTACAGGTATTTTCTAAAATGCTGCATTTATCTGGCAGAGTTTGAAGTACTGAATATTCCATATACTTATGAATCATTTCATAAGAGTCCTAAGGAAGGAATGATTAAGGGGCTATGGAAGAACCACAGCCATGAGCCCACGGTATGCTTTTTAAATCCTTTGCAATTTAAAAAGGGCAGGTAAATGAGATTTTCAGGTAGACGATAGTACACAACAACAAAGTATATCAAGTATAGATGTACTTTTTTATTGTCGTTGTTCTTATTTAATTCTCTTCATATACATAAAATAATTTTCAGCATGGCTTAGTTGAGATCTTTCAGGACTTAAAGGGTCCCTATCATGCCAGAAGAATCTAAAATAACATTGGAAAACAGTAAAGATTTGAATTTATTAAAATACACCGTGTCCTTGCTCTCCTTTAGGCTGTCAGGCTGGTGACTGAACTTAGCCTAGAATACAAAGTATATGATTTCCAGCTGTGGAATGGCCTACTACAGAAACTTCTTGGATTCAATATGGTAAGGAATTTTTAAGCATAAAGTTCTGCAGTGAGGTGAGAAAAAGCCTTTTTTAGTCACTGCTTTCTAAAGAATGTAATAGATACATAAATTGTAAACTTACTGTAACTATAATTTTGAACTGAGGTCATTTGGCACTGGACCAATGAAGCTCTGAGGAATGTGTCTTTTAATGGTACTTTGATGTTAAGCTGATCAAGTTTTTTTGCTTGGTTTGATTTATTTCATTGAAAGCAGAAGGCCTTTCAGATGGTGAAAATAAGCTCTACGATGGTAACTTGAAACTTTTTTCATATCATTTTAATTTTACAATGCAATACGCATATTTTTGTCTGTATATTATATATATTTGTGTAAACACACCACCTATGCTCGAAAAATATTACCCCTATAATTAATTTATTATGATAATAATCCTTATTTTTTGTCATTCACAATCTTACTTATATACAGATTGATAATCAGGTAGCGCTGCTAAAACCTAAGGAAGTAATAGATGTACCTGGCAGTACTGGTATATCAACAGCAGATGTTCAAGCTTGCCTGAATCTAATAAGAGTTTTGCACTCAATAGCAAAGATGAAATCCTAAAGTTTTCAGCACCAGTGGGTGCTGAAGTTATAGGTTTTCACTGAGACAACATATGCCACTGCTGCTAGTGATAGCTTAATTAACGTATGTCACTCCTCCCACAGGAGGAGAAGTGCCTCCAGGAACTCAAGCTGACATCCTGTAGACAACAAGCATAACACAGTTCTGTACATTATTGACAAATCTTCTAAAACACTGAAACATTTTATAACAGATTATTTTTGTTTCAGATTCAATATCTTAGGAAAGTTCTGATAGCTATTACTGGGATTCATTCATTATGGCAGGTAAGCAAATATTCTGTGGCTCCTACTCTTCTTCCCTGAGCAGGAGTTTAATATCATATTTGTACATGTAAGTGAGTGGTAGCCACCTACCAAAAGGGGTGTTATGCATGAAAAGATGCCTTTTGAATTATTACTTTATGACACTGCAATATGCAGATTAGTATAGTTATTAATTACTGATTAACATATTGTATTTAGTGCCTGTGGTCAGTAAACACTTATTCTGAGCATTTTTAAAGTTAAACAGAATAACTTAACCATCAGTCAAAATATAGTAAGATCTTAGTCTACAAGTTGAGAAAGGCAACGTTAGGGAATAGTTCATCCAGTATAAGAAGAAAATTCATTGGTTCCTTCCATCTGCAATGGGTCAAGATGTCTGTGTTTACAAGTATACATAAATAAATAAGCAACATTGTAATTTCAAAATTTTGCTGTCTATAGATTCCCAACTTCAGTCGAGCTTGGCGGAGTGTGGTTTTGTCACCATTTCTCACAGGTAGGACTAATAGCTATCATACTTGTATAGTAACTTAAATATTTTACTTTATTGTGGCTCTTTTATCTCTTAGCTTCATGTCCACCAAGTCCAAAACAGATAGAGGAATGCTGTGAGTGCTTTGTGATTCTGCTCAAGTAAGTGTTTTATCTGGCTCAAAATTCTTAAAGTGGTTTTGTTGACAATACTGAGCCATCCAGTTATACATAGCATGGTTGAGAACTTCCTTGCTCATCTTCTACTGAAGGTGTCCTGTACTGGCTGATTTGGATGTCATTGGAATAGCTAAACAATATGCACAGTTGGACCTTCCAGCTTTTGCCTTGGGATGCCTGATGCTGATTCCTCAGTCTGAGAAGCGGGAGCAGCAAATTCAGGTAAAGATGTTGCAACAACGCACATAAAAGGCATTTCCCTTATGTTCAACAGAGACTGTGAAAGATGGCAATTTTAGACTAGCAGCCCCCTATTACTGCCAACAGCTGCTAGACATCTCCCGCCCACAGAGGCTATTACCTCAAACTTCTTCTGAAAGAGATCACGTGAACACTTGCTCATTTTTTAAGTTTCAAGTCATTCTCAGCAGCTTTGCCATATTACTGCCTTTTTCAAGTTAGAGAGTATCTTCTAGAAGGGTTCAGCAGAGGGGGTTTTAGTGGCTGACTCACACATCTGCATCCTGAAAACATGCACTCAAGTTTTAGGTTCCCTAATATCAAATATTTCTTATAGTGAACAGTCAGTACACATGGAAGAAAAAAAACAGAAACATATACACGACATATGCCAAAGCAGCGTACAGAGCTGCTGACAACATATATAATTGCTGAGGGCTAGTTCAACAGCAGACTGCATCTATTGAATCCTGCTAATAAAGATGCTTGATGCACAAGCTCTGATGTAAACCTTCTCTCTTACAAACAGAGAGGATATAACTTTATGGAGCAAGGGAAGGCAATTATGTTCCATTCTACCAAGATACAAAACACTCATAAAGATATTCACCAAAACATAGTTCAGAAGACAATACAAGGAGAAGTGACTTACCCTTTCTGAAGGTCAGTGAAGTCTCTAGAAGGGGCAGCCTTCAAGCAGAGCTCCTGTTCCCTCAGCTGCTAATGCTTAAATGAGAGTGAGGAGGGGTGGACCCTGGGTGCATTGCTTACAGCTGTGTGCCCTGGGTTAGCCACACCTTCTCACCTGGTACTCAGTCACTGGTTCAGACCATAACCTAGCAATCCCCATGCATCTATTTAGTTTCCTTTCTATTCTTTCCATTCATTTATGCTCTGCATCACTCTTCCAGATAAAGCATTAAAGGCTGTTCCTGTATCTGTCAGGAGCAAACTAGCACTAGTAAAGGCATCTTAAGTTCTTAGATTTTTCTTCAGTAAGCTTAAGGTCAGGAAGATCTTCCCAAATCAAAGTACCAGTGTAAAAAAATTTAGTCTGCTGGCAATGAGTCAAAAAAACATGAAAATAACTTTTGAAAGTTAACAGCAATAGGAATTGCTACTTCTTCAGCCAGATTGCACAGATCCTGGTTTGAAAACTTCATGTTTGTGCCTTGAGTTTTAAAATATTAATTGTTCCTGAGTAAGTCAAATACTTGTTCTGAAGGGAGAACTTACACTTCAACCATTTGCAGAATATTTATATACATATGTATTTTATTTTTTTTTGCAAGGCTTTCTTATCAACATGTAATACTGAAACTGTGCTGCAACAAATAGATGAGCATATGAATGATGGAGAAGTAGTGGCTTTTGCTTCTCAGGTAAATAAGATTTGCTTCATTTACTTTTGACTTACAGGCTTTTCTTGATGACAACTGCACACAACATTTTTCCCTTCTCCTCTGACCTTGCCAAAAATCAGTTGACATAATCTACGCTTCTGAAATTTATAGCAGAATTTGCATTTTTCTTATTCTTGTGCAACTGGATTAGTATTTTGCATATATATATATACACATGCATACACTCAGTTCTTTCTTATAGACTATCCCTATTTGTAGGACAGCATTGTTTGCAGTAGCGCTGCTTTATTTTTCTAAAAAATGTTTTAAGCAGAAACATCAAATGGCTTATGAAACTGTACGCTCTTGTCTTACCATGCATAACCTGCCTAAAGGCAAGCTTCTCATTAATTCCATATCTGAATCTGAAATTAGTCTTCAGAAAATCTGCCATTTTTCAGCACTGTGGAAGTAGTAATCTAGCTTTATAGGAGGTCCAATAAGAAAAAACTTTTTTTTAGATTAAAAGTTATTATTTTTCTATGTATAAAATATTAATACTTTCCATTGCTAAAACTTAAATCCACAGATTAGATCTTTGATTTTGGACAGTATCATAAATGAGAAGCTATATGAAAAATTCTTGAAAACTAAGTATTTTCCACTGGTGAAGCAACAACTGATGAATACTCACCGAATGAAAGAACTGGTGGATTATTTTGCCAAAAAGAACTGGTAGGTTAATAAAACAGGTGATGCATTGCTTACAAAAACTAAATCTCTCCTTTACTTTAATTTCCACCACCAGGGAACAATGGGACCTATCTGACTTCAGAACTGCAGAGTCATACCTTGGTTTATACTTTAGTGTATATGGCCTAAATTCTTGGCTTTTTAGAGAATTTCTGTTGACAAAGTTGATAAACTTTCCTCCTCCAGCATTGAGGATGCAGCAGCCCTAATTCGAGAGTATCAAGAGAAATACGGAAATCCTACTCTGCAAGATAAATCCTCCTCGGATATTTTGAAGGTAAAACAAACCTCTTTTGTACCTCATACAGCGTTTTTTCCTTTTTTCTAAACTGGGACTTTCACTCAACTTCTTGCGAAAATACTTGTTAGCTGATTCTTAAGTAAAGTGGATTGTATATAATAAAATCCCTTTATTGATTCAAACACATTTTACTTGAATCAAATCTGAGCAGTGATCAACCTCATGCTTTCACGCACCTTCACAGGTCTTAGATTATATCCTGTTTTCTAAACCTTTCTCATATTGTCCTCTTACCCTCCAGATGTACCTGAATGGACCAGAGGAGACCTGTGTACTAGAACTGCCATCTATAAAGTCTTGATTTACCCTCAGTCTTTTCTCCCTCTGCTGGCAGGACGAGTGCTATGCATTAACAATGCACATACTGGTCAAGTGAACATTGAACTAAAACCTCACTGCTCTTTTACCAAAAGCTGGCCCTAGCTTTCCACATTTTTTTTTTGAAGTGTTCTACACTTTATTCTCCGTATGCTGTCCCTTGTAAAAAAAAAAAAAAATAGTTAAATTCACAGCAGGAGTTCCTATTTCCATACAACAGCAATGTTCGTATTCTGCACTTTGATTTTTAAGAAGGATTAATTTTATTTCATTTACTTCTGTATTATTTCTCTACTTTGAAGTCTGCTGTTAGGATCACTCTAAGATTTCGTTCACGCAGACATAACTTTACATAATGGTGATAAAGTTTTAAACTGGAAGCATTGTGCTTCATGTAAAATATAGTTTATAGACAGCTTCATGTAAAATATACAGACAAATCGTACTTTTAATTACAGTGAGCACAAATAAACTGACTTAAATATCAAAATTGACCTTAGAGTTTTTTATGAGCTTTGATGTATAGATAAATTTGTCAAGAAAAGTTAGTGATGTTCTATTTCCTCCTGCAGACACGCAGAAATCGAGCGTGTATTTCACTGCATGAAACAGCACTTAGCCAAAGCATCCTGAGTTACCAAGCTGAAACACTGAGTCTTTTTGTAAGCAAAGCAGGTTTATTTCAAATAGAAGTAAGGTATTTAGCCAAAGATAATGATACAGAACTGGAAGTTCTAGCTGATCCTTTAAGTTTTATGGATAACTCATTTGTTTAACACAAACCTTCATGACAACTACTGCACAGCTTTCTGCACAGACACTGCACTACCCTTTTACTGACAAGGACAATGTATGCAAAGGAAGCAGGCCACCATTCTAAATTCTAGACGTTGTGCAGAGACAACTTTATTGATATTGCAAAATCAGCAGTCATAAGAAGCAAGAGCTGTTAAAATACATTCAGTTCCCTGCAGGTAGAGACTACGAGAGACAAAAGCTCCAGTCTTCTTGAACAACCAGCTTTTTAGCCTTCGGTAGCAGTATAAGTGCTGTATGGAAGTACATCATTTAAAACCTTTTCACACAGAGCAAAATGAGTAGATGTAATATCAAATATAAGCCATAAATAAAGGGAAGCTCGCCACTGTTTACAGATTTAATGAGACAGTCATTCCTTAAAGCACAGTGGTGCTTTGAGTGTTAAAAAGACTCAGGTTCAGCTTTCTACAGTGAAATTTCTACTCCAAGGTATGCATTCACTCCCATTTTTTTTTTCAAAGATCTATCCAATTAAGTTAAAAGGCTGTATTATACTGCATGAGAAATCCAAATCTCAAATGGATTTTGAAGCAAACCGAACATGCCTCTGGAGGCCTTGCTCTTCTTGTTCAAGCCTTTTCCAGTTCTCTTTTTGAAAGCTCCGTGCAGTGTTTTGGTGACATCTGCTAAGCATTAGCAAAAGAAAGCACTGGCAGACATCTGAAAACCAGTGCAACTGTTGCATTTGCTTCAACAGTTCATAAAGTTTTGTTTTTCTATGAAGGGGAATTTATGACAACATGAGGGAGCTGTACTTAAACAGTTAGTGACATACTTTACAAATCAATTCATACAGAGAAAAGAAGAAAACAATGTTTTAAAGTTATTACCGATAAGTTACACTGTTAAGCTGTTAAATGTTAAGTGGAGTACTGTAAACTAGCAATCAAGTATTGTAGTAACATGCAGTTCTGGAATGAGACAGTAAAAATACCACACAAGGAAAATATTTTAAGATTTTTTGTACTCAATTCTTTCTACTTTCACATCATCTCCAATTAGCTGATAGACGTACGTAACTACTGTAGAAGCCTGGATATCCATCAGCACAAATGACGGAATGATGTTGCTAGGAAGAAGGAAAAAAAATTGTATGAATTGAGTGTTTGTGTATATATAATAACCTCAATGGCGTTTCACTGTCAGACTTCTTAGCAAGCATCACCTCTACAAAAAAATGACCTGAGTTTTCTAAGCACAGTACATCAGATCTGAAGCTTTAAGGATTTCAGTCATCTGTTTCAGTCCAGGAGCATTAGCAAGGACAGTGAGCCCTCCTCTGCCCAGCATTTAGAAAATATAACCTTCAGTAAATATTAACCTTAACAATGAGTTTTCTTATCAAAAAGAAATACCCCACAGCTGTTTCCCATGCTTTACTTACTTCTCTAAGGCATGATAAGCTCCTGTAGCTGATCCTGGATTGATATAGAACTTGTTTTCATGTTCAAATGCCTCAAATTTGTGTGTATGTCCTGAAATGAGGATGTCCACATCAAACTGCCTTTGTAGCAGTGCCAGGCTGGCCATATCACCCCAAGGAATAACCTGGTGGCCGTGAATCAGACCAATTTTGAACTGTCCAACAGTTACAACTTTCTGTTCAGGATAATTCAGGTTCTAAAAATCAAAATTAAAAAAAAAAAAGCAAAAAAAGCAACACAAACAGGTTAGATGTACAGATTTATATATACAGACTGCCCCAGAATGGGAGCTACACTGCTGCTTTTATGAATGCTGTCAAGAATTCGGTAAAGATGCCAGGAACGTCAAAGATACGACAGCAGGTCCTGGTTGCTACAGTATCAGCTGTAGCTCAGTACCAATTCAGTTTTAATCACACTGACCACGCAATTCACGTTTATCAGAACCCCAACCCTTTTACTCAGTTTACTTTTCACTCTTAGCACTAAATAAGCTCAGATTGACCACTTTTTTTACTTAAAGTACAAGTAACTCAACCACTGCCTTTATGTAAAAGCTGAACACAAAATACCACTATCGAAAGAGGTCACTACCTCATCAAAGTCCCCTCTGACAACGTGAACATCCCCAGCCAGGGTCTTGAGGTAGTCATAAGTGTCCTTGGTGCAGAGGTTTCCCGTGCAAAGGATGTGCTGGATCTTTCCTGGAACCAGCAGCTTTTTGAACTTGGCCGGGAGGCTGTTGCATCGATGTGGAATGTGAAGATCTCCTAATACCAACACCAACTTACCAGGTGTCACGACAGGAAAGAAAAACCATTACAGATACTTAGGACGAGAATCATTAGGCAATGGAAAGCACTGCAATGTCTCCTTCAGTTTCCCAATTGCATTTTGATATAAAAGCTACTAAAAAAAAAACTTAAATAAGGGAATATTTCCATATTTCAGTGCAAATAGGGGCCCTTACTAATACTGAGTGCTACAAGAAGAAAGCCTTACAAACCTCTGCAGAGGTTTTATGATTTTGTTGCTGAAAGTCACCGCAAACTATAACAAAAGAAATGCATTACTAATTGATGTGATTTACACAAAATTGGGAACTACCATAAGCTGTCCCACTTCCTTTTTTCCTTTGAACTAGAGAAGATAAAGGACATCACTACCAGATGTTCTCAAGCACAGACCTGGCTGAACTGTGGCCACTTCCCTTTAAAACTCCTTCACCCAAACATCCTTCTACTTTAGTTAACTTCAGTGTTCTTATACAAAACAGTAATAACAAACAAACAAAAAAAAATAGCAAGTTTGTCACATGCGTTGATAGTTAACCAGAGCAGGAAGCTTGATGTGAACCAGTATCGTAGGATTGTGAGACTAACAAAATAAAGAGGAAAAAAAAAGCACAAAACCCCTCAGAACACTGCAGAGAACATAACCTGGACTACTGCATGCAGTGTTTCTATATATTCAGAGTTTCAGTTCTACAGATGCAAGTAGAATGTACATTTAATGGGGGGCTTCAAAATTATGCAACCAGATTAAGTAAGACATAATGTTAAACTATGGCCTTAAGTCTGCTAATAACATAATTAATGCAAGCAAAGTAGCAATAAATTAATTTTGCAAGAAGGGCATGAAAAGCTCTATGCAGCACGGGGCGTAATGCCACTACACAAAACCCACTGGACTTAGAGATGGTCACCCCCATTGACTTGATAAATACCTCCCTATTAACAGAGTTCATCTTCCAATTAAAAAGCTTTATGAGTAAGCCAGTTCCTAAAAGCTTATCTTCCAGTCATAACATCCTGTTATGAAGACAGCTCCTAAAATGACAGCCACCAGATCTGTTTGTAACAGACACAGTCTGTATATATAAGCAGCAGTAACCACATTTAAGAAGTTACCTCTCATAATATCTGCTTTTTATATTTTTAGGCCATGCAGCTGTCTTCATGCTAGCAGCCACCCAAAGAGGCACAGAGGACTTGGGTGCCTTTGGGAGTTTTTTTCCCCTATTTTTAATTAAGAATGTCTCAGTACCATCACAAAATCCATGTGTCTTTGGAGAACGGACGGCTGAAAACATCAGTAAAACAACATGAGAGCATTTTATCCTACAAGCTAAAGGCAACCCAGGACAGAATTACAAACATTTTTTATGGCCTTTCAATAGCTCTCCAAAGTATTAACATCACTATTGAGATGATACACTGGAATGCACGCAAGAAAACAAGTAATGAATGATTCTGGTTACAGTGGCACTAAACAGGTGCTCCCACACCTTAAGGGTCTGCGCTATGGAATAGCAGCTCTGCATTTGATGTCTAATCAAACCGCTGCCACTTACACAAAACATCAACAAAGCTCAAAGAGCTTTCCCTTGGCTGACAGACAGGCAGGCCCCACGTTTTCCCCAAAGCACATCTGAGCTCCCGCTAACTAAAGAACAGCTCTGTAGGCTACATCGACAAAAACTAAGAGCATCGAAGCGTGTTACATCCGGAGCGGAAGGGATGTGAGCAGCGGCCCCGGCCCCACCGCAGCCCCAGCGCCGGGAGGGAACTTACTCTGTGCCCGGCCTGAGCGGGCGGAGGAGTTGATTGCAGACAGGGGAATGGGAAACAGGGCGAGGCGTGATCAATGTTAAACCAAGGAAAGCAACAGAAAAGAAAACAGAGCCAAATGAATAGGTAAATCATAATTAATGAATTGTCGATGTTATGAAAGCAGCGTCAAACGATAAAAAATAAAATTAAAAAACAACAACAACATACAGTTCCCTGCGCGCGCCCCTCGCTGCTCTCCACCCACGGCACCCGCTGCTCCCTCCCCGCTCCATCTCCCTCAGTTCGGCCCCAGGCGGATTTCCAGGCGCCGACCGACACACAGCGGGGCCTCTTTCCGGCTCGAGGACGAGGCCCTGCGCTCCGCTCACCATCCTGCTCCGCACCACACTACGCGCCGCAGCTGCTCCTGGAAGTCAGGCGGCCCCTCCCGGAAGTCGGGCCTCCGCCACCACCTCCCCTCCGCTACGGCTCCTCCGCAGGGCCAAAAGAGCGCGAAACGCGTTTCTCCGGCGCTCACATCCGGGTTCTTTGTCTCTGAGCGGAGTTTCCCGCCCTTTCTGTTGTGTGAGGAGAGAGGGCGCGGGGCGGGGAGCGATGAAGTGCGTCATTGTGGGGACGCACCTCAGAGGTACCGGTGGCCTCAGGGAGGTGGTGGCACGTTGGGACGGAGTCCCCGAGTTGGGCGACGCTGCCACGGGCGGGGTTCGGGCGGAGGAGCCGTTGGCCTCACGACACCACGCTCTGAGCGCTCCTCACAGAGCTCTGACTGCGCCCGTGGTAAAACCTGAGAGCCCCTGCAGGGCCTTCGTGCGCTTCTTAGGGCTGGAGCTCCGTGTTCTGCCTGTTCAGTCTTGCGGCCGTCTGCAGAGCGACGTTTCCGAGCGAAGCGCTGCTGCGTTCCATCGCAGCGACGGCCTTTGCGGTGACGTTGTGGTACAGCTGCAAAGGGACGCACCGTGTGTGCGGCGCTCCTCAGCGGGTGGAGACACGCGGGTGTTGGCAGTGACACTGGAAGAGAGCAGTGTGTCCCCCCACGCCACCATTTCTCATGGAGAAGCGTGGGAAATGTCCAACTTTCCCCCTTCGGTCGTTCCGGTGTAACTTGTTTTTCCAATGGAGCTGAAACGCGCCCGCTCTATTTTGTTTCCCCGGCAGTGTTTGGCAGAGCAGTGCACGCCATCGCGCGGGTGAGCGAGGAGTTCTGCTTTGACCCCATAGACAGAGGCGTAAGTACCTCCGATTTAGCATCAGTTCGAAGTCTTTGTTGGAACCGCTGTTTGTGTTCTTGGTTTTCCATGGAGGTGCACTTCGGTCTGAGTTGCGTTCTCACTCGGCTTCTTCCAGCTTTCACCGTGGACAAATGCCATATGTTCTGCAATGGTAATTACACTGATGATATCACGGCAGGGTCAGAGCTCTGCCCGGTGCTCCTGGGTTTCGGTTACCCAGGCTGAAGCTCATCCAGCACATCCGGATTAATACCAAGGGTTTTATTTCCATTGTCACGAATCAGAAGGTTTATGTGCTGCACCGCATCAGAAACTGCCTTCAAACAATGTGTTTTTGTCCCGGTGTGAGTCAGCAGGAAGAATGGCTCCTGCTAATCAAACACCACTTCCCTCAGAATTAGGTTTTTCTCTAGAGGTTCCTTAATTAACAGTGATGAGCTCAACGTGCTGATTCTGGCACATCAGGAGTGGGGATAATGTTTGTAAATGAGATGGTTTTTTAGGTGCAAGAAGCGTCTGCTTACTTGTATGTCTCATGGATTGTTTCAGAGCAGGCTCCAGTCCTTCACATACCTCAAATACAACTTCTAAGGGGTTGGGTAATTCGCACCTGGAGGCTTAACTCACGTGCTTACATGTCCCTGCATTGGGTTCCTGTGTCTGCATTACATCCAGGACTTCTGACTGGTGATAATGAAGGGGATAAGTCTGAACACGGCAATAGGCATGATGCACCTGGATTCGTTTGGAGATGTACACACAGAAAGGTTTTGTGGCTTAGGTGTGGTATTGAAATACCATACTGAAGAGATGGCTTTTTTGTTAAAGGCTCAATATGGAACAGCTCTGAGTTAATAAATTACTTTGCATTTATTTTCAGCTTGCCTTACGATCAGTGAATTCTTCTCGGTCTGCATATGCATATGTCTTCTTCTCATCCATGTTTTTTCAACACTACTGCTGCACCGCTGCGCCTCGGCCGTGTCAGAAAGAAAAACAGTTGTCACTTGCATGTAAATTGATCGTTAAGGTATATTTTAACAGATTGTTACACGCAGCTTTGCAAGCAGCAAGTCAGCCTGCTTTCCAAATGGAACGGTAAGGGAGGATCATGTGGGCATGCAGGTTCCTCTAAACTGAAATGCTCCTGAGCAGTTCTGCAGAAGGGAGCGTTAATGTTTAATTGTTTAAAAGGTGTAGTCCTGAGCTGTGCCTTGCAGATTCCAAAGTCTGAATCAGCCTCATCTTGGGGTGAAGGAATGCTGTATTTTTGTCTGTTGAGGCTTTCCCCTGTAGCTTTGGAGAACATTGAGAGAGCATTGACACAGTGTTCTGCAAACAGGGCTGTGGGTGGGTGAGGGCAGTGACGATCAACACCGGCAGCCTGCACTCTGCTTACAGAGCAGTCGTAAAAGCAGGAGCTTGGGATGAACTGCATGAGATGAGAGAAATAACACTGCAAAATGTCTTAGTGAGTAACCTCTGCACTGATTGTTGTTTTTTTTTCAGTCAGTTCTTCCTATATTCAGATGTGTAAACGTGCTGGAAAGGCATGTGGAGAAATGCAACATATACACAAATGCTAAAGATCACCACATAACTTTTCAGCTCCTCTGCAGAAATGGTATGTTATACATAGGGTGGATTTCCAGAAACAGGAGCAGTCTCTAACAGCAGGACAGCGTTATATTTGGTGTAATTATTAACTGAATGTTATTGATAGAACATTATGCCAAACGCTTCCAGCCTCTTCACATCATAATTTATATTGTATGCATTGCCTCGTTAAAAAGGAGTTATAACAGCATTTCTCAGGCTAACTTTCATCTGGTCAGAAACTATGTGTACTTGTTAATTGCCTTTTGTATTCCACCACTATTTATATTACTTTAACAATTAAATATTGAAGGTTTCCTTCCTGCATTTGTTGCTGTTAAGTCATTTGTTGTGGATTCTTAAAAATCTCAGGTGCTTGAGGAAACAACAAAGAGGACGAAGGAAGGGAAAGGGCATTAGAATTTGGGTTTCTATTTGTGGGTGAGGTATTGCTACACAGCTAGAATGAGTCTCAGCTATATCCTATGTTGAGATGTCTTGGAAGAGCAATTAATACTAAAAAAGCTAGAATTCTAGACCAGCACTGATTTTCATTCATATATTTTCTACCTAGGTATTGTAAAAACACATAATCTGGCTTTTCAAGAGTGTGACCCGCTACAGGCTGTTTTTGCAAAGCACGTGTGTCCAAACGTCCTCAGAGCCCACTCCAGGTAATCAATCTTCAAATGTTTTGTTCTGGGAAAAAAAAAAAAACAACCAACAATCCAGGGGACAATACTGCTCCAGCAGTCATTAACATAACCAAGACCTGAGTAGGGCCCACAGTCAGAAAGGGTGAATTGCTGCTAAATCCCTCATCCTGATATTTGATGTTTCACATAACAGCTTCAGAAGCAGGGATCATTCTCCATTAATCCCGCTGCAAGCTCGAGGAGTGCGTAGTGCATAATTTGAATTCACACATTTGCCATTGCTAGACAATAACTTGTCTCATGTAAAATTATTTTAATGCTAAATTCATCTTTACAGGCTGCTGACTGATATAATGGTTCACTTTCCAGCGAGTCAAGAGGAAGTCACCTTATCAGTTACTCCAACGAGGGTTTGCTTCAGGAGTTACACTGAGGAAGACACTGGTAAGGAAACACAAAACATGAAGGAACACTGCTGAGTCATGCTGCCCTCCTTTGGGTTTAATATACTTCAGAGAAATTGGGGTTTAGGAGTACTTTCCTGGTGTCGTTGGCAGAAGAGGAATTAGAGGCATTTTGCTTTTGTTGTGTCGCATGCGATGCAAAGTACTGCCTGCAGCAAATGTTCCGTACACACTGAAACAAAACATCCTCTGAATGCATTACCTGGTGATGGATTGCGTTGCTCCACGTTCAGGTGTAGTTTTCAAAGAGGTGACAGCTGTCGAGACTTGTTTTCATCTGCAGGCAGTGGCTCTGCCTCATGGAAGCTGGCAGCTCTCTTACAAGCATTTGTTTCTACAGTTCTGAGAACTTTACAAGAGTATATCTGAACGTGCAGCGGGTGTGTTGGGGGCTGAGAAATAAAAACTGTTGAGCAAAGAAACAGAAACATGGGACCCATTGGTAGTGCAGCCGGGCTGTGGGAGACAGCTGGGCAGGAGCACGGCGCTGACCGAGCTCTGACTGCCTCTGAGACTGTGATGCATTATGGCATTCTGATTCTCTTTTCACACACTTGATAATAATTAACAAACAGTCGAATGACAGCGAGCAGCACCTGATGTGGAGGAGCTTATTTTCCATTGTCACATAACACCAGGAAAAAAATTACCATTTAGAACAAATAACCTCACACCTCTTTTGTGGTCCTTTGAAGGTTGCCAGCGATTATGATCAGTCTGTTAAAGCCACACTGCTCTTGGTCTTCCCAAAAGTCTTCCAGAAGCTGGCAGTAGTATTAGTGCCTGTAGGAGAGCTGATTTATAAGGTTGACAGCAGTATTGTGCCTAGAGCACGTAGTGGAACATGAAATAAGCTCTGTTAAAAGCCACGTAAATCCACAGAGCGTGCTGTAAATAATTTCAGGATTTGTTGTTTTACTTAATAGCAGATGTCTAGCTTAATAGCATTTATTTTTGTATTTCTTAGCCACTGTAAAAATTCAATGATTTATTGAGATGCTGCTGATATAAAAAGTCGTTATAATCATACTGCTGAGTTTTCACTCCAGCCTTGTTATTTCAAACAGACTTTCCAAAGACAATGGTCACTGAAATACAACTGAATCCAGATGAATTTGACTACTTTCAAGTTGGAGTTGATTCTGAAGTGACATTTTGCCTTAGAGAACTGAGGGTACGTTAAGAATTTGTTGTTTTCCGTTAATTTGACCTAGATAGCACAGGATGATCCCAGCCTCAGGTGTTCCTCCAGGCCTGCTGGCAGCAGTGGTATCCCACCAGCTGACTGAGGACTGGCATTAGAAAGGACCATAGTCTCTCACAGCAGCCTTTGAAAGGCAAAGGAAACTTTTAAAACAATAAAACCCCATCTACCCAGTGCTGAGATAACATTAATGCTACTGCAGTAAGCATCGTGGCCACAGTAATTCTATCTGCGCAGCTCCAGACAGGGAACTCAAGAACTGTGATCTAGAAGCAGCAGTCCTTTTACCTTTAAAGCAGACTTCACTTCTTTTGCCAATAAACAACAGTTGTATTCTAACATTAATCTTCTTCCACTTTTAAATAGTATTTAACCACTCACCTCTTCTTTTCAGGGACTGCTGGTGTTTTCAGAAGCTACCAGTGTTCCTGTCTCAATCCATTTCGACATGCCTGGGAAGTACGTTCTGGAGCTACCTATGGAAATCGTTGAGATATAACCACACTGTCAATTTTTATCTGCAGGTTACTCAAGCATTTAACTGTAAGATATTCATGTCAGGTTCAAAGTTATATTTCTATGTAGTCTGCAGTATGGGGTTAAGTAGTTCTTTATTGTGCTGGAAGCATTTGACATAGACCACCTGTATGTTTGCATTTAGACCAGTTGCTTTCAGCATTGAAGACATGGTGCTGGAAGCCAGCTTTATTTTGGCTACGCTTTCTGACATCAAAAGTGAGATGACTTCCCAGGAGCCTGCTTGCTTCTCACGGATACAGGAAAGGTAACAGTGAGCTTTAGAAGAGAGGGAGGGAGGCAGACTGGCTTAGCAGGCTGAAACAACTGAGTTGAAGGTTTTCCTGCTAAGTGATGCGCAGGGTGTTCATAAGCATTGTACTTATCCTGAAGCCTTTATTCATAGGAAAACTGTGCACTAGACAGGTTCAGAAAAAGACTGAAATAGTTTGAGACCCAGACAAAGCGTAACAAGACCTTCTCCCCATCACTGCATTCGCTACATTAAAGCTCACAGCTACGTCTGCTGCTTGTATAGGCAGTGCCACAGCTCTGACAGCCACCAAGCCACCTCACACCTTACCTGTGAGCACGGGAAAGGTTTAACCAGATGGTCCCTTCTGGATCACAGACCATTTTCATTACTTGTACTGCTGAGGGACCACTTCTGCAGCAAAGGGTGAGCCAGGAGCCAAGAGTTTCGGCACCATTTCTCAATAACATGAACAGCATGGAAACTCTTAGTGCAAGGAAGAGCACTCCATACTCTTGGCAGCTTTATCTCCGTGGGGCTTTGTTGCAGTGAGAGGGGCTGCTGAGAAGCCAATCTAAAGCTGTAGTGCCCTTGGTTAGCATTAAGACATCCTAGCAAAGGCATGCAGAGGCATGTTACTGATCTGACCTGTTCCCTCTGATTCAGCTCAAAGACACATGTGGACAAATCTGAGAACCCCTCCATCGATACAGACTGCAATGCCAAAGCAGTTGCTTCCAAAAAGCCGCGATGGAATGGATGTGCACAGAACGCAGCATCAGGGGCACCTGCAAATCCCTGGGCAAAACAGGAGCTTAAAAGCGTTCCCACAGCCCCATACAGAGATACTGCAGGCACGGGAGGAACAGCCGTAGCGAAGGCAGATGACCAAGCAGTGCTGGAAGCAGAGTCCCCTCATCACAAGGTAAGGACTCTCCCAATCACATTTACGTTCTGTGATAAAACAGTGTTATACCTTAGATGGTATTTAGAAGCTGAATAATACACATAGTCCCAGTCTTCAGAAATAATTAGCCCCCACATTCTGTTTCACATGCGTAGTGGCTTACTCGTGTGATTGTTACATTTTCCAGTTCCATTCGTTGTTCTTTGGAGCAGTTTCTTTTAAGGACAAGGATGCCATCAGTCACTCCTTCCATAGTTTAGCAACAGCTAGTGACACAGAAGAGGATTTTGGCGAGACGCAGAGCTCACAAGTTCTCTAGTAATGTGGAGTGTATGAATCTACATCTAACGTGGACTGCCCTGAAAGTTAAGTGTGTACTTGGCACTGTTTCTAGCTTTACAAAGAAGTTTAATTCTATTATGAAAGTATCCTAAAGTTCTTTGGCAAGTTAGAACTTAACAGAAACAAACTGTACCTGTATTCTGACCATTCTAAAACTGAGGATGCTGTCCTTATACAAAGTTAGGTCATTTAGTTTTGTATATTCTGTTGATGCACTGTTTTGTGTGTGTTCAGCTCTCCAGTCTCACAATAGAGTTCAACTGTGTCAGAGCTTCAGACAAATGAAGCTGCTCTTGTAAAGTTACAAGCACTGGAATAAACCACCCACTCTCGTGTAGCCAAATTATTGCTTATGTGATCGTTGATATTACAGCAGAAACTCACAGAACTAGCACTGAGCTGAAAAGGAGTTGGCATAAAAATGCATTTAAAAAATAAAAACGGTGTGATAACTGATTTGGAAGCCTGTGTGTAAGAGTTCTGGTGTTTCAGGTTTTAAATGCTCTTTTCCCTTCCCCTCATCGCTTCCACAAGGCAGCGATATCAGTACTGGTAACTGCACCTCAACAGCAGACCACAGAACGGCAGGAACACATCACATCCACAACTGACTGGTGTGCAGCAGGCACCAGACCCTGCGCTTCGTACACTTAACAGAGTTTCTGCAGACACCTTTACTTAAAAGAAACACATTTTAGTATAAATACTATATTTATTAAATATCTTTACAATTCATTTAAATGTATTTACAGAACTATTCCTGCATAAGTTATACCTCAGACATGAAATTCACATAATCGCCTCTTAGGTAAGCATAGATGATAGTCTCATTTAACAACAACAACAAAAAGCATCCTCATTAGATACAGACTCGGATTTGCTTCATTATTTCAGCTATCTTTGCAAGAAACTACTTCATACGGTCTGTTTCTACACACACAGTCTGGTTTCTCCCTGGAGAAAGGATGTCCATTACGGAGAGATGGAGATTCCTTCCCAAAACACTTTACATCTTCACTAGACCCTCACCTGTCCCATCTCCCTTACCCAGTCCTATCTGGTCCCAAAATCCTTTTTTTTTCTCCCCAGCCATACCTTCTTTACAAACACAAAGAAAGGAAGTGTAGAGAGAAACCGTATGTCGTAGGTCTCCCAAAGATAGCCATCGAAGTAGCACAGAACCACAGACTTGTCCAATTCACCACATCTTAGCCCTTTTTTTACCCATACACCTAGTAACACTGCTGCAGAAACCCCACCTCCTGCACGCACCACGACACGACGCGGTACCGCAGGGTATGGGTACCACCCCTTCCTTTGCCTTCAGATTCCTGCTCCACAACAACCAGCTCCTGACGACTAACAACGTTCCGCGGCAGCTGGCAGCCGGCCTGTTCTCCGATCCTGCATGTTTCCATTCCATGCAGCACCTCTCGCGTGCTCCTCTCATGAACAGTCACAGTAACCTAATTCCTAGGAAGCGTTACTGCTCCGTGCATCATTTAAAGTTACTCTGATAGTATGGGCCCTGTCATTTCCTCTTCCAAAAATTTGTTGTGCGCAGACAGCTTAAGTTCATAGGAAGAAATTAGGTTTGATATGTTTAGAGTGCATATCTTAAAAAAATAAAAACAAAACGAAAACAAGCGTGTGATAAAAATATCGGTTCTTTATAATACAGTATTGCTTTATAAACAGATGGAAAAGCTATCAGCTTTACTGGTCTTTGGTGTGTCCAGTGAGGGATAAGCTCAGGAATTGTACATTAAAATCCAATTTTGTTCTTTATTAAAAATAAAAATCAGGATGTGATATGAGGCAAATGGCTTTAAAGAGACCGCTCAGCTACAGACTGCTTCAACACAAACGGCAAGGCATAGACTCGCGGCCACCAGGCAGCACAGCTTCTGGGAAGGTGGCGGAATCTCTCCCATTGAGGACCCCGGGCCCTGGACCAGCAGAGGCAGAGTACAGCGCATGCAACGCCTCACGCGGGGACAAGCGCCTTCGCCATACTCATCTGTCTGATCCACACACGACTCTCAATTTATAGTTCTAAAAAGTGAAGGGGGGGAAAGAAAAAAAAATGAAGGCTGGAAATGAGTGTAGTGAGAGCGAGGAGTCAGAGTGCAAAACAGTCCGGGTCTACAAGGGCATCACTTTAAGGTGAGTTCAAGGGAAAGAGTAATTGATCAAATCAGCTCTAATGAAGAAACACGACAGTCAATACTGAAGAATAAAATGTGAAGATACCCAAATTTGAGAGGGAAACGCCCCTCCCAAATAGGAGAAACAAAGCCCTATACTGCAGCATGAATACATTCCTTCTAACGAGACAGCTAGAGTACAGCTTGTTCCATTTCAAAACAGAGACGGACAATTTGTGCAAAGTTATCCACCACTCACTGCTCCACGTATCGCAAAACTCATGGATTTCTCTTCATTAACAGAATCCTCCCCGTACCCTCACCAAAAGATTTTGGTCAAGTTAGGGTAGTTAAGGCATTTTGACAAGTAATTACAAGGTGATTCAAAATAGATACGTAACATTACGCCAATTGAGGAATAGCAGATAAATTACTGAAGAGCTTCCAAATTAATCACTTATTATAAATGAAATGCCTGTTACAAGCACGATGCATTGAAATAGAGTAAAATGACATGTACATGGTACATGTTAAATGATCTTAAATAAAAGCTTGACATAGTTACGCAAATATACAGTACAAGTCCACAGAAAATCTTTAAACGAGTTGAGGTAACCTCAAACTTAAACAGTTTTAATGCAATAAACCAGGTAGTAAAAATCTCCTCCTGAGAGCAGGTAAGATCGCTTACTGACCAAGTTTAACTGCACTCAC
The DNA here is from genome assembly GCA_024606505.1 of Aquila spilogaster. Lineage (NCBI taxonomy): Eukaryota > Metazoa > Chordata > Aves > Accipitriformes > Accipitridae > Aquila > Aquila spilogaster. The sequence goes on along the minus strand of JANHGO010000075.1, from coordinate 36,200,325 downwards.
CTAGACATCAACATTACCCGACTTTTTATATATAAAAACATGGCTTTAATTTATTTCTACATACTTTTCTACCAGCAAAAAAGTTAATGAAAAACTGACCAAAAATATATATATCTTTACAGCTATCAGCTATTTGTATGAACCTCAAAATAGAAAGGAAAGCTTGCTGGAACGGGGGGAACAATTGTGAGCTGCTGTGATTCAAAAGGAAATGTAATATTGCAAAGTGGCTGTTAGGTAACTGTAAACATCATTAAGGTTCACTCTGAAAACCCTAAACTTTAGTTACTGAAATGTTACGTTTCGCTGATTATTCATTGGTGGTTTCCATTTCTGTACTTACTGCTGCTGCCACAGCATAAGCAAAGAGGTGCGTGTGGGAGCCAGAACAAACGAGGATCGTCTGGACTTACGTTGGTGCAGCACGTGCTGTTCTACACAAGCAAGAATGGCAATATTCATACAAATTACATTAAGTTAACAACAGATTTATGTACCAAAAGTAAAGATGTGCGGCGCTGAGGCTGATCTGCTCGTGCAGCCTCGTGCTGCAGCATTTACACCGCATCACCCTGTGCCGGGGAGATGGGTTACGAAGGACCTCAGCTTCGACCACCTCAGGTTTTTTAGACCGAGTTCTAGTTTTTGTTTAAAAAAAAGATAGTTATCCACAGCCAAAACATCCAGATACCAGCCCCGTTATGGACGAATGATCTGCAGAACTCCGAAAGATCACAGTTAAGCACCTGAAATCACAAAACACATTTGCATCCATATAACTTGACCTAAAGTACGTTTCTGAAATTTTGTACTAGAAAAGGCTCCTAGGCTGACACCGTGTATGGCAAGAGCAGAATGTTTACAGCAGTTATAAACCTCCTGAAAACCGGAGCTTAGAAACACGAAACCTCAGCTATCACTGTAACAAGACTACGCTTATGAAACTGTGTTCTGTAACATACCCTTTAACGAACAGTGAATGTTTCTAGTAGATAGAATAATATGCCCTCTCGTAGAGGTTTTAGCTATTGAATCTAGTCTGAAAGATGATAAACCAATTCTACTCATCTGAAAGTCACATTTCAAATGCAATAACAAGGTGGGATTGATCCTCCCCTTTTTACGGACAATTGCTAAGCTCTGAAAGACATGCTTCAAGCCTTGAGCTGCTTCTTCACTTCTTGCTGGCAGACAGAGACCAGTGCACTACGAGAGTGGTTCTTAACAAGGACTTCAGTTGTGTCTCAAGACAGGCAACGAGCTCACAAACTGGCTGCTGAGATCAGCTGCAAAGGAAGAAAGCCATCCTGCCAGCAGGAAACCGTACGTGTGAAGCTGGGAGCTCGGGGATAATGAAACATCAGCAGCTGGCACTCCGGCCACTCAGTCTGTATACTCAGCTACGATAGAAAGAAGGACGGTGATGTCATCTGGTTTCCCCCCTGTAATATAAGAAGAAAAGCATTACGTCCAACCACATTGGGTTGTCTTCTTATAACCCGTGGTGCACCCCCATGGAAAGCTCTTTGTAAACTAGTTTAAATATTAAAAATCTGAAGCGGAGAATGCTTCCTCAACTTCCTTCCCAAAACACAGCTGAGGGCAGCATTTAAAAGATCAGAAAAGCGCTCTCCTTTTAAGCAATAGCGAGGTGCTGCTAAAAGCTACTAACATTTTTAGGCATCGCTTTTCAAGACTCAGTAGGCTACAGCAATGCACTGCAGTTGTACAGAAATAGCTCAGAGGGTATTTTGTTACACAGAAGGTCATAGGAGGCCTCAGGACCTGGGAGATCTGCAGTTTCACTACTATCTACCTTCATGAAAGACATTTAAGGTGCTGCAGGAAATCCTGCCCTCTTGATAATGAGGGATAATGAGGAGATCTCTAATTAAAAAAAATAATCATTTGACAGGACTCTGAACTCCACCAGGCGTTAGTACTCTTCTAGAGCATACGAAATAGAACCAACAGAGATCAGGGCCGGGATGTCAATGGTGCAAAGGTCAGAAAAAAGGAAATCCAAACAGCTGGCAGAACCCCGACTAAAACGCATCAACAGTGGGAAGACCTTAAAATCAGAACCCACAACAAAACAACAGAAATCCACGGCCATACACACATCCCAGGACCGGGTCAAGCACAGCTCTCCTGGGAGCCCGGAGAACTTGTGTCAGACCGGATTCTTGTGGCAGCAGCGTACATGTTAAAGAAAAAGAAGTAAAAAGCAGTGCATGGAGTTCTCTGCACTCCAACTGCTTCCCCCAGGAGGCTGCTGATTAGCTGAGGCCTGGGATGACCTGCATCAGGAACCGGGGTCCTTGCCAAACCGACAAGCTAGATTGGTGCTCTGTTGCCAAGCACATTTCATAATACTCTCTTTTCCTATTGGATTTTTGAGCAGAACTTTACTTTGCTGAAGATTTCTTAAAGATAGCAAGAGTGGGAGGAGGAGAAAAGAAAATCTTACCTCTCACGTTCAAGCCATTGTCACATGCAAACTGTGCAAAGGGTGACATGTAAGTGGGATCATACGCCAGCTCGTGAGCTTGCTCAGCAATGCTTCTTGCAGTCTGCTGTATGCTCTCATAGTTGGAGTTCTAAATTAACGAGGAAAAAAGTATTCTTGTAAAGAAGTCTATCACTATTTGTTTTGCTGATGCTGGTCAGTTTTCCAGCTCCCTCACTGCAGGGCATTTCCCACAGATCAGGGCACTACTTATCACCTTCTGTTCCAAGCCTAACCATGTCTTAGGCTTTATAAGCTGAAGTTAGAACTGCAAGTCTTTACAATGGACTGGCAGCTCTAAGACTTGTTGTTTTGGATCAGTTGTAGAATATGCAATCTTAGAAGACTAATACTTGCAACAGACTAAAGGGTCTCATGTAGGGAACAGATCTGACGGCTGATACTAACAGTTCACACTGAAAGAACCATTTTCATCCTCACTAAGAAGACTCAGTTGAAGTAATTACGTTTTCCACCTTGAATTCTGAGTCTCTTCCCCAAATCAACAAAAAGATGCCTGGGGGAGAAGGAGCACTTTCAGTCAGATGAGAAAACTTTTAATGAGTGAAATTTCTAAGAGCAATTGGATACTGTCTTGTCTTCTTCTTCACTACTCCTGTTGCTTTCCTTCAATGCTTTTCTTACTCCAGACAACACAACATGACAGCCTTCTCTATTATTGGTAACTATTCTTAAATGTCATTTCAGAAAGTCCTCCCCGCAGTTCGGCGTCTCAGCAGGCTTTTCCACGATGAACCTTTGGCTGAACTTCCTCCCTATGGGGAACTTCGGTGCCTTTCCCAATTACACCAATAGATGGAGCTCAATTTATTTTTTTCCAGAGAAGTAAACCTCCAGCACCCACCTCTGCTGACCTCCTGTCTATGCAACAAAAAGAGGGTGGACGTAGCACAGACAGAAGTATCCTGTGGCATAAGCAGCAGGATGCAGGTTAGCAGCTAGCATACCAGTGTCTTCCAACCTACAACAGCACGCTGACATCTTCAGCACTGTCATTACCTTTGCTAACCAGGTTAAAGCCCCCGACAGCTTGTGCTGTAGCATGATCCCACATTGCCTTTCACAGCACAGCTGCACGCTTTGCTTTTTCAGCTCTGATCACAGCACTAACAAGAGAGGAAACAACAGGGGGGCTGCAGAAGGGAAGCACAGAAGGCACCTCGCGTGCAGACAGAGGCCTCCGACCTTTTGTCTGCAAGGGCCCATTCTGCCTGGCACCACCTTTCAATTATATACCTGCAGGATAAGAGCAGGCAAAATATTTTTAAAACCACACCGTAATTCTACACGTTCACCTCCTTTGCATCTCCTAACATCAAAATAATTCCCTCAGGGAAGTTATACATCTTGATGCCTCTTAAGTATACTTTTGTTTCTGTAAATAGCCTTAAGCTAAATGCTCTCACGCAAACTAAAATAGTTTAATGTATGTTTACTATTTAAAAGGAGTGTTTGTGGTCACTAACCTGGAAAACTTGCTGAGAGGTGTTGGTTTTTTTTTAGATCAGATTTTCCACACATACGCAGCCCACAATTCACAGTCCAGGCTGTTTTAGAACTACTGTTTTATAAGTCTTCAGAAAACTATACATTACTTTTAAATATTGACCTCCCCTTGCCCCAAATAACCTGTAAGAGAAAGCTGTATTTCCATGTATATCATCTACAACTGCAAATGCAAATAAAATACAGTAAGTTAAGAGCAGAGCCAACTCTCCCCAGTGTCCCTGCTGTCCCCTCACATTACACCCATCACCAACACGTTGCTGGCTGCTGCTCAGGACACTGTTCCAAAGCTGCTGCTTTGAGATTCAGCCTGGCTGCAGATCCGAGAGACAGCACTCTGTGGCCAACGTCCCTGCTCCAACATGGCATTAACAGGTAAATCTAAACAACAGCACTTTGTTGTGGGCCTTTTATGTATAACACAAAAGCCATAAAAGAAATGGCAGTAACTGTGAGGGGTGGCAAGAGACGTGTGTGCTCCAAATCCCTCACGCTTACCTTCAGCTTTTTTAACTCCTGCAGAATCATGTAGTCAGGCATGTTGTCAAACAATCCGTCTGTTGCAGTCAAAATAATGTCTCCAAGTTGGACATCAAAAGAAGTACTATCAGCAGCATCGGGGCTGTGGAAATGACACATGTGGAAATGACACAAAGAAATGGACTCCAGCTTTCATGAAGGCACCAAGCAATGTCAAACTAGCACACTGACAGCTTTTGTAATTCACCACTGTTACGTGTTTTGCTAGAAGTAAAAGAAATAATCACTAACTGGAGCTTCTGCACCGGGAAAGCTTGTCAAGAAAGCTACAACAAAAGAGCTGTGATTGCAAACAGGTGATGTTCCAGCTATTACACAAAGGATTTGCATTTACAATTCCCAGATGAACAATTCTGCAAACTAATCTGCTTCATGAGTGTATCTCCATGGAAACCATTAAGTAGAATGGCAGTTCAGGGCTTCCTTCTCACCCATCTGAAATATGTAACAGAGCTGCACTCAAAAGGACAATTATAATGGGAATGGCCAAAACGCTTAAGGATTCTCAATCATTTTCTATGGCAGAATAGGAAACATGTCTGGAAATCACTACCAGGAGACCACAGCTGGTTGGTCTATTTACATCTGATAACATCACGCAGCATCAAGAGCAGAAAATACCTATTCTGGCCATGAATACTGCTGTAGGATCTGTTCCTCAGATGTAGCATAACAACAAAAATCTTCATTTTTAAAGATTCTTCACAGCTCTTTAGAAGAGAGAAGTGGCGGCACGCCGTGCTGCTTGGCTATGCAAAAAAGCAGAGGGGCTGCCTTCCTCACGTGGTGTGCACCTTCAGCAAGGTTAGAGTTAAGACTGCCTGCCTATCCCCATACACAGGCCAAATGTAAGTGGGAAAAGCATTTAGACAACAAGCATGAGTACTAATTAATGTCAAGAACAGTGCAGAACTAGCCAGAAAGCTATAATCATGATTCAGAACTCAAGTGTGGGAGCTCATTTATCTTGCACTTTCCTTATTGCGTGATGACTCAGATTGCTTCGCTTCCCTGACTTCCACTGGACGATATGAACTACCCTTCTGCTATTTATGGGGGTCTTTTTATAGAAGACACAATTTCAGAAAAAAAAAAGATTTTAATAGTTCTGGAATTTCAAACAATCGTTTAATTTAAGTCTAATAAAGAGGCTAGACTATTTAAGGGCTCTAATTTCAGAGTTCTACACTAGCTTCCTCTCTGCAGCCTTACAAAGTAATAAAACCATGTGCAAGAATGAAACTATTTTGGCATCAAAAGCTACAATCCTTATGGCATCAGACTTGAGATTTAAAGCTTTGTATCCAACTCTAAGGTGCCTATTGCGTTCTGTGGTTACTGCGGTCCCTCTCTGAAGATGCCTTTGTCATCTGGCTGTATTTAGAAGAGAGATATCAGTTTAATGACCATATAACACTTGATTTGAGAGCTGTATTTTAACATACGTATTTGACAGGTTGTTGCTTCCCGCCCCCCCTAGTTTTAGTTTACTGGTGAGACTTCACACAGCCACAGGATTTATCAGCCTGACATTCTCAGGGGAAGACACAAGTCTGCCTTTGAAACAACTCATTTCTGTGAACAGATTGTCCTTTCCTAATACTCTCATTTCCCAGCTTGGTGTTCCGCCAAACGGAGTTTTGCTCGTTTTGGTCAAATACAATATGCTGCTGGAAACACAGCGACTTGGAAACACGAGTTACAGTCACATGTCCCTCCGCTCTATTCTTCAAGTACTGCTAACTCACTGCCAAAATATCTAAATTAGCGTACTCCAAAGCAGTCTCAGGGGAGCACAGACAAGGGCTGGGAACGAACGCCACTGATAAGACAAGGCACTCGTGCAGGGTGATCAGCACAGCCACCAGCTGCAGTCTTCATTATAGCACCTTTATCAAGCAGTGCTTTTCCGCAGATCAGAACGCATTACAGACATTAAGAACATGCTACATTGGATGAATAATTGTGAACTAAATGACTTTTAACTGTGCAACAGCTTACAAAATTTATTAAGTACACAGTGAGAAGTGTTTACAGCACGTTAAGGACGTGGAGGCAGATATAAGCTACTGGGCACACTGAAATCCCATGTGCTATGCTGCACGATACAAGGAGCACTGAAGCAGCAAAAACTGAAACCTTCTGGGAGCTGATCACTACACAGATTAGATATGTAAGATCCTTTCCCATCTTACCTGTCACTTAAGACAACTCCTTCTGCTTCTGGTGGAGCTATCGACAGTTGGAACGGAGTGTTGAAGTAATGCTGCTGTTCATCAGATCGATGTACTACTTCTCCTCCTCTGACTACCAAGAATCCAGAATCTCCCAAGTTGGCTGTATGTAAACGATGACTTGTTCTGTCCAAAACTACTATGCAAGCAGTACTGCTTCCTGAAAGCAAGCAGAATACGGTGACAAGCTCACCTTACAGAAAGCATTTATTCTTTCAATGCCTTTAGTCATTGTCCAGCTACTCAAGTACTTATCAAAGCTTACAAATAAGGGTAAATGGAAGCACTCATTAATACAAAAATAAAGTTAATACACATTAAATTAGGCAAAATGCTACAGATCTTTGCAATAGAGGTTTCTAAGCACATCTATGTGCAGGACAGACCACAGATGAGCTAAGTGTATGACAGTATGGCCTATACAGGAGGCCAGCTTCCTGAGGCATCACGTGTCCCAGATGTTTCACTTTCTAGTCCAGGGAGCTGCCTGGAAAACCCTGTGCTTCATTTGTTCTCTAGTGAACACACAGGACCTTCTCCACTCTTAATGAAGGCAGAGTCAGAGCAGTATCTTTGGAAAGATTGATGTTTTATATACAATAGCATCCAGCACTGTTCTGCAATACAGGAACAGCATTTAAGTAAATGCCACAATTTCCTCCCACTTCAGTTTCATTTAAAAATAATTTACTAGACTCAATTCTGATGAACTGTGTATCAAGAGTTAAAGCACAGCAGGAAGGAAAAGTTCAAGCCTAATGAAAATTCCCCAGTGAAGTCTTCTCCCTCCACTTGGTTTGAAATAGATTCTAAGTGCCCATTGCCGTGGCAGCTCCTGCTCTGTTTTTGGTTCAGGCAGAAGCATTAGGATCATTAGTTTCAAATTTTAGCTGTATTAGCACAGTGTAACCAGGAGGCCACCACGGAATGCAGATCTTGTGACTCAGCATATGCCACTTTTCAGGATCCAAAAGGTCAAGCCAAGCAGGGCTGCCTCTGTCTACAAAGGAGCTGTGAGAGCTTTCACCAGCAGCCCGCTTCACAGAATCAGTCACAGCTACATCTGCCTTGCACTAATAAGCACTATTATACATGCAAAATCCCAATGTAATTAACAACCCTTGCTATTTTGGTGACACTTAAGGTCACTTCTGAGGTTTGAACCTATTCTTCAGGCATATAATACAAGAACATTTGTGCTAAGCTCAGCGGACAAGCTAAATATAGCTTACACAGCACTCTTCTGGCACAGAAGTATAAGGTCAGGTGAGAAGCACGCATATCACACAGGGTAACGCTTTCTTGGTGTGTAAGAGGTCACACGCCCTTCAGAAACATGTTCTGTTTTCAAGGTTGTCAGTAGAGGTCAAGTTTTGCCTCTCTATTTGCTCACCACTCCCAAAGCAGCTAGATGCACTGCCTAAATTCAAGTTTGACACAGAATATGCTAAGCATCTGTTTGCATTCAAAAACACTTCTAATGATTCCTTTCCAAAGAACTGTAAAAACTACAGGCTATCAGTGGTTGCACGATATAAGCCACTCTAATCAGCCTGCTAGGTTTAAAGTTCATTGGACATAAAAGGCAACAGGAACAGCAAGTCAAGGAAAGAGCAGATGCATCCAAGTATCATCAAAAAGTCTCTACTTGCACAGCTTCAGCAAAAAGCCACAATCAACAGAGAACGATTTACACATAGCACGCGCATGTTGCAGCATATTCTACTGCAAAACTCATCTTTCAAACTCTGCAAGCACTGGTGAAGAATCACCTTTCACACACAAAGGCTGCTTACCATCAGTATTTACTTATTTTTATATCCACATATATAGATACATATAAACACTTGTATATACTTAAGTATATGTGTAAATAACATAGGACACAGACTCAGTTCATGTTTTTGCTCCTTACCAAGCAAAGGTACTTTGTTCTGCAGCAGCTCACAATAACCTGCAGTGAGAATCCCAACAGGATTACTTGGTACAAACCGTCCTTCTTTTACTAAACGTTCACATGTTCGCATTAGAGTCCCTGAGAACTGAGAAGGGTCGACCCCATAGTCCCTCCAGCCACCAACACCATCTGCTACTCCTAGAAAAAACAACAAACAGAAAACAAGAGTTATATGAGCAGAAATGTTATCCAAAACATTTACTGTGTTCAATAACTACAGAAAACGCAGCACGGCAATTTTTGTAGAAAAGAATCTTCAGTTTTGAAGAAGAGCTCAAAAAAGAAATAAAGCCACACAAAACAGAAACCAACCCCCAAACCAACAGGCAAGCCTACATGAAGCTGGGACCTGTGTCTGCAAGGACAGTTGCTTACTTCAGCCAAGGGAGACAATGAAAACTGATCATGATCCAGTTGATTTTTGCTGTTACTCAGAACGGCTTAGCAATCAGAAAATCAGATGAATTCTGCCAAAGCTTTAGAAGGTTTGAGCAACTCCAGGCAAGTATTGAAGATGCATACGTCAAAGTGGGGCAGAGAGATGAACAGCTGAACCAATCGCTATGCTCATGTTCACAGCAACGTGATGCTATTGTCAGTGGAAATAAGAGCAAGAAAAATGCTTTTGCTGTCTCATACACAGAAGAAAATCAGCTCTGGAATCTCCTAGACAAATACTGTAGAAGATGAAACTCCTGAGCTGTGTTAGGAGTAACGCAGTAGATATGTCAGAGAAGATCCCCAGCATTTTATCCCCTAACCAGGTCCACATCCACACCATTTCATTAAAACAGCAGCAGTGCTCTGTTTCAACTTTTTTTCAGAGCTGTGACTGTACCAAAGAAGGGTGATCCCAGAAAGAAAACCACTGTTAGCAAAGGCATGAAAATTTGACTGAGATGGTAAAACTAAAGTTTGCCTCATCTACAAACGCCCTTCACATCGGTCACCATCTGAAACTGAGACGGAAGGTTTAGAGCCGACCTTGGCACGAACTATAATCTGACAGGAGGTTACATCCAGATTCTGAGCAGCCCATCAACATTAATCAGATTTCTCCCAAAAATAGTGCACAACCTTTTAGACACCTGCTTTGTCCACTTGCTTTCTTAGAAGAACGGTGCAGGAAGGCAGATCCCTGCCTTCCCCGTGACAGAGCAGGCTCTGGCACAGAGCTCACACAAAAGCAGCCCTGGCATTCCCTGCAACACCTTTTCTCCTCTCTTCAGGAGAAAACTAATCCTCCCCTTGCAGGTTCCACAGCTTCAGGGTAACACTGGGTTAAACCCTCGCTTTCTGCTGCCACTCAAGCCAGGCTAGAGTAAGAGATCAGATCAGCAAGAAAAGGGTTTCTACTCTGATCTGGAACTTGAAATAGAGGCTGAGCACCAGTTTGGACGACAATGCTTGCTTTGCATTAAGCCACCAGATGAATAGCCTTTTTTTCCCTTTAAGATGAGTGCAGTCCAGCCATAATTTTGCCAGCTGATCATAGCAAGCATTGCTTCAGTGAAAAGGTTAACACAATGAAAAGGGCAGTGTTTGACAGATACTGTCCAGATACTGCTCTTGGTTCCTAATGTTGTTACAAAACAAGCTTGTGAGAAGTTATGGAGTTCCCTTGAATGCTTGGTAAACTATTTTTGCGTTAGCCTTCTTTGGAAATACTTCAATAGAAACACTGCAGCATTAGTACACGGTGCAAGAAATCAAGCCACCACAGAAAGCACCCAATCAGGTTAACTACTGAAACCAATTCTGAAGTAAAAATAAGAGCATGCCACCTGATTTTCTTTGCTCACTTCTTACTCCAGGCAGGAAATTTGAATCCACAACCGTGGCAGAACACCTTCTTGCTCTGCTTTGTCTGTCTTTCTTCCTGCCTGCTTTCTGTAAGCTATAAACAGCCACAAGGACACTGCCAGTGCCTCCCAAGCCCACATAAGGTGCCCTGACCTGCAGGAGGACCACCACACAGCCGGGCATTCCTTCTTCATCTCTGGCACAGAAGCAGACTGGAGCAGCACTCACAAGCAGGCCCAGCCCCATGCTTCAAGCCCCAGCACCTCTGCACGGCTCAGCAGCTCACTGCCACATGCGCAACACTGCTACCATCTGCCTCGCCCAACACAGACAATGTGGGGCTTCTGCAAAGTTTTTTTTTTTTTCTCTAAACAGCATTTCTAAAAGAAGACAGGCCAGTCCATTTAATTTAAGCTAGGTGACCTTGTTGGCTCCCAAGGCATGCTGCCCGAGCAGCCAAACGCTTCCTCCTGCTCAGGCACAGTGCCAGCAGGCCCCACACTGCCATCGAGATCGGTGCAGCACACAGAGCACATCCAAGGAGCCCAACAGCACACATCAGATACCCACTTTCCTTGCTTTTGCCTTAAATTAGCGTAATTCTACTTCTTGCTGTCTTTAGCCATCCTGTCCTGCTTCCTACAGGGTTTTGAAATAAAAACCAGCACCTTCAAATTCTCAATATAAACTCAGTGGTTTAATAGGAAAGGAATACATGATTTCTTTAAAATAAATTCCCACTGAAAAAGATGTAAACGAGAACAAAGGTTGAGAAAACTCTTTGAGACCGACACATGGCAAACACAAAGCAGGAACATGTGGGATATTTCAAGCTCCAGAAGCAGTAACAGCCAAAAACTCGCCTCACAGAAATGGATCAATTTCAGCATCATTGCATGCTCTCTCCTCAATCTCTGCCAAGGAATAACACTAACCTGTATTCATTTATAGAAGCTTTGATTTCATGTAAGCTATTGAGTAAATCAAAACGCCTTCTATAGATTTTTTCTTTGGATATTCCCTGTGTAAGCCTATGCAGAGGGTAGCAAGATATCCATGAGACAGTGAAATACCCGTGGCTAAATGAACCACCACTGTAAATAAGGCAACTGAAAACTCCGCAGTCAATTACTTCAGATGAGCTCCTCGAGTAGTGAACTACATTACAGAGACCTTTTGGCATCAGCGAGAGTTAACTCTCCACAGCACTGCCTTCTGCTGGAAAACACACAAACACCACTGCCAGATCCAATAGCGGGTGCATGTGTCAGCCCAAGAACTGCCTCTAACTTCTTAAGATGCATCAGGATCTCTCAGAGATGATCATAATGAGGATTCAAGACAATGCACAGTGACTGAAGCTGAGTGAGTGAAGACACCAGCACTGAAGCTCGTTAAAACTGCTAACAGCACATGGGATGAACCGCAGGCTGAAATGCCGCTCAGAACAAAAGTTCTGAACAAAACCATGATACAAATTAAACCATGTTTAATACAAATAGCTTTACCAGAGGAAATTCTAGCTGGCAAACTAATCTGCCCGTGGTCAGAATCCAGAAATATCACCCTGTCCCAAAGATTTCTCAAGAGATGGATGGACACTTTCAAAATGCTCTCTCAGCTATGAAGAACAGGCACGTGGAGGCATGAGGCAAACACAAGCGTGCCTGCAGGAACCGACTTTGCATGCAAACTCTGTGAACTTCGTAAGATGTTCCACTCATCAAACTGAACTTTTAAGATTCTGGAGAACGTTACCCAAATTAGCCATGATTCACTAATAAAAGAACATCCAGAGGATATATTTATGGGACTGGACTTATTTTGCATCTGACACAGAAGACAGACTAAAATGGCAACAAAGCACGGTCTGTTGCGCTACACAAGTGTGAAATACAGCACCTAATATTTGTCACCACGTCAGAATTGAGATAAACTGATAAGATTTCTAGTTTTATCAGTGATAAGGTAAGTCCCACAGTCAGGCAGGTTCTCAAACCCAGCGCCAACTCCTCCAGCAGTGTGACTGGCAGCAGGCAGGGGATGGGGATGCTACAGCCAAGGGGCACCCTTTCCCCAGCACCCCCTCCTTCAGGCTTCCCTTGGAACACATTGTGTACAATAGCCTGGTTACATACACATCCCCAGAGGCAGATGGGGCTCAACTTGTAACTAGTTACAAAAAGGAAGGTTACCTATTCACACTGTGTATTTTAAATGTTATACAGTCCTCAGCTTGCATTAACTTCAAAGGTACTGGAAGAATAAATGGTTCAAATGACAAGGAGGAACAAAAAGCAAGAGACAAAGAACAGGCTGAAGGAGAAGCAAGGAACTGAAAGCACTGAATTGCGCACCTACTTCCAGGAAAAAGAATCAGTTCCTTATATTATTTCCCCCCCGCCACAATACACCACTGTTTGTGAAACAAGTTTTTACCAGGTATTTCTCCTACCCATCTGCTCAGTGCATTTTGAGAGTTGTAAGAGGACAATCACACTTCCTGCAACATAGGTATGATCAGTGCCTCACTGAGCGCACTCTGTGCTCTGCTTATTTCCTTATGTGCCTTCTGATAGAAACTCCTTTTACTCCATACAGTTTTCTTCCAGAAACTGTGGTAAGGAAGAATCATCAGATTTTAGCTTCCTCCTCAGAAAGAAAGCCACTACATTTCAAAGAGATTACATTCAGTGCTACTTAACAGCTCTGCTGACATTTGGATTAGCTGTACAGACAATTATGTCAGTGAATGTGATTCTAATGGAGATGGTTCTCAGTAACCTGTAGTTCCTCTACAAATGAAAATACTTATTCTCATGTTAAAAAAACCTCATTTGGATTATTACAGTCTGTGACATTTTTCAAATCACTGATTATTCCCCTCTAGAATGTCTCAATTTCTCCCAGGAGAGGGGGTAAAACTGTACACTGAGCTAAGCAGACCACTCGCCTCCTTTACCACTGGTAAGTTCTAGCAGCAACCTCTTTAATAAGTATGATACCAAATAAACCACTTAACATAGTCTTACATGACCTTCAGGCATCTGAGTGAGAATTCCTCCTCTGTAGCTGCCAGAACAACTCTGACATTTCATCTACAAACCCTTCCATGTTTTGCAGTTCACTTTTCTTGATGACAGTGAAACTAACAATATTCTGAGGGCCTTGCCACTCTCTGGGGAGTTACATACCTCCTCTGCAGGCTGATGGCAAACTTAAATTCTCACACACAGTGCTATTCCTCTCACTTTAGAGTAGTGCCCTACAGTTCCAAAAAAATTACGAAGATTTGCAGCAGATAGAACAGCTGCCAAACTTTAACTTTGCAGTGGACAAACAGTACCCTGCTGCCAACCAGTTGTTTCCTACCGCTGCTGGGGGACAGAAACAGTTTGGAGGACTAGTCAGGTCACAGTGGCTACACCCAAACTTCTACCCAGCAGCCAGTGTAGAAGTGATGCTGTCACGGGATGCACACTGGTTGCTGCAATGTTTCAATCGTGAGTCACACAACAGTTCGGAAAATCCATTAAAAAACTGCAAAGAGAGCAGGGGCTTGATAAGGCAGGAATAAGCAAGAAAAGGCATATCTAAACAACAGAGAAAGAGATCACCAGCTTGAAAAATCTCACCATCTATAAACTGGTGAAGCTCATTTGTTTTGTTAAGGAAGTGACATGTTTTTTGAGTTCCATTACTAAAATTTGTGTTCTTGTTTTGCCCATACACTAACTAGAAAGAAACGAAGGTGTTCGTTTCTGAAATTTTGTTTTTCAGCTTTGAAAAACACTTATCTTAGAAGTTACAGAGGAATGGTTTAAGACATCTACCTGGTCAAGAAGACACTTCCCAGTATTTCTCATTTCTCATCACCTCATTCTGCAATTTTCTGAGGGTCTGGACAACAGCAACACTAACAGCAAACACACAAAAAGGTACAAGCAGCAGCAGAAAGCATACACAAGCCTGAAACATGAAGCTCCAGAAATTAATATTAGTAGTAAAGTTATTTCCTTTTCTCATTGTGATCCCAAAGGACATGTCATGGATTTGAGTTTCTTGCTCCTCCTTGTGCTCATGATGGGAAGAAAACGTGCAAATTTAAGAGGTATATACCAACCAGAAGTCAAAATAAGAGCTAAAGATCCAAAGATTCAAGTATACCAGTAAGAGACCCCACCAAACCTTCAATAACTGCAGGAGGGTTGGAAATAACGTGCACCTTCATAAGCGTTCTCATTTTCTTACAGTGAAAGGCTGAAGGACAGGCTAACAGACACAGCATCAACCTTTAGACTGTGCAGCCTACAGGAAACAAAAGAAGCACTTGGTATTGTTGTCTCTGCTGTAAACACGCTGCCTCGTTAGGTCAAACAAAAGTTGGCTAGGGCTAAGAAAATGAAACCCCAAGCACTCATGCCAAGTGGTTGGGAGTAGCTCCTTCACTGTAACACCACGCCCGTATCCATCCCACACAGGCATGCTTTCCATACAGCGATTCTGGAAAAGACTGGCACGGAAGAATCTTAAATTCCTATCTGCTATGGCTTTGTCACTGATGACAACTAGGGCAGGCTCACTTGGAACTTACTGTTCTCGAAAAGCATTCTTATTGTGTACAGCACTCACTTTCACTGAAACCACCTGAGCCTCTTCATTAAACTAATACTGAAAAATGAAGCTTTTAAAGCAACAGTTCAGCCCAGACAGACTTCTGAGGTGCAAAGTTAGGCAGGTATTAAGTTAGTACAAAATTTATGAGGCTCATTAAAAAAGAAAAAGAAATATAAGGAACCTCAGATTTGTGATGAGAGCAAGAGGAATCAAGGGCAGGAAAACACTGGTGCTGAAACTCCTTTTGCAGCAGTGTTGAAGAGCTGGTGAGAAAGGGAGAGCAAAGAGATGATCATAATAGCAGAAACAAGGAGAAAACTACTGCGTCCTGGAGCTTAAGAACTACTAATGAGGAAAACGCATTGAGACAGACTGCAACAGAAGCTATCCAGAGTGTTAATGTTTGCAGAATATACAGCAGTTCTGCTTTACTGGTACATATTAATATTAGAAAGAGCAATAAGGAACGTGAAAATAGCTTTACAAGGCAAAAAAAAACAAAGAGCTTTCCTATTTGAAGTCTCTTCTTCCTGTTACTTAAGACATCCTTGTTTGAAGCTATCTTTGCTGTATGATCCTTAAGCGGAGTTATAACTGTTTGTTACCAAGTTGCCATGAAAATTAATGCAAAGACAAACTGAGAAATTCTCAGTTGATTCCAGCTGGAAGGCAAGACAAGCTGGAAATCCACATACGGTAATGACCAAATATGGCCAAAAAAGCCTAAACATCATCAGACGGGCCTAAATCTACACCATGTAAAGAATCTACTTGTACATAAAGTGTATTCTGCATTTCTCTTAAGGGCAAATACAGATTACTTATTTATCAGTGCTGGCCTAGTAAGAACCTAAAGGCAGCCAGCCGTGGTCACATGTTGAAGTGCGGTTGTCCAGCAGCTGATCTTAATGGAAAAAGTTTCCTTGGAACAGGCACAAGAGAAAAGATGCAGAATGACTAAATACAGAGATAGGTTTTTCACATCTCCCTGAAAGCTGTAGCATCACCGTTACAGTACCGGCTCCCTTTTAGAATAACCAGCAATACTGTTGCCTAGCACCCTGTTACAGCTTCCTGAAAAAACGTTTCAGCTATATTAACCAGCATGCAAGTTACAGTGACAGCACTGAATTCCAGGCACTGTCACATCATGAGACACTACAGTAAGTTCTCAGAATCCTTAAGTTAGAATGATAAACAGAAAAAGTTCTTTATTTTAATGTTAAAGTTGTGGTAAATTTACTTCCATTGCTGCGAAGCAACTTTTGCAAAGTGTCAGCCTAATTCAACCTTGACTACACAGGAGAAAGGTCAAGCACTGTCCAAAGCAACACTTCTCGTAAACCAAAGATCCCACTGACTACCTATGTTTTCCCATTACTTCTAAAATTTGAGCTGGGAAGATCCGTTTTGCAGACGAGCGCAAACCAGAGCAGGCAATCAGGACACAGCACCCGCCGAAACTGAAGTTTGACATTTGAAACCAGCCTCAATGTCACTTTGCCTTTCACTTGACAAGGACAAAGCATGCACTAAAATAAGGAAGTGTCCAATTCAATGATCTTTTACAAGGAAACGTATCAGAGCCACCAGGTGCTCCGCTAGGTCTTAGAGGCACAAAGGGAGGAAAAGACTCAGGAAGGTGTTTCCTTGCTCCCAAAGCCACCAGGCCTTACGGGCACCTCCATGTGAAGCACAGGGCCTAGCCGCTGGCCTCGGCACCATCCCATCCCAGCAGCATGCCCAGCGAGGTGGCAGCCCTGCTGCTTGCCTCTGTAAAGGCCAAGAGCCGGGGGGCTTCGCCAGCTGCAGAGCACGACCAACCTCCGTCCCTTTGTCACCGAGGTCACCCCCACAGCCGTCACTTACCGAGCACATCTGCCGTGCGGTGCCGGGCCACAAAGCAGGCGTCATCCCCGTAGCACATGCCTTTCTTGAGGATCCCCTTGCGGAAATCTTTGCCAAAGCCGCAGCTGGCCGTCACCAAGCTGTAGTCACGGCTGTCCGTCTGCGAGAGGCCGCCCAGCACTGCCCGGGCCACCAGCCTGCCATAGGACAGCACCGAGAACATGGCGTGGGGCGCCCAGCAGCCCAAGGCCAGGAACGCGGGGAGCCACCGGCGCAGCCGCCTCCTGCAGCGAGCCAGCCTTCCTCCTGCCCGCCGACAGGCCGCAGCGCCTCCGCACCTCGACACCTCGGGACCGCCGGGCCTCAGCCCCCTCAGAGCCACGGCGCCCGAGCACCTCAGCACCGCAGAGCCTGCCTAAGAGAGGATAATGATCTGATCTACCAACTCCTGCCATATATATGTTTTTTTAGAAGGGCTATCAAAAGCAACAGTCA
>JANHGO010000075.1:36160578-36182695 GCA_024606505.1 Aquila spilogaster | reverse complement strand
TGATAGTATGGGCCCTGTCATTTCCTTTTCCAAAAATTGGTTGTGCGCAGACAGCTTAAGTTCATAGGAAGAAATTAGGTTTGATATGTTGAGTGCACATCTTTTTAAAAAAAAACAAAACAAAAAAAAACAATCAAGCATGTGATAAAAATATCAATTCTTTATAATACAGTATTGCTTTATAAACAGATGGAAAAGCTATAAGCTTTACTGGTCTTTGGTGTGTCTGGTGAGGGATAAACTCATGATTTGCAAAACAAAATCCAAATTTGTTCTTTATTAAAAAAAGAAAAAAAAAATCACAACGTGATATGAGGCAAATGGCTTTGTTGATACTGCTCAGCTAAGAACGGCTTTAACAGAGCACCAGGCTCGGCGCAGTGCCGCCAGGCAGCACAGTTCAGCTCCAGAGAAGCCAGCCGAGTCTCTCTGCTAGCTCGGGGATTCCAGACCCCAGCCCAGCAGCGGTGGAGTACAGTGCACACAACACCTCCCGCAGGGGTAAGCACCATCGCTGTACTCATCTATCTGATCCGCATACATCTCCCAATGTACAGTTCTAGGAAAGGCGGGGGGGGAGGGGGGGGAGGATAATGAGGCCTGGGGATGAGCATGCTGAGAACGAGGGGTCAGACTGCAACACAGTCCAGGTCTGCAGGGGCATCATTTTAAGGTAAGTTCAAGGGAAAGAATCATTGATCAAATCTGCTCTAATCAAGAAGCATGACAGTGAATACTGGAGAATAAAATGTAAAGACACCCAGATTTGAGAGAGAAATGCCCCTCCCAAATGCTAGAAACAAAGCCCTATACTGCAGTGTGAATACATTCCTTCTAACAAGACAGCTAGACACAGCTTGTTCAATTTTAAAAAACAACAAGGACTGACAATTTGTGCAAAGTTATCCACCACTCACTGCTCCATGGATCGCAAAACTAATTAATTTTTCTTCATTAATATAATCCTCCCCATACCCTCACCAAAATAATATTTTGGTCAAGTTCGGGTAGTTAAGGCATTTTGACAAGTACTTACAAGGTGATTTAAAATAGATAGCTAACATTATGCCAATTTAGGAATAGCAGATAAATTACTGAAGAGCTTCCAAATTAATCACTCTTATTATAAATGAAATGCCTGTTACAAGCATGATGCATTGAAATATAGTAAAATGACATGTACATGGTACATGTTAAATGACCTTAAATAAAAGCTTAACATAGTTACGCAAATATACAGTACAAGTCCACAAAAATTCTTTAAACAAGTTGAGGTAACCTCAAACTTAAACAGTTTTAATACAATAAACCAGGTAGTAAAAATCTCCTTTTGAGAGCAGGTAAGATTACTTACTGACCAAGTTTAACTGCACTCACCTAAACAGCAACATTACCCGACTTTTTATATATAAAAACATGGCTTTAATTTATTTCTACATACTTTTCTACCAGCAAAAAAGTTAATGAAAAACTGACCAAAAATATATATATCTTTACAGCTATCAGCTTTTTGTATGAACCTCGGGAAAGAAAAAGGAAAGCTTGCTGGAACGGGGGGAACAAATGTAAGCTACTGTAATTCAAAAGGAAATGTAATATTGCAAAGTGGCTGTTAGATAACTGTAAACATCATTAAGGTTCATTCCGAAAACCCTAAACTTTAGTTACTGAAATGTAAGTTTTGCTGATTATTCATTAATAGTTTCCATTTATGCACTTAACTGCTGCTGCCACAGCATAAGCAAAGAGGTGCTTGTTTGAGAGTCAGAAAGATAAGGATCAACTGGACTTCAACTGGTGCAGCATATTCTGTTCTACACAAGCGAGAATGGCAATTACTAACATAAATCATGTTTCATTAACAACAGAATTATCTACCAAAAGTGAAGACGTTCAGAGTTGAGGATGATCTGTTCTTTGTGCAACCTCCCACTGTAGCATTTATGCCATATCAGCCCGCGCTGGTGAGATGGGTTAAAATGCTGAAAGGACCTCAACTTTGGCCAGCTCGGCTTTTTGAAACGGAGTTAAAATTTTTGTTTAAAAAAAAAAAAAATATCATCCACAGCCAAAACATCCAGATACCAGGCCCATTACAGACAAATGATCTGCAGAACTTTTAAGATCACAGTTAAGCACCTGAAATCACAAAACACATTTGCATCCATATAACTTGAACTAAGTATGGTTTTTGAAATTTTGTACTAGAAAAGGCTCCTAGGCTGACACCATGTATGGCAAGAGCAGAATGTTTACAGCAGTTATAAATCTCCTGAAAACTGGAGCTTAGAAACACGAAACTTCAGCTACCACTGTTACAAGACTATGCTTATGAAACTGTGTTCTGTAACATACCCTTTAATGAATAGTGAACGTTTCTAGTAAATAGAGTAATATGCCCTCTTGTAGAGGTTTTATCTACTGAATCTAGTTTGAAAGATGATAAACCAATCCTACTCCTTTGAAAGTAAGTCACATTTCAAATGCAGTAACAACGTGGGATTGATCCTCCCCCTTTCAAGGACAATGACTAAGCTCTGAAAAGACATGCTTCAAGCCTTGAGCTTCTTCATTTCTTGCTGGCAGACAGAGACCAGTGTACTACGAGAGTGGTTCTTAACAAGGACTTCAGTTGCATCTCAAGACAGGCAACGAGCTGGAAAACCAGCTGCTGAGATCAGCTGCGAAGGAAGAAAGCAATCCTGCCAGCAGGAAACCGTACGTGTGAAGCTAGGAGCTCGGGGATAACGAAAATGTCAGAAGCTGACACTCTGGGCAGATCAGTCTGTATACTCGGCTACAATAGAAAGAAGGACGGTGATGTCGTCTGGTTTTCCCCCTGTAATATAAGAAAAGTAAAATTATTTCTTCAAACCACAGTGGGTCATCTTCTTATAATCTGTGACATTCCCCCATGGAAAGCTCTTTAAAACAAAAAAAAGTTTAAACATTCAAAAACTTGTTTTGTGTAGGCACAAGAACTCTGCTCCCTCTACCTCCTTTCCAAAATGCAAATGAGGGTAGCAATGACATTTCACACAGCAAAAAAGCACTCTCCTTTTAATAGTTTGTGATCTCACTGTAGCTTAAAAGGAGTACAGAACCTTGAACATTGTTAGCCAGTAGAGCAGAAAGCCCGGTTTTTAGCACACTATTTATTTATTTAATAAATGTACAAAAAACCTGACATTGTTTTGTTACAAGCAAGTGGCAACAAAGTCAGTATCTTCTCAGGAATTTCTACTGTAAATCAAACACCTCTTTAGCATCTTCTCCAGCACTATATTACGGCATCTCTTTCTAAAAGCTACTTAACGTTTTTAGTAGTCACTTTTCAAACCTCAACAGTTAGAGCAAGACACTCAAATCCTAGAGAAACGGCTCAGAGAAGAGGGATGGTGTTATGTAGGAAGTCAAACCAGTCCTTTGGACTCAGGAGATCTGCAGTTTCATTACTGAATGACTGAGGTCTGTAGCAACGCAGAGCCCAAGCTTTACAGCTATTGTCTCTACCCTTAGGAAAGATGCTTAAGGGTCTTGCAGAAAATCCTGTCCTCCTGATACAGAGATAGTGAGAACATCTTTACCAGCAGAATTTTATTTATTTATTTAAAAGAAGAAAGGGGGCGGGGTGGGGAAGGGGTGGAAGGTGTTTGATAGGACTCTGAACTCTGCCAGGTGTTAGTATCTTTCTAGAGCACAGCAAGTAGAACCAACGGAGAGGTCAGGACAGGGATGCTAACGGTACAAGGATCAGAAATTTCAACCCCCCAAAAAAACCCTACCAAAGACTGAGCAGAATCTCAGCTAAAAACATCAATAATAGAAGACCTTAAAAAAACAAGAACAAAACCACAAAAAACAACCCCCCCCACCCACACACACCCACCACCCACACACCCAAATCCAAGGAACAAATCAAGTACAGTTTCCCCAAGAGCCTGGAGAACTTGTATCAGGCAGGAATCCTGGGGCAGGAGTGTACATATTACATTTAAAAAAAAGTTTAAAAAAATCAGTTCTCTGCGTTCCAGCTGCTTCCCCACAGGAGGCTTCTGATCAGCCAGGGCTTGGGATGACCTACGTCAGGAGCTGGGGTCCTTGCCAAACCCAGCGCACTAGCTTGGTGCTCTACTGCCAACCGCATTTCTTAGCACTCTGTTCTATCAGATCTGGGAACAACAGAACTTCACTTTGCTTAAGATTTCTCAAAGATAGCAGGAGTGGGAGGAGGAGGAAAAAAAAAAAAAAAGAGATCTTACCTCTCACATTCAATCCATTGTCACATGCAAACTGTGCAAACGGTGACATGTAAGTGGGATCATATGCCAGCTCGTGAGCTTGCTCAGCAATGCTTCTTGCAGTCTGCTGTATACTCTCATAGTTGGAGTTCTAAATTAATGAGAAAAAAAGTTTATTCTTGTAAGAAAGTCTACCCGTAGCCATTTTGCTGATGCATGTCAGTTTTAGAGATCCCTGACTGCTGGACCTCTCTCACAGATTTGGGCGCTAGTTGTCACCTTCACTTCCAAATGGAACCCTCACCATCTTTTAGGCTTTACGAATTTGGGTTAGAACTGCAAATCTTCACAACTGAAGTCCAGACCTCTATTCCCTACCAGCAGCTACAAGACTTGGTTCTGGAGGATTTGCAAAATTTAGAAACTTAGAAGGCTAATACTCAGAATAGACTAAACTGTCTCACCTGAGGGAAGCAGGATATTTGATAGCTACAGTAGCAGCTAACACTGGAAGAACCATCCTTCCCTCACAAAGTAGGCTCTGTTGAAGTAATTATGTTTTATCTTGAGTGGAAAATCTGACTTCTCCGACCCTCGTACCCAAATTGACAAGAGCACTCTTGGGGAGAAGGGGCAGTTTAAAAGTTAGATGAGAAAAAAATTTATTGAGCACGCACACACTTTCTACAGACTGCATTTTAAGTGCCATTTTTTTTCTGTTTCAGTAACTCTGCTGCTTTACTCCAAGCCTTTTTTTTACTCAAACCAACATGAGATGACAACCACTGCTCTTTTTGTTTGTAACTATTTTAAAATGCCTTGCCATTTCAAGAGCCTTCCCCGCCGTTTGGGGAATTAGCAGGCATTTACATGATTAACTTTTGGCTGAACCTCACAGGGAACTTCAGTGCCTATCCCAAACACGCCAAAAGGTGGAGCTCAACTTTCTTCCACACAGGAATTCCATCTCCAGTGTCCACCCAGGCTAACCTTACCTCTGCGCAGCGAAAGGGAGGCAGGAGGACAGCAGACAGAGGTATGATCTGGCTATAGCATAAGTAACCGCCACATAGGTTAGCGGCCAGCCCACCAGGCCCTTCCAAACTATGACAGCACGCTGATACACCTTCAGTGCTGTCATTACCTTTGCTAACCAGATTAAAGCCTCTGTGACAGCTTGTGCTCTCTTTTTCCATTTCACAGCACAGCTTCTCTATTTCAGACCTGAATATTGCACTGAGAGTGATAGTGGGGAGTGCAGAGAGGGGGAAACACAAGGGTCTGCCTGATGCACAGAGGCCTGTCAGACATTTTGTCTGTAAGGACCCATTCTGTGTCTGACATCACCTCTCAGTTATGTAGCTGCAGGTAAGAGCAGGCAAATTTTTTTTTAAAACCACACTGTAACTCTGCATGTTAACCTTATTTGCATTTCATAACAAAATAGTTTCCTCAGGGAGGTTATACATATTGATATCTCCTAAGTATACTTTCCTTTCTATAAGTAAATAGCCTTAAGCTAAACGTTCTCATCCAAATTAAAATATTTTAATGTATTTTCACTATTTAAAAAGCACATTTGTGGTTGCTAACCTAGAGAAGTTGCCAGGGAAGTTTTTTTTACAGAACATTAAAGATTTTCAAGCACACACAACCCACAATTCAGACAGCCCGCACTACTTCAGAATTACTGTTTTATAACCCTTCAGAAAAGCTTCAAATTACTTTTAAGTGTACAGCTCACCCCCTCAAATAACCCAAGAGAGAATGCTGTATTTTCATGTATATCATCTACAACCTGCAAGTACAGATAAAATAAATTGTGTGAGCAGCTGGCCAAGGGCAGTGCCTGCTATTGAACATCTCGCCCTTCCTCCTCTCCCTCCCATCACTAGTTAGTGACTTGGTACCAGCTGCTACTCGGGAAATTTATGCCCAAACTGCTGCTTCTGGATTCAGCCTGGGTGCAGATCCAAGAGATGGCACTTTGGGGGTCAATGTTCCTTTCTATTGCTCACATGGGGTATTAACTGAAAAGTCTCTAAAAGGTAGCACTTTGGGGTGGGTCTTTTATATAAAATACAAAAGTTACATGCCTAAAAAGTAATAGTAGTAACTATGACAGATAACCAGTGCAAAAGATGTGAGAGATTCAGAATACACGCACTTACCTTCAGCTTTTTTAACTCCTGCAGAATCATGTAGTCAGGCATGTTGTCAAACAGTCCATCTGTTGCAGTCAAAATAATGTCTCCAAGTTGGACATCAAAAGAAGTACTATCAGCAGCATCAGGGCTGTGAAGATGACAGATATGTTAAAGAAGAGGACTCCAGCTTTCACTAAGACACCAAGCAACGTCAAACCAGCACATCAACAGCTTTTGTAATTCACTACTGTTATGTGTTTTTCTGCAAAAGAAAGAAATAATCACTAACTGGAGCTTTTGCACCAGGATGGCTTGTCAAGAAAGCTACAACAGAAGAACTGTGATTGTAAACAGGTAATGTTCCAGCTATTACACAAAGGATTTGCATTTAAAATTCCCAGATGAACAATCCTGCAAACTAATCTGCTTCACAAGTGTATCTCCATGGAAACCATTAAGTAGGATGGCAGCTCAGGGCTTCCTTCTCACTCATCGTAAATATGTAAGAGAGCTATACTTGAAAGACAATTCATAACAGGAACGGCCGAAACACTTACGGATTCTCAATCACTTTCTAATGCAATGGAAGATGAAAGGTGTCTGAAATGGCTACCAGGAGACCATAGCCAGTTGGTCTACTTACGTCTAATACATTACACAATACCGAGAGGAGAAAACATCTATTTTGGCCATGAATATTGCTGCAAAATCTGATTCTCAGAAGCAGCATAATGACAAACGCTTCATTTTTAAAGATTCTTCAGGGGTCTTCAAAAGGAAGAAACTGCTGCATCCCATGCCATTTGGCTATGCCAAAAAGCAAGAGAGCTGCTTTGCTCAACGGATTTGTAGCTGCAGGAAAGCTAAGAGTTAAGATTGCCTGCGTAGTCCCATATATAGCCAAATTTAACATTTTACTGGGACAACAAATAAAAAAAAGTACTGGAGAAGCATTCGGACAACATCCATGAGTACTAATTAATGTCAAGAACAGTGCAGAAACTAGCCAGAAAGCTATAATCATGATTCAGAATTGAAGTGTGGAAGCTCATTTATCTTGCGCTTTCCTTATTGTGTGATGACTCAGATTACTCTGCTTTCCTGATTTCCGCTGGACATTATCAATTATCCCTGTGCTTGTTTTTTGTCTTCCCATGGATGACATAGAATCTCAGAAAAATTAAGATTTTTAGATCTCTGGAATCTCAATCATTCATTTCATTTTAGTCTAATAAAGAGGTTAGATTATTTAAGGGTTCTAATTTCAGAGTTCTACCCTAGCTTCCTCTCTGCAGTCTTATGATGAAGTAATAAAACCACATGCAAGAATGATCAGGAGTTTCAACAATTTAACCAACATTTTAAAAAAGATCTATTTTGGCATTAAAGTCATAAACCTTACTGCATCAGCCTTGATATTTCATAGAATCATTTAGGTCAGAAAAGACCCCTGAGATCATCAAGTCCAAACCTTGTATCAAAAACTTAAGATGCCTATTGCATTCCCTGTATGCTATGGTCACTCTCTGAGGATCCCTTTATCATCTTCCTGTATTCAGAAGAGGGATATCGCTTTAATGAGCGTATAACCATTATTTGAGAGCTGTATTTTAATATATATTTGAAAGCTGATTTTTTTTTTTTTTTTTTTACTTTCTGGTGAGACTTCACGAAGTCAGAGGATGGATCAGCCTGACATTCTCAGAGAAAGACACAAGTACAAGTCTGTCTTTGAAACAACTAATTTCTGTGAACAGATTGTCCTTTCCTAATACTCTCATTTCCCAGCTCGGTGTTCCGCCAAACAGTTTTTTGTGCGTTTTGGTCAAATACAATATGCTGCGGGAAACACAGCTATTTGGAAACACAAGTTAGTCACATGTCCCTCTGCTCTATTCTTCAAGTACTTGCTACCTCACTGCCAAGATATCTAAATTAGCGTGCTCCAAACCAGTCTCAAGAGAGTACAGACAGGGACTGGGAACAAATGCTACTGGTAAGACAAGGCACTCATGCAGGATGACCGGCACATATACCAGCTGCAGTTTTATCACAGCAGCTTTATTGAGCAACGTCTTTCCACAAATCAGAACATGCCTAGTGCACACCACAGACTATGGGAATATCCCATCACCAATGAATAACCATTAGCCCAATAAATTCAGACTGTGCAACAGCGTACAAAGTTTAAGTACAAGGTAAGAAATGTTCACATTACCTAAAGATGGGGAAGCAGGTAAAAGACCCTTTGATTGGATACATGCTTAAATCCCCACACACTATGCTGCACTATACAAAGAGCATCATGGCAGCGAAACTGCAACCTTTTGGGAGTTGATCACATACACAGATTAAAAATTTAAGATCCTCTCCCATCTTACCTGTCACTTAAGACAACTCCTTCTGCTTCTGGTGGAGCTATTGACAGTTGGAATGGAGTGTTGAAGTAATGCTGCTGCTCATCAGATCGATGTACTACTTCTCCTCCTCTGACTACCAAAAATCCAGAATCTCCCAAGTTGGCTGTATGTAAACGATGACTTGTTCTGTCCAGAACTACTATACAAGCTGTACTGCTTCCTGGAAAGAGAACATGGTAACTGGAGTCAGCCTTACAGAAATTGCTTATGCTTTCACCGATTTGATTCATAGTCCAATTATTCAAATATTTATCAAAGCTTACAAATCAGGAGAAATGGAAATACTCAATAATGCCAAAATTAATATACACTAAGATAGCAAAATGCTAGAAATCTTTGCAACACAAACTATGATTTTTGTATAGAACTAACTTTTCCTGCTTTGATCTTGGTAAACACATTATGCTGACAAATACCTGTTTTGTTCCACTTTATTTACAGTTTTCCATCCCAACATATGTCAGCACATTCTGCTATAGGACTGGATTTACAGAAGTCACATAAAATACTGAAATTCCAAAATCATTCAGATAATAGGATTCTAGTAGCATCCATACAATGCTGGGTGCTCTCCACACAGTTTCACTCATCAGCTGTAAATAAACCATGCCAAGTAAAGAACTGCTTGCAATTAAGTATTAGGTATTATTGCATTACTCTTGTCAGAACATTAAAATGCTTTTCTTCATAGTATGGCTCTGGAAAGCTATCTTCATGTTTAAAAAAATAATAATCCTGTCACATCTTCAGGATACTAACTTCACAAGTTTAAAGAAAACACGTTTCAGAGAGAAATACTATTTGATTAAAGTAAGACAGAACAGAAACATATCTACTTGTCAGCCATGCTCAGAACTATCCCAGCCATGCTTGAGGGCACTGAGGAATTCTTCATTCATTCACTGGGAAGTACCCACCAACTGTGTTTGGTTGCAAGCCACAAAAATAACTATATTGCAGAGATACCCATCCACAGTCTAAGTCCTTCACAGCAAACAGCAATCACAATTTCTGCAAACAGGATAGCACAACCACCAAGAGAACCTTCATTCCTGAAGAGGGTGAAATACAGCTAAAGCATTTCTTCTTGACTTCTGCCTCTAACATAAGTCCCCGTATCACCAGCCAGTGAATAGTCTTCATCTTCTATCCTAATGTTCTTTCAGCAGAAGTTTCCAAGCACAGCTACATGTTGGACAGACCACAAGCTTTCAATGAGCTAAGCTTACAATAAGGCTTGCTAGTGCAGAAGTCCAGCTGGCTCTAGGCATTACCTATTCCAGATGTTTCCCTTCCTAATACAGGGAGTTCCCTGCAATACATTTGCACTTAATTTGTTCTCTAGTGAATATACAGGACCTTCTCCACTCTTACTGAATGGTAAGTCAAAGCAGTATCTTAGGAAAAATTCAGATTTTAGATGTGATAGCATCCAAGATTGTTCTGCAATACAAAAATAATGTTTAAATAAATGGCACAGTTTCCTCTCATTTCAGTTTTATTTTAAAATATTTGCTAGGTTCAATTCTGATGAACTAAGTATCAAGACTTAAAGCACAACAGCAAGAAAAAGTTCTTGCCTAGTGAACCCTCCTTAATGAAGTCCTCTCCCTTCGCTTTATTTTAAATAAACTCAAAATGCTCATTGCCGTGGTAATTCCAGGGGTTTATTTCTCCTTCTAAAAATACTGTTCTCTGTTAAAGGTGAAACACTAAGGATCATTAGTTTCAAATTCTAACTCTATTAGCAGAGTGTAACTACGAGGCCATGTGTGGAATGCAGATCTTGTGACTCAGCATATGTTGCTTTTCAGAATTCGAAAGGTCAAGCCAAGCAGGGCTGCATCTGTCTGCAAAGCCGTTGTGAGCACTCTCACCAGTGGCCCACTTTGTAGGTCACTTAGAGCTACATCTGCTTTGCACAAATAAGCACTATCAAACACAAAATCCTAATGTAATTACCGACCACTGCTATTTTAGTGATACTTAAGGTCACTTCTGAGGTTTGAACCTATTCTTTAGGCATATAATGCGAGAACATCTGTTCTGAAGCTCAGCAGACAAGTTAAATATAGCTTACACAGCACTCTTCTGGCACAGAAGTTTAAGGTCAGGTGAGAAGCACACGTATCGTGCACAGTAACACTTTCGTGGCGCATAAAAGGTCACATGCCCTTTAGAAAAGTATTCAATTTTCAAGGTTGTCAGTTGAGGTCAAATGTTGCCTCTCTATCTGCTCACCATTCCCAAGGCAGCTGGATGCCCTGTCTAATATCAAGTTTGACACAGAATATGCTAAGCATCTACTTTAGTTTGCTTTCAGAAAAATCTGTAATGAATCCCCCACAAAGAATTATAAAAATAATAAACAGTACCAGTGATTGTATGATATAAACTACTTAAGTCAACCAATTAGGTTTAAAGTTCATTGGACATAAAAGGCAACAGGAGCAGTAAGGCAAGGAATGAACAGAACTGCATCCACTTATCGTCAGAAAATATTTTTGCTTGCATAGCTTAAGTGAAAAGCCACAACCAACCATCAAGAGTTTTCAACGGAGAACAGTTATTTGTACATACATAACAGAGAGAATGAGTGCACACGTCATAACGTATTCTACTGCAGAACTCATTTTGCAAACTCTCTGCAAGCACTGGTGAATTACCACCCTTCACACATAAAGGCTGTTTGCCTTTATATATATATAAAAAAAAAATATACACACACACACAAACATTCCCTGCATTACTGAATGAATCAAGACAGTTTTTAAACATACAAGAGAAAATAAGGATGCTACCAAGACAACTACATTTCTACCTTTTTTGGTTAATTAAGAGAAGATAACTGCCTGCAAATTTGTTGTAGAAGCTGACAACAGATTTAAGCAACCTTGACCAGATAACATACAACACAGATCCAATTTATATATTTTTGCTCTCTTACCAAGCAAAGGTACTTTGTTCTGCAGCAGCTCACAATAACCTGCGGTGAGAATCCCAACAGGATTGCTTGGTACAAACCGTCCTTCTTTTACTAAACGTTCACATGTTCGCATTAGAGTCCCTGAGAACTGAGAAGGGTCAACCCCATAGTCTCTCCAGCCACCTACACCATCTGCTACCCCTAGAAGAAAACAGAAAATGAGAGTTATATGAACAGAAATGGTTTCCAAAACAAGGTTTTTAATTTTTACCATCACTTAGGATATTCAGTAACTAAAAAAGTAGGACATAGCACCTGCTTAACAACATTTTTAATGACAAAAGATATTTCTAAGCATTTGTAAGAACTTCTGACATCAGCTCCTAGACAAATCTCTAAATATAATCTGAATTGCTGAAGAGAAGGCAAAAGTCTAACGCTGAGAACTCTATGAGGAGGCTGACTTCACTAGAGAACAAGTAATGGGGAATTTAGGGGGAAGAGGGGGATTCAATCACATTAACCTTTGATTAGTCCATTAAAAAGGAAGAAGAGTTTTTATGAATTTTAAATGTGAAGGTTGTTAAGAACTTAATGAGTACAGAAATTATAAAAAACTCTTCCCTGCTATTCAGCGGCCCAAAGTTTTTTCTTAAGCTACTTGCTCATATGAAGAATAATCCTTTCTATTTGAATCCTTCCTAATTGGTAGAATTTCTGTAGAAACTAGGCTTCCATTTTAAAGGTGTATTCAAAAAAACATGTAACCAACACAATGCTGGGACCTGCCCCTTCCAAGGATAGTTTGCTGCTTACAGCTTCAGCCAAGCAAGAGAATGAAAACTGACTATGATCCAGCCAATTTTCATTCATTTATTCAAAACAACCCAAGTATCATAGAATTAAACAAATTCTGCCAAAGCTTGGGAAGCTTCTGAGCAACCACAGAGGCACATAGCAAAGACACACACAGAAAAGGGGGGCAGTCAGAGGGAGGTAAGCAGCAGATATGGTAGTCTACTGACCATTTGGCTGAAGTATTTTGAACTTCATCAGCTGGCCCTAACAACAGAAGTAAAATACTGTCTGAGATAAAAATATTTCTACTTGGAAATTTTTGCAAAAAATCTTTTTGATCCTCAGCATGTAAGGACTAACCATTTCAAGCTCAGGTTTCCATAACATATAAAGCTAAAATAGTATGTTCATGATAAAAACACGATGAGCCAATTTCGGAGCTCAGATTGTGCTGAAGAGCAACAGTCTCCTCAGAAAAAACGCTGCTATTGGCAAAGGCAGGAAAATTTGACTGAGAAGGTAAAACTAAGTTTGCCTCACCTACAAATGCCCTTCACATCAGACACCATCTGAAACTGAGATGGAAGGTTTAGAGCTGACCTTGGCACGAACTATAATCTGACAGGAGGTTATAGCCAGATTCTGAACAGCCTATCAACATTAATCAGATTTCTCCCAAAAATAGTGCACAACCTTTTAGACACCTGCTTTGTCCGTTTGCTTTCTTAGAAGAACGCTGTAGGAAGGCAGATCCCTGTATTCATCTCTTCAGACCAGACCCTGAGAAGAAGCCCATGCAAAAGCAACCCTGGCATTCTCAGAAATGCCTTTTCTGGTTTCTTCAAGAACAAACTAATCCTCTCTTTACAGGTCCCACAACTTCAGGTTAATACTGGATTAACCCTTTGCTTTCTGTTGCCATGCAGACAAGTCTAGAATAAGAGATTATTGAGAAAAAGTTCTAGATCTAGAACTTGAAATAGAAACCAAGTGACAGTTTGGACGATGACGCTTGCTTTACATGAGGTTATCAGAGGAGCGGCTTTTTTCACTTAAAGATGAACATAATCCACATGTACTTTTGTTAGCTGAATACAGCATTGCTTCACTGACAGCAGAGTTAATGCAATGAAAAGATGATGTTTGACAAGTACCGTCCAAAGCTTTTGGCTCCTAAGATGGCTACAAAACAAGCTCATCAGAAGTTACCGGAGCGCTCTCAAGTGATCATTAAACCATTTTTGCACTAGTCTTCTTGGGAAATATTTAAATAGAAACATCACAGCATTAGTATACAGTACAAGAAAGCCATCACAGCAAGCACCTGATAGGGTTAATTATCAAAAACGATTTCAATTTTCAAAGCAAAAATAAGAGTATGCCACCTGATTTTCTTTGCTCACTTCTTACTCCAGGCAGGAAATCTCAATCTGTATCATAGCAGCACACTTCATACTATCTTGAGCCATGAAATGGCTTTGTCTGTCTGCCTTCCTGTCTGCTTTTTGCAAGCTATAAACAGCTTTAAGTACATTCTGCCAGTGCCTTCCAAAACAATCATCCTCTAGACAGTCCAAAAGTTGGTCCTCTGACTTAGCTTTGTGCCATACTTAAGAGAACAGATTGTCTGCTTAAGAATCAACAAGACAGTTGTGCATTCCTTCTCCATCGCTGGCACAGAAGCAAACGGGACCATAGCATTCATGAGCGGGCCCTGGAGCATGCTTCCACTGTAACACCTCCACAACACCTCATCAGCTCACTAGCTCATATACCACCACTGGCACCTATTTCTTAATCTTGCCCAAAATGGACAACGTGCGGGCTTTTTGCAAAGGTTTGTTGGGTTTGGGGGTTTTTTTCCCCCTCTTTTTCTTTTTTTTTTTTTCTTTTTTTTTAAAACTCTATCTCTAAAAACCGGTAAGTCAGTTCATTTAATTTAAGCTAAATGACCTTGTTGGCTCCCAAAGCATAGCTCATGAACACTGCCAGAGTAGTCAAATGCTTCCTCCTGCATCGGCACAGAGCCAGGAATTACTGCTGCCGTCGAGACCAATGGCAGTACACAGGCAAAGCACATTCAAGAAGCCCTATACCACACAGTGCCACTTAGAAAACATCGCCTTGACTGTTTTTGCCTTAAAAGAAGATTTTTACATTTCCTAAGATCTTCAGCCATCCTGTCCTACCTTCAGCGTGGTTTTAAAATAAAAACAGTATCTTTACATTCTACATTCTCAACATAAACTAAACAGTTTTATGGGAAAGGAATATGTGATTTTAAAACAGACTGAACAAACTGCTACTGAAATAGATGAAATGTCAGTGAGAATAAAGTTTAAGAAAACTTTATGATATTTGATATACAGCAAACAAGGAGAAAAACTATTTGTGAGATATTTCAAACTCCAGAAGCACCAAGAACTGAAAACTCAACTCAAAAATGGACTAATTTTTATGTAATAGCTTGTTTCCCCGCCCCCGCCACCAAAGGAAAATTCAAAGGTACTGCTATTGGCTGTATCACTGCCAAGGAGTAATGCCAAGTTCTATTCATTTATATTATCTTTGTTTTCATCCAAGACAAAAAAAAAAATTGTAAATATCCAAAACAACTACTGTTTTAACAAGTGAAGAAGATTACTTGGGTTTTCATTGTCTTACATTTCACCATAAAACATTAAATACTGTTTTCCAGTATCCACCATTTAACTTGAAATACCTGTCTTACAAAATATGAATCACTGGACATTTAAGACAAACTGCATGACTGAGAAGAACTGCTGAAATTGAACAATATACAATCCTTGATTTTTTTCTAAGCTATGCAGTAAATCAGAAAATTTTATAGAAAGAATACATCTTTGGATATTCCCTGTTCAAGCCTATGCAGAAATTACAGAAGTGTCCACCTGACATAGTGAAATGCCTGTGGCTAGATGAACAACCACTGTAAATAAAGCAGTTGAAAATTTCACAATAAATTACTTCAAAAGAATAAATGCTTCTCAAGTATTTAACTATATTACAGAGACCTTTCAGAATCTTTGAGAGTTAACACTCCACTACATTGCCTTCTGCTGGAAAATACACAAATACTACTGCCAGATTACATATGTGCTGCATGTGTCAGTCCAAAAACTGGCTCTTTCTAACTTCTTAAAGATTCAGTGTATCAAGATCTCACATAGAGAGACAGTTGCAATGAAGTTTCAAGACAAAGCACAAGTGACTGATGCTGCAGCACAGAAAACAAGGAAGTGAAGATACTGGCACTGAAACTTGTTAAAATTTATTTCAAAATGCTAAAAGCACCTGCGATAAAATACCAGTTGAAATGCAAACATAAAGTTGTTTTGACTGCCAACCCATAACGTTAACTGCAGGAGCCCAGGCAACAGCCAGCCAGTGCCAAGACTAGTAATATGCGCTTTTCACCACACACTTTTCTAAGTCAGATCCAGATGTTATATCTAGTCCAGAGCAAATATAAACTAAACAGGCTTAAAGTTCAGAACAGAACCACGAATACTAATCAAACCCTGTTTAACATAAATAGCATTATGAGTGGAAGTTCTGGCTAGCTGGCAAACTAACCTGCCCACGGTCAGAATCCAGAAGTATCACCCTGTCCCAAAAATCTCTTGAAAGATGGATACTCTCAAACCTTGCATCAACAAAGAATAATAATCACACACAGAAGCACCAGGCAGGCACAAGTGTGCCAGCAGGAATTGCTTTTGCATGCAACCACAATTATGTTTGTAAGACACTCCATGCATCCTATTGAACTTTCAATTTCTTGCGATCCTTACCTGAATTGGCAACGAATCGCTGATAAAAGAACACCAAAAGGATATATCTGTCACTTTATTTTGCATCAAATATAGAAGAAAGGCTAAAACGGTAACAAAGTGCAACGTGTTGCACTACACAAGTTTGAAATACAGCACCTAGTATTTGTCAACATACCAGAATTGAGATAAACTGATAAGATTTCTTGTTTTATCAGCAATGAGATAAATCACACACCTACATAGGTTCTCCATCCAAAACAAGTTACATGCTCAAAGCCAGCACTAACTCTCCTAGCAGCTTCACTGGCAGCATGCATGGGATCACAACGTTATAGCCAAATGGTGTCTATCCCCACCCCCCCCAGGTTTTGACAAAGAAATAACCTAGCTAAATACAAATCCCTAAAGGCAGATTGTGTGTGACTGATAACTAGTTACAAAAGGAAAGATTACTTATTCACACTGGCCATTTTAAAAGTTACAGTAGACCTTAAACTACCCTTGCATGAAATAGAAAAGTACTGGAAGAATAACTGGCTAAGTTATTCTTATAAGCCAGTTATTCTTATAAGGAACAAAAAGCAAGAGGCAAAGTGAGAGATGATGTTGAAGAACAAACTTAAGGAGAAAAAAGGAACTGGAAACATTAAATTGTGCATCTGCTTCCAGGAAAAAGCAGCAGTTCTTCTCCCCTCCTATAATACACTGTTGTTCCTGAAACAGGTTTTTACCAAGTAGATCTCTTACCTATTTTATTTAAGCCTGAGAAATAGTTCAGTGGATTTTGGGAGCTACAGGAGAACACTAAACTATTACTTATTTCTCAAAGTTTTGTAAAAACCTCCCTACATAGTCATAACTATTTAATCTCTCAAGGTGTTGAGCAACCATGGAACTTACTTTCATAGCTGAACTGCTACTGGCAGTTGGCACTTAAATGATGAAAAGGGATAGGTACCGTAGACAGACATCAAGCAAGCTGCGCTGAAATTACTTACAGCCTGAACAATCTCAGGCTCACAATATTAACAGTGCAGATGAACCAAAGTAAACAGCGGGAGATTTTTGCAACATTTCCTGTGACATAGGTATGATTAACACCTCACCTACTGTATTGTGTTCACCTTTGCTTATTTCCTTCTGTGATTTCTGACAGAACCTGCTTTTCGTTCAAGCTAAGATCTGCATATGAATGGAAATCAATGCTACCAACAAGTATCAATAGCACTTACAATTAAAGTAAGTGTTCAACTGCAAATTCTGATCAGAATACACTCTGTGCAATGCCCTTCCAGAAACTGTGGTCAAGAAGAATAACCAGATTTTAGTTTCATTCTCAGAAAGGGAGCTACCGCGTTTCTAAAAGGTTACATTCAATGCTACTTTAAAAAATAGCTCTGCTGACATTTGGATTAGCTGTATTGACAAGAATGTAGGTGAATATGATTGTTAATGGGATGTTTCTCAATCTGTAGTTTCTCTACAAATGACAATACTTACACTCCCATGTTAAAAAGAGAACTTCATTTGGTCTGTTACAGACTAAGACACATGTACAATTTTTTTCAAATCACTGATTACTCCCTCTACGATGTCCTAAGTTCTCCCAAGAGAGTAGGTGAAAGGCTACTCTGAAGCAAGCAGATGACTTGCCTTCTTTAGTGTGACAAATTGTGATAAGGCAGCAATCTCTTTACTAGGTATGATATCAAATAAACCACTTAACATAGTCTTATATGACCTTCAGGCATCACAGCAAGAATCTCTTCCTCCTCTATAGTTTCCAGAACAACCTTGACATTTCATCTACAAATCCTTTTATGTTTTGTAGTTTACTTTTCTTGATGACAGTGAGACTAACAATATTCCAGGGGCTTTGTCACTCTAGAGTTTTACATACTTCCTATGCAGGCTGCTGACAAACTTAATTTCCAAATAAAGCGCAATTCCAGCTGCCCCACAACAGCACCTCCCTCCCCCCCCAAAAAATTAAAAATCAAGATTTGCAGCAGATGGAACAGTTGCCAAATTTTAACTTTGCAGTGGACAAACAGTACCCTGATGCCAGACAGTTTTTTCCTACTACTGCTGGGGGACAGAAATAGTTTGGAAGACTAGTCAAGTCACACTGGCTACACCCAAACTTCTACCCAGCACAGACATTGTATAAGTGATGCTGTCACGGGATATGCATTGGTTGCTGTAATGTTTCCATAATGAGTCACGCAACAGCTTGGAAAATCTGTAAAAAAAAAAAACTAGCAAAGACATCAGGAGCCCGATAAGGCAGGAATAAGCAAGAAAAGGCAGATCCCAACAATAGAAAAAACAATCACCAGCATGAGACCTCTCAAAATTTATAAACAAGCTTCAATGTTTAGTTTTGTTAAGCAAGCGAAATGTTTATATAAAGTGTTCAAGTTCATTTAAAAAAATCTGGTTTTGCTCGCTAAGCACTAAAAATTCTACTCACATGTTAATTAGGAAAAAACAGAGGTGTCGCTTTCTGAAGAGTTTTGTTCTTCAGCTTTGAAAAACAGTATTTCTGTCCTCAAAAGTTACAAAGGCATGCCTTCAGGCATGAAGTAGTACTTAACGTGTACCAAGTTTCAAGAAGACATTTGAACATTCTGAGGATCTGGACAACCAAGACACTGACAGCGAACATATAGAAAAATACAATATGGTACAACCAGCAGCAAAAAGAAATCATGGGCCTGAATCATTAAAGTTCTAGAGATTAGTATTAGTAGTAAAGCCATTTCCTTTTCTCAGAGAGATCCCAAGGGAAACACTCTGGTTCCGAGTTTCTTTTTTCTCCCTGTGCTCAGAACGGGAAGAAAACACGCAAACTTAACAGGTACGTCCCAGACAAAAGTAGAAATAAGAGACAAAAGCCCCAAGGATTCAAGTACACTAGTAACAGGCCTTATCAAGCCTTTAACAACTATGGGAGGACTGGAAATAACATGAACCTTCATAAGCTGTCTGTTGATCTTACTATGAAAGGATAAAGCATGGACTAGAAGACACTGTTAACAATTTTCAGCCTTTAGACGATACAGTATACAGATAACAAAAGAGTTGTTTAGCATTTTTGTATCTGCTATAAACACACTGCCTAGTCAACTTTTGTTTGACCTAAGAAAATGAATCCCCAAGCACTCATGCCAAATGGCTGGGAGTAGCTCTTTCACTGCTACACCACACCCATATCCATCCCACACAGGCATGCTTCCCATACATTGGTTCTAGAAAAGACTGGCACAGAAGAATTTTAGATTAATTATCTGGCATGGCTTTGTCACTGATGACTACTAGGGCAGACCAACTCAAAGTGATACACTTGAAATTTACGGTTCTCTAAAAGCACTCTTACTGTGTCTAGTGTTCACTTTGGCTAAAACCACATGAGCCTCTTCATTAAACTAATAGTGAAAAATGAAGCTTGAAAAGCAACAGTTCAGCTCAGCCAGTTTTGCTGAGGTGCACAGTTAGGCAGGTATCAAATTAGTACAAAATTTATGAAGGTCTTTAGAAAATAGGTATGGAACCTCAGATTTGTGATGAGCGTAAGAGTAATTGAGGGCAGGAAAACACTGGTGCTGAAGCTCTTTTTTGCAGCAGTCTAGAAGAGCTGGTTGAGAAAGGGACAGCAGAGATGATCATAGTAGCAGAAACAAGGAAAAAACTACTATGCCTGTAAACTTCACAACTACAGATGAAGAAAAAGCATCAAGTGAGATTGCATCAAAACCCATCCTGAGCATTACTGTTTGCAGAACGTACACTGGTGTTAGTTTTTTGGTAGGTATATTAAAAAAGCAACAGAGAACTAACATAATAACAGCTTTGCGGGGTGGCGTGGGGGGAACACAACAGCTTTTCTATTTAAATTATTTTCTGCTTGGTACTCAAGACATCCTGGTCTGAAGCCTTCTTTGCTGTTTGATCCTTAAGTGGAGTTACAATTCTGTTTGTTTTCAAGTTGCCATGAAAATTAATAGACAAGCTGTAGGTCCACATATGGTAATTACCAAATATGGCCAAAAAACCCTAACCATCATCAAATGGGTCTAAATCCACCCGCTTCCCCGTGCAAAGAGTCCACCTAAGTAAAGCAGATTCCGTATTTCTCTTATGGGCAAATACCGATTGCTCAGTTATTTATCAGTGCTGGCCTAGTATGAACTTTAAAGGCAGCCAGCCTGAGTCACATGTTCAAGTAAGGTTGTCCAACAGCTAATTCAAATAGAAAAAAGTTTCTCTGAAACAGGCACAACAGAAAAGATGCAGAATATCTAAAATGCATTGACCAGTTTTCCACATCTCCTTGAAAGCTGTAGCATCACCCTTAGAGTAACAGCTCCCTTGAGAATAATCAGCAATACTGTTACCTAGCACCAAGTTACAGCTTCCTGAAAAAATCTCAGCTATATTAAACGGCAACCAAGTTACAATGACAGCACCAAATTGTGAAGAATCACCAAGCAGTGTCACATCATGAGATACTGCAGTGCAATCCCACCAGTTTTAAATAAAAAAAAAAAAAACAAACAAAAAAACACAACCAGGCAGGGGAGCAGAAGCTTTTTTTTTAATGTCAAAGTTTCGGTGAAAATTTACTTCTGTCAGTTGCTTGAAAACTAACTTTTGCAGAGCGTCAGCCAAATTCAACCTTGACTACACAGGAGAAAGGTCAAGCGCTGCCAAAAGCAATGCTGCTCATAAACTGAAGATTCCTCTGATTAGCTGTAATTATTCACTACTTCTAAAATTTGAACCCTTAAGATTCATTTTGCACATGAATCCAAACCAGAGAGTGTAATCAGGATAGAATAAATACTGAAATTGAAGTTTGACATTTGAAACCTATCTCAATGTCACTTTGCCTTTCACTTGACAAGGACACAGCACCCGCTAAAATCAGGAAATGTCTGTTTCAATGATCCTTTCTGTAGAAATGCAATACATACGCACGGGGCTTGGTTCGGCTTTAAAGGCACACAGAAAGCGAGACTCACTACAGACTGTTTCTCTGGCTTTCAGAGCCACTAGGCCTTACAGGGACCTACAGGTGAATGGCCAAGGCTGGGCCCCGACGCCCAGCACCCACCCCACCCCAGAAGCACGCTGAAGCGAGGTGGGCGTTGTGCTGCAGCAAAGAGCACGAGACCTTTCTTCTGAAACTAAAAAAAAAAAAAAAAAAAAAAAAAAAAAAAAAAAAAAAAAGAGAGAGAGAGAGAGAACTCATGCTGACATTTACAGGTGGAACCAGCTCCTTTGTCTGCAACCCAAGACCGAGCCACTTCGCCATGTGTGGCTCGAGGAGGCGAGGTCACGACACCGATGCCAAAGCCGCCTCGGCACCCCCGAGCGGAGCCGCGCCAGCACTTACCCAGGACATCTGCCGACCGGTGCCGGGCCACGAAGCAGGCGTCATCCCCGTAGCACATGCCTTTCTTGAGGATGCCCTTGCGGAAATCTTTGCCAAAGCCACAGCTGGCTGTCACCAAGCTGTAGTCACGGGAGTCCGTCTGCGAGAGGCCGCCCAGGACTGCCCGGGCCACCAGCCTGCCATAGGAGAGCACCGAGAACATGGCGTGGGGCGCCCAGCAGCCGAGAGCCAGGAACGCGGGGAGCCACCGGCGCAGCCGCCTCCTGACCTGCCAGCGCCCGCCGCGGGGAGCCAGCCTTCTTCCCCTGCCCGCCGGCCGGCTCGCCTCAGCCTCCGCCGGCCCGCGCTGCCCCTCCTCGGCCCGGCCCCTCGCCCTCCCACCCCCCCCCC
>JANHGO010000075.1:36131541-36156203 GCA_024606505.1 Aquila spilogaster | reverse complement strand
CCCGCCCACCTCGCCCCTCAGAGCCGGCTCCCGCCCTCACACCCCAAGCACCGGCTCCTCGCGGCCGGGACTACCGCCCTCCGCCGCCACCCCCGCGCAGGGGGGAGGGGGGGCTCTGCCTACTCGCGAGCCGCCCCACAGAGGCCCTCCGGGCTCTCTCCGTAGCGCTAAGAAGACCCCGGTCAGAGCCGCTGCTCCTCGCCGCGCCACCCCCGCTCCCCACCGGCAGCCGCCATCTTCCCCCCGCGCGTGCAGAGCTGAGGGCCCGGCGCTCGGCAGCCAGCGGGCGGTGAGGGGAGGTCAGCCCCGCCCCGGGGCAGCGCGCGTGCGCGGCGGGTGGGCCGGCGCCTCCCATTGGCCGCCCGCCGCGCCTCATTTGCATGCTACGGGACAATAACAGCGCGCCGCTCCCGGCATCACCCGCGGCGCCGGGGCGGCCCGGGTTCCCCTCCGAGCCCCGGGGCGCTGCGGTGGTCGCGGCCGTGGGGCGGGCGCCCGGCTCCGGCTCCTCGCCACCTCCTTGCGCTCTACCTGTCATTATTCCAATTATGTTTTCAACACCGGGGCTGCGCCTAAGCCAGCTATTTGCCCTCCACGCCCATATCGGGCCGCGTGTCTGGCGTGCTCGGAATAACTCCGAGGGACTTGGTGGCCATTTGCGCTTTTCTGGTGATTAAGGACGGTTATGTGAGTCATGCGGCACTAAAAATTATTTTTAAAGGACGACTCCTCATGTTTCCCTGGCAGCGTGCGGTTATGTGTAACGCGAACTCGCTGCAGCGTCTGATGGTTGTGATTTCTGGGAAAATAGGTGAAAGTGGAGAGGATTCACCCATTATGCAGGGGAAACAGATGCCAAAGCACTACAGATAAGGCTGCAGAGTGCTAAGATAAGGCTGCAGAGTGCGATCACCACAGAAAAGATGTTGAATGTTATCCCCATTGCGCATGGGACAAAGGCACAGCTGTGCAGGTGGCACAGCTTCAGGGTACAGAGACCCCAAAGGCCTGACCCTTCCCTTCTGCCAGCCCTGTGGGTGTGCAGAAGGGTTTGGTGCTGTGGGAGTTCCTGGCAGGCAGCTCTGAACGTGCACAAACCCACTGAGTGCCTGCGTTAACGAGGCCACCACACTGTGTGCCCAGAGATATGTAAACAGCAAAACAAAAGGCAGGCATAAAGCAGAGGGAGGTGTGGAAGCTGAACCCCAAGCTGGTGAAAGGAAAAGCTGTGCGGTGTACAGCACAGGCCCAGCCCGCCGGGAACATTGCTGAAGCACTGTCATTAACTGCATTATGGCACAGTGCACCGAAACGACTGCTGTGCACCTTGACAGAGGCAATATTCCTCCCCTTTGAAGCGCTAAAGGTTTAAGCAACATGTGAAACGCTTCAGCCTAAAGCTGAAATGGTATCCAAACTTCATTAAAAATAATCCGCCTGTTTGTAATTCAGAATGAGGAGAAAGGAAGTGCAGGGACCACAAAGACCAACCTAAGCCCAGCCTTGCTGAATTAGGAAACTGCTGCACAGCCCATTTTGCCAGCATGCTGTTGATAAGGGAGTGCTTCTGCCACGGCCATCAGGGTGTGCGGGATGACAGCATTTGAAGGTGGCTTTTCTCAGCAGCATACGTTGCTGCCTCACCTCCACTTGTATCTAGAGCAGGAAAGGGAAGCACATATTTTCAGAATTTCCCCAACAGTCATTCTTTCCCTTAGCTCATTCTTTCTTCCTTCTTCTTGTCCAGGTCCCTTCTAGGCTAAGTCCAACCCAGACTAATTCATTCTTTAAGGCACCAGATTTCAGTCCTGTCAATAGTGCTGGGGTGCCCTGAGACAGCTCTCGCCAGCATAAAGCATTCTGTCCTACACTGGCTGGGTGCGTGTCACTTCTCCATCTGTAATCCCCGACCTCATTTCCAATTGAGCACGAGTTCTCCATGCCCTATCACTATGCATTTCCTAAAGCAAGATGGGACACGCTCTGTAGCGCTTTATCAATCGGCCATGCCTCATAGATTGAGAAACTCAGCATGAGAGCAGGGCTGTCAAATACACTCGGCAGAGCATGACTCTGTGTTTCAGTGAGGGCATGCCGTGAGTAGTTCATAATCCCTCCGTCCCCAGTCATCCACTCAGGCTGGCCCAGACAGCCAAGGAAGACAACATCGTTTACGTAATAATAATTAACCTTTGCTGAACTCTTTCACTCCAGCATGATGACAGTTTCCCCATAAGGAAGACTGCTATTGGTTTTCATTCAGATCATCGCTCAGCTCTTGGGAGAAAAAAATAACACCAAACCCCCATTTTAAATGAAATCTGAGAGGATTGGTTTTTCCCACTATTCACTATCAGCGCTGATAAATCTCCATACATACCCTGCTGTCTCACTCAGTATTATCGTTGTACCCCCAGGGCCAATATCCTGCCAAGTGGTATTTAAAATTCTCAAATGCACAAATTTGGCACAAAAACTGGAGCAAAGGGCATTCCCCTGGTTACAGCAGCTGGGTGGAATCTTCCCACCTCAAAGTCCAAGATCCATTTACATCAGTTCATTTAAGCTGCAAAACAAAATGAACTCTTCCAGCTAGGCTTGCTCAGACAGACTAAGTGCGACAGGGAGCACAAAGCAGAAATGCTGTACAATGTAATCGACTGTTGAAGGCACAAGCAGTTTTTCAGCTTGTATTAAGACTGATTCACTTGTAGCTGACGTCAGTACTCCCTCCCTGCTATCTTCGCCTTGGGATTGGAGTATGATAAATATTACCTGTAATGCCATCTGCTGTACAGAGGCAGCACAGGGCTCCAAGGCTTCTCACGATTTATTTAAGAGTTAATGTTGTGCTAGAGCAGAATGCAGTTCACTTCAGGCTTATTTGACTTTGTTTCGACTTTAATTAAAAATGCCTGTCCACTTGTATTTTTAAAGTCATCTGTCGCAGAGTAAAAACCACATTTGCCTTGCAAAGAAGTCAGGATAGCACAGTTAATATCAAACAGGAAACTGCTGCGAAAATGACAATGTTACCAGATGCGCCCACATGGAAGATGTGGGGTCAGAAGATCGCTCTCAGGGTGAGCAACTGGGACCTCCCAAATGCTAGCTATCTGTGATACCCTGGGAGAGCTGATTTATTTTGTGCATCAATTTCTCCACTGGTTCTTTTAGAACCTCACCCAAGTTATCCAGCTTCCCTATAAAATACAAACTACTGCAGATTCATGATGACTGTTACTTTGGTCAGTGTTTTGAATGGATCAAACTGAAATAATATCTGTTTAGAATATGCACATTTAAGTGCATACATACTTAAACTAAGGCACATAGAAAATTGTTTCCTCATAGGATTTTCTTCTAATTTTGACTTTAAAGTAGCAGGAATGATACCACTTCCTATAGGAGCTCTTTCACAATGGTAGGTCTGATGAGTACTTTTTATTACTGAAAACTTTGTTAACACCAAAACCTGTCCAAGTCTGTTAAAACCTTTGTGAGTGGTGTGTTCAAAGAGAGCAGCCCAGGCTCAGCCAACAAACAGCTGGAGCACCTCATCCACTGTAATTCATGAAGACTGTGTTTATTAAGCTAATCCTACTCTGAGTTAGCTTCAACGTCCAAAAAAAAAAAAATTAAACTGTTTCATCAAAAGGGTATGTGTCCATAAACAGAATTTCTGTCATTTCCCCACTGAAGAGAAACATATTGACTTTGTCAGTTTATTCACCTAGATTTGAATATTTTTAACTATGTTCAGGCTGGGTATTGATTGGTACATGA
This sequence comes from Aquila spilogaster, assembly GCA_024606505.1. Classification (NCBI taxonomy): domain Eukaryota; kingdom Metazoa; phylum Chordata; class Aves; order Accipitriformes; family Accipitridae; genus Aquila; species Aquila spilogaster. The sequence goes on along the minus strand of JANHGO010000075.1, from coordinate 36,152,417 downwards.
CTCTAAGAACTCTAGTGTCTTTGGTTCTGAGAACAGCAGTAGTTTTGCATGTGTAGCAGTAATTAAACTATTTAAAACAATTTTAGAAGGAAAGGGCTATGGTGAAAGTTAGTTATATAACTGAAAATGAATTTTACTGAATTACTTAAATATACTTCAAAGAGTGAAACTGACATTTAGGTAATGCTTTTTTGCTTTGTTTTAGCACTTCATAAAAGACATTTGTGTTAATTCTGTTTGTGTATGTAATCAGTCACTTGATGGGACTTAATCCTGCAATGTTTGGATTGCAAATGCCACACACTAATGTTGAAATACATCAAAACCTTGTTGCTTAAAGTAAAATAGTAATACGGTAAATCCCTTAACATGTTTTTTAATAGAGAGCGATCTATTGCATTTTAAACTACTTGAATTTTCATTTCATAGGAATTCCCACATGGGTATCACAGTACCCTTTTAAATTATTAATTAATTCATGTTGATGGATAAATTAAATCTCTCTGATGGAGGACATGCATTATTTATTAATGTCCTGATCTTGTCCTACACACTGTGGGGTGTTGCTTTTCAGAACCCTGTCTCAGAAGTCTAACACAATGATGGATATTTTTGTGGTGGTAGGATTTCCAAATGGTCTCTCTTACACTTGGCTTTTGCCTTGACTTTTTCTACGTCAGAGATTTTGTTTTTCCTGGTTTCTTTCTGCAAGGACTTTACTTACTGCATTCTGTTTGTGTACATATTTCTGGAAGGGCTTCATGATTTTAGTGAACTATCGAATCCCAGAGTTAAGGAATTCAGAGGTAGTCATTTAAGCATTAATAAAATGGAAAGTGAAGTGACGCAACACCTATGTTCATTCTACATCCCATTCTTTTAGTCAGTGCTGGGGATGGGGTTAGGGGAACTGCTGGACTGAGTAAAGTCCTAGGTTATTTCTGAAGAAAAACATCATAAGAAAAATGTATTAATTACTCTGTATGTTCCTATTGAACAGCTTCCCAATTCTGTTCTGTTTCAGTGGTAGATGAAGTAAGAAATAATACCTCTTTACTCATCCAGCTCCTTCACACATGCATTCAGGATCTGATCTGTGCTTGGGATGAGCCCAGAGATTTTGGCAAGGCTTGCATTTCATCCAGAACTCTGGTCCACTGTGTTCAATCAACTCCACAAAGTTATCCTGTATGCAAAAGTAATGTATTAAATTATATTTTCCCTTGTGCGTTATCAACAGTTCTTTTTACTCATTTTAAATCCATAAGAAAAGTGTAAACAAGTGAGGGTGATTCATTATTAATTATCTCATCTGATGATAACGTTGTTGAACAAGTGATGATAAACAATAAATCATCAATTTCTCTCTAAGATGATGAACTAAATTCCAAGTTTCAAAATTTGCAAGGCTTAAAGGTAGGAGAAACACCTCTGCACTTGTTACCTGACCACGTGTGGCAGGTGGGAGCAGATCGCTCAAGGAATTTCAAGGGGTTGTAAGCCCCTAAATCAGACTTACCCAATGAGATGCCTGATGTTTAACACCTGGCAGCGAAGGGGAGACAGCAGCCACGTGGTCAGGTTCTTCCTTTCTGCAGGCAGGACAAGCACTATGGCAGTTAGAATTAAAGCTTCAAAATCTGTTTTACTTTTCCTCAAGCAAGAGGATGCGGAAACTTCACTCAACTATGAGGAAGGAAAAGAGCTTCACCTGCCTTCCAGCAGGCAGGAAAACAAGCCTCCTTTCCTTAGGGGCTACCTAAAACCACCCGATTCTTAAAGCTACAGTTCTTTTATCTCCATTGGCTGCAAACACCCTCAGCTGAATTCATCACACTGTGCCCGCTGCTTTGTGAAGCAGGGCCTGAAAGGCCGCAGTGTTCAGAGCAGTGCACCCAAACCTGCCCTGCACCCCACGACAAGGCTGCCAATCCAACAGAGAATGGCCCTGGGGTGGAAGCACAGCCCAGAGGTTGGCGTTTCTGAGGGAACCCTGAGGAACTTCAGGCGTTTGTGTAACTCCAGCTCAGTTTTTCCAGCTGTCAGATCGGCACAAAATCACCCGCCTACGCCACAAGATTACTGACCATGGAAGAGACCCACCACGACCATTCTCAGTACTTGCAGAGTACTGACAACGTGAAGGAGCCAAGAAACTGATAAACTTTAGAAGCTAAAGAAACACGTATTATTAGAAATAAAGCTACAAAAATATGCTAAACATGGGATTTTATAGTTCAAGGGGGGCCATTCCTACCCTCCCCTCGCCGTCCCTCACGACGCCCCGCGCCGCGGCCGCAGAGCGCCGCTTCCCATGATGCCCAGCGGCCGCAGGGGGGCGCTGTTCCCCATAAAGTCCCGCGCTCCCTGGCAACCGCGCTGTTGCTAAGGGAGGCCTTGCCCGTTGCTAGGGGCGGCCTAACAGCGGCCGTCATGGCGGCGGCGCTGAGGCTTGGCTTGCTTCTTTTCTTGTCACCGCTCCGGGCAGCCGAGCCAAGCACTGAGCTTCAATCCAGCCCCGAGGCGCCATCGAAGACCCGTGCTTCCGCCTGGGAGCGGGCTCGCAGCGGGCCGGCCCCGCTCACGGACGGTGGGTGCCGGGTGGGGCGGGGGGCTGCGCGGCGCCCGGCCCGAGGAGGGGCCCTCTCAGGGCCTCGTGAGGGGCTCCTCTCGCTCCTGGGGCCTTGGGCCTCCTCTGTCTAGGATGAGACTGCGAGGCAGCTGCTCTGCTTCTTTCTCCTGGTATTGATTGCCACGGCACAACAGTTTGCCCCAAAACCTAAAATCCAGTCCCGATTCTGTGGATATACAGTGCTATGACGACACAGATCACAAATGTTTGTCATTGTGCTGTCAGAAAGTGTTTCCCACTGTCTTCTAATTGGCATGTAGACTTCTATTTAACTTTTGATTTCCCAGTGTCGTTGTCACCACCTCCGTATCCCTCAGTACTCTGCCAAATTAAACGTGTTGTCCCAGTCCATTCCTCCTTAGGGAAAAGAGCCCTAAATCCTCCATCTCAGAGATAGATACTCACAATCTCATAATCTGTATTTAAACTGCTCTTGTTGACAAGGTGAGCTAAAGGTTCCAGTGAAACTCAGCTGACGGAACAATCGCACCTCAGAGATTCCGGGAACAGTGTGGATACTGCTCAGATGTCAGAGAGCACCCAGGAGGCCCTGGAGACATGGGAAATAGTCAAACGGAAATAAAAGAAGGATAGTTGTAAAGGAAGCGTTCTTTTAAAGTCTTGTCTGCAGAGTCTGTGCTATTCTTAAGCTTAGGTTTATTATGGAACAGCAACTCTCAACAACAGCTCAGTAAAATATCTATTATTTGAATGTGTAAACTGGAAAACCTAAGAGTGTTTTAAGAAGCTGCCAGAATTGTTTTATATAGACCATTTACAGTATGGCTAGAAATTGCTTTCTGTATTATTACAATATTTCACAGTATCTAAAGACAGAAAAAAACTTAAAGGAGGTCAACTCTGGTTATGCTGGCGCATCAGGGAAATGTATTTCTGCATCCTGGGACATTCTCTATACTTGTAAATCACTGCTCTTACCAAAATGTTGTGGTTTTTTTTTTCTTCCAAATATATGAAACAAACAGATAAACATACTATCACTGCCTTGTTTGTATCTTTTCTTGTGCAGGACCCAGTTTCCCACCTTCATACCTTCAAAATTCCTATAAACTCCAGTTGCTTTTTTCAATTTCATAGGGAAAAAAAGTGCCAGGTTCTGGTATGCTCTTGGTTTTGTTATTTGTCTCAAATAGATTTGCTAACTGACAGAAAAGAGCTTTTAAAAATGACCTGGAGAAGGAAACCACAAAAAAAAAAAAAAAACCAGCATGAATTTGGACATAGACTTTTGACCATTGTCAAAAATAAGGTGAGGTGAAAATTGAAAGTGTTAGGGAACATGCTGTAGTGTGTAAAGTTCCAGTTCTAATTCTAATTTAAATCTTTTCTCCAGTTGCCAAGCTGTGTGTTTGTGATCTGTTGGTGGCACAGTGTGATGTAAATTGCTGTTGTGACCCTGACTGCAGTGCAGCAGATTTCAGTCTCTTTACTACATGTTCAGTTCCTATTGTCACGTAAGTGAATAAACAGCTCTCTGAAATACAAAATTCAGTTTTATTTGCTGCATGTATTTGTATGAACTCTATATTCTTCTCTTACAAATTCCTAACCACTCTCTTCCCCTGCCATCCTAACCCCTGCTTACCCTTTCACCAATCCCTTCAGCACTCGGCCTGTAAACTTTTGGCTCCCAACCAGGCAGAACAGCAAATTGGCCTCCCAGCCCAGTTTCTCATTCCCTCTTTTCTAAATTCATGCTTCTTGCTTTTTCTTCCCGTTGTACTGTCCTGCTGCACATGGGTGCTTAACTGATGAAGCCTTGTGTTAGGGGAAGAAGAATGTGTCTTCAGACTTTCATCGATATAATGCAGTGTCTGGAATTTAAGAAAGCTGATGCCACGCGACCATCTGGCCACCTCCATAATCCAGCAGCAGCTTCTCAGTAACCACTAATTGAGGTTTACAGTATCAGCTAGAAACATGATCAATTCAGGGCCTAATTAAATAGTGTGAGCATTGCTCTGATCCTAGTTTTACAAGTCAGTGGTCCCAGCCTGCTGCCTCGCTGCCAATCTGTCACTTTACAAACAGTAAAATGTAACATTATATGCATAAAGTAACACTGATAGTTATTTCCTTGCTATTTGCAGTTTATCTGAAAACACCTTTACCCAATTCCATCCTCTCAAAAAGGAGTTATGAAAGCTCACTTTATTATCTTAAAGTAAAACCTCTTGGTGACTTCTCAGAACAATAAGTACAGCACTTCAACCCACCTTCTGCATAAATTATGCCAATCTGAACACTGGGGTTTATTCTTGGTGCTTTGAAATTTGAATTAGCAGTCATCCCAGACTGCCACTTCTTATTGTTCTGGCACATAATGACTACTGCTACCCATTTATAGATATTTAGATATATCAGAAAGGTCTAATCAACGCCTTCCTGAATGACAGTTAAATTGTCTCAGGTGACTGTTCTGTCTTTGTCAACTAGAAATGCATAAAATGAAGTTGTAGTTGTCCCCAAAAATTCTTTTCTATAAAATGTTCATTTTGCATGAAATTTCCAATGACTGCAAGTATTGTGGATCTCATTATTTACATCTGGATTTATATACATTCGTGTAATTGTGGTAATCATTGAACGGATTTTGATTGATCACAGATGAGAGTTTATTTATGGTATCTGAAGCACTGAGGAAAAAGGGTGTTTGATACAGGATGTGATCCTACTAAACAGTACTTCACCTCATGGTTTAAGTTAACTCTGTGCTTAAAAGGTCATTTCTAAAAGCTATTCCACTCTCTCAGTACCTGCCCTTGACTGCTTTAACTCTGCCTAATTACCCATTTACTGCCTCAGTACACAAAAATAACTTTAAAATATGGTCAGTACTACCTTCTAGTGGATCACTGATTTTTTTGTTCTTATTTGCAGAGGTGACAGCCGTCTTTGTAGTCAGAAAGCTGCTACATATTCACTTGATACTGAAGCAAATCCACCAGAAAGAGTATTTGAATTAGTTGACCATGTCAATCCCAGTGTTTTCTGCATTCATGCTACAAACTGTAAGTAGTGTTACTGCCAATATTAAGCATTAGACATCTGTTTTTATAAGCTTTCTAGGTACAAAAATAGACTAAAATTAGCAATAACTAAACCTGTCAGAAAACTGGTTATTCTGTGTGCTCAGGGTCCTTATGTAGTAATACTTATTACAATACTTATATTTGTGAAACTATCTAATTCTCCAAGTCTTCTCTCTTGAAAGTACATTCCTGGCTCTAACCAAGCTTAATTATCAATTTCAACTAACTCTTCTTTCTGTAGGCAAATCAAAAGTTGAAAAGCAACATTTTCCTTAAAAAAAAAAAAAGATTGTATTTTTTGTCCTAAAAGTCATCCCATTCTTTAAAATGTTTTGGCAGATGAACAAGCACTCTCCTTTAGTTCCGCTGAAATACCTACTGCTGAAAATTTTGATCAACTGCTTAAAAAGTTTGGAAGCGCTACTTTCAGTGCTGAGCCTGACAGCTGGAGTATGAACTCAGATGCTTCAGATCCTTCTGATGCAAATGAAACTTACAAATATGAGGTACATGATAGTATGATTCAATTAGTATTGAATTGCTTCGTAAGAGAGCAAGTGGGCATTGTTTGCATTTGCTTGTAAAAAATGGCAGTACTGTAAAAGAAGAACTTTATTTTGGTCTTTAAACATAGCAATGTAAAAAGAAGTGTGTAGTGTTGTATCAGCTTTCTTCAAAAGTGAACTAGATTTTTAAGATCTGAGAAAAATAACTAGCTGTTCTGAACAAGGAAAGCTGTTAGTGGTATCAGTTAGCGGTGGTAGCGGTAAGAATTGAAGCGCAAAGTGGTATGTGGTGTTGACAGATGTAATGGAAAAAATTACTTCTGTTATATAGATTTACTGTTCATGCAAATGCTCTAAAACTTTCCATGAACCAAAATGCACCTGTATATTTGAATATGTCATTTTGTTTGGCAGTATGGTGTTCCTATACAGACGGTGGATGCATTTCTCAGACTACCTAGTCCTGTTGTCTCCTCTTGGTGCTCTGATGCAAACCCTGCAGGTTGGAAAATGCATTTGAATTCCAGTTTATTTGCAGTAGAATATTCTGTTCTAACTTGAGCTTAATCAGTCAGTAAACCATCACACACGCCAATGTAAATTCAGATAAAGATTTGTGAAGAAATGTTTTTCTGATATCTTCTGAGTCTACGGAGGTTTTTTTAGATAGATTGGAAGATGTATCGCAGCTAGGTTAGACATTCAGAGTTAGATATGGGAATCCTTGGTTGGTATCTCTTTTTAATGTGTTGTTTATCCAACAGTAAAACGTAACTGATTTAATAATTGATTTAATTGATATAGTAAAATAGTACAAGGGTGACACTGTGAGGGCAGAAGGTGTTGCGTAAAGCATGGCCTAACTGGAAACCTCTTTAAGACATCTCTTTAACAGAATGAGGTTTCTTTCACAGTTTGATTGCAAGTGGAGTCAGACTTGCAGACTTGAACCCTACATTTTAAATGTTCACGGTTTCCTGAAAATCTGTAAAGAACAACAACAAAAAAGAAGGTTGCATTCTCCAAGACTCGTTGTTATTGTTAAATATGTTCTTCTTTAGTTTTTTATTTGTGTTTTTCATAATTACTCTTTAATTTCCTTCAGCAATACTTTGTGACTCTGTTCCAGGGTTCTTAGTACACCAGGCTACAAAATGCGTTCGATCAATCAGTGTGGAAAACTGTGGTAACATTCAAGCTGTTAGTATGCTTTTTTATATCAACTCCAGCATTTTAGCAGTAAGTATGATCTAAAAGCATCAAGATGGGATGAGAAAACAGAAAAATGATTTTGTTTTGGGGATGGTCAGAGGGCAGAGCAGGGAACCCTTTCAGTGCCAGCAGGTGGAGCTGCTGGCAAAAAGAAATGTCAAAATCATCAGCCCAGAGAGGCTGGGAGCCTTTGGTGAGAGGACTCACACAACTGTTCCTTTCAGAAAACCCCATCATTAGGAGCTCACATTCACTGCCAGGCTGGGCAACTTGAGTGATGTGAAAGCCTTAGTAATAGTTGCAGTTAATCCTTGCATTCTACCCTGGCTTGTCCAGCAGACCCAAGAGGCATTTGGAGTGTTTGGAACCCTCTAACATTGTCATGCTTCATGCTGTGGCTAGTGTGTGTTGTTTAGCTGCCAACACAAAGCACTGCTGCCTGCCTCGTGTGGCTCCCTGGCTGCTTGGAAGATGAGGCCAGTGCAAGGCAGTGATGGGGCTGGAGCTGCTTTCTGCCAGGGACCTGCAGGAACACAATCCCTCATTCCAGTTGCAGATAATAGAATTTTAGGAGCTGTATCATTTCCTCTACGCTAGTCAATAACAGCATGCTTTCCTGAAGGAAAAGTCTAGTCTTTGCAAGACCTTGTATTCATACAACTGATTGTGATGGCAGAGTTTGTACCTCAGGACATTGATATCAACATGTGACAGTGTGTGACAGACTTTATCTGCGCCACTTTCAGGTCTCCAGCTCATAGCAGTGTGTTCTCTGCCATAATGTTAGATAAACTGACTGCCTCAGTGTCCTATCGTAATTCTGCAGAACTTGCTTTATGATCAGTGGCCAATTTTTGGTTTCTTCCCGAAGATGTATATCAAGGACTATTGGGAAGTCAAGAAAGCAAAATCTTTAATGAGATGGTGTTGTGTGAGAGTATTTTGCAGCCCTGATTGTTGACCTGGGTCAGACATTTCTGCTTTCCTGTGAAAATTTGGTGGACATTTTCCAACAGGGTAACTGCCTGTAACCGTTCATGTGCAATGACAAGAGGGATACTTGCTCCTCATTTATCTCTTGAAAGACCGTGAAATTATGGACTCACTATCATAACAGTGGGACAACAAAAGCTCTTCTTTGTGTACAAAGTCTTGCAGACTTCCTAAATGAGCAGTCTGTGAATAGTTACAAATGTTTTAGCACAGATCTGTAATAGGAAGAATGTTCTCTTAACACTCTGAATAGGACCGAGAAAATGATACACAGCAATAATAGTGCCAAACTGAGATGCCTTTCTCCTTTCTGATGCGATTGAACTTTTTCAGTGGTAGTTCTGAGTTGCAAACAGTGTCAGGGCGAAATACTAGATTCGTCTGGTACTTAGTGAATGCCTTGCATGTTCGTTAGGAGTGCAGTCAAAACTCAGCCTGGTGGAAAACTGCTGGTAGTCACTAAGAAACTTTCCAGTTGCTGCCAGGGGAAGAAGAGCACTGAACTGTAAGATTTTGCATACTAGCCACAAATAGCAGTTATTTTCACACTACCTAGATACAGCAGTGTGTATCCAATGACTTTTACTATTCAAAAATCACTGTAATGATAGGGAGTTAAACAGGCAAAGCAATTAAATTAAACCTTCACTGCTTTACTTAACTGCTATTTGTAATAGTTCATACCACCACTATTGTTTGAAATTGCTCTTTTATTCTCCTCTAGGTGCCTAAATCAAGTCAGATGGTAAGTATCTTTCTAACTTGGAACTGGTGGGGGTAAACTTCTTACTCTATTATAGTCAGTGGGAGTTTTTCACTGACTTCATCAGAACAATGACTCTTTACTTTGCCTTACTCTTTAGAGCAAAAAGTAAAGCAAAAATCCCCTACACATGCCTTAGGATAAAAATGCTGCGGTTTTTATTCAGTAACAATACTTACCAACTCCGAGATAACATGCTACTGACAAGATAATGTGCTATCTGCAGACTCTTTAATTTGATGTAGTGCCCTGCCATAAAACTATTAGCTAATTTTATTTGCTTTTTTAGTTGAACTTCATCAATACGTTTACTCAAAGGATTATTGACAGCTGTCCCTGCAGAACGGAACTTCTGAAGAGTCACAAATGTAATGATACAGAAAAAGCCAAAAATAATTATACATAATATTTGGAAATGACATGAATTATTTTTCAGGTTAATATTACTGTCCGGTCTGTAGTTGTCCAGTCTCTGAATGGAACGCGGACTTTACTTAACAGCAGTGATGTCCTCAGGGACCCTATGATTTTGGATGAACTATGCATAAATATAGTTCTTGGGGTAGGTATGACATTTCCTTTTCCCTCATTTGTTTAATGGAAAACATGTGTGCATCAAATAATTTCTGATTCACGACTCACAAAGACATGAGAGAGGCCTTGTAGTTTCCATATATTGTGACATCTCCAAAGCTAGTATCACAAGAGAAACACTGACTTTAGGCTAAAAGAGTGTATTGTGCAATAAATTAATGACAATATGCAACATAAGGTGCAGTCAAGATGAAATCGTTTTTATTATTGCTCTACATATACGATATAATGGACAATAAATGCGTTTAGAATCCACATTATCCTTGAGAGAATATGACTTAAGGCACAGTGGTAGCAGAGACAGAGGACTACACAGTGCAAATCATCTTTTTCTCTTAATTAGATGAATATTAGGATTACACCTAGAAGAAGTTTATCAAGAAGTCAGTTTTGAAGAGGCTGCAAAACTAGTTTTCTGAACATTGCTTATCAGTGGCTTGATTTGATAACAATCACCTCCTTTACACCTAAATATACTGACATGGCTACCAACTTCTTTGCGAATGTTATATTTTTGTCTGTCAGATCAAACTACAGCTTTTTTCTTGGTCTTAAAACTCTCTGTCAGGTCAGAAATGATGGACAAAACAGAATAAATAAGCAGTATTTTCAACACATGCTTCTTAATCTTATGGGGAAAGCTCCTGTTTAGTTTATTTTCTGGGCCCATCCTTACTGCAACTGAGGATACAATATATCTCTACAACGTAGTTGAGTGTTTCTTAAGCAAGGAAGAAGAAAAACAATACATAGTTTTAAATTCCTTTATTTCCATACTCTTATCTACTTGTTCTAATTAATATCTCAAATGTTTCATTTTCAGGTGACTTATCATATTACATACACAGACACAGGAGAAATAATAGAAGCAGCTGCTTCTTTTGTCTTGGGAACAGTTAACAAAGAAGCACTTTCAATACAACAGAGCTTTGAAATCAGCTTTACTCAGGTAACTGCTAGAGATGTTATGGATGACTTGTTGAAAGACATTTAATTACAAAACTTATTAAACTTGAATCAGAACAATTGTTAGCAGCAAGGTAAAATGTAACTTGTCCTGGAAGATGAGGCAGCATTTCAGAACTGGGCATTAAGGGCCTCCAAAGTCTGTTTTTGATGTTTAGAAGACTCATCTTGTTGTTCTGTACAAATGTATCCAGCAAAAGCAAAGCCTGTCCCAGCATCAGAGAACTGCTGTAATCTTTTAGAGAAGCTTTACTGCTGTTCAAGGCAGTTAATAACCAGAAGAACACTGCAACATTTCAGCATTTTCCAAATATTTCAGTACAAGATAAGAAGTAATACTGTAAATTTGTGTTGCAGGTAAATACAAATCCAGTTCCTTTCAGTGGTAATCCTGGTTATGTTGTTGGACTGGCTGTAAGAGCGGGCTTCAAGCCACAAGGATATCCTTTCCCCATTGCAATTCTGCTTTCAACACTTGTTCTGGACAAACTTCACAGAGACATTCTAGCATGGACACCCTGTATATTTTATCTGTTCTGTACTGAAAGTAAATGTATGCTTTTTGGCTATGTTCTAGAACTGACGAATGTCTCAGTCCTCACTGCAATCTCCTGGAACTGTTTAGTGAGGTAGATTCAGATCTTCATTGCACGCTCTAGTGCTTCTTCATGGTTTAAGAGGAGTCTTGGGTTACTACAGCATTTTTAGATTAATCTTAAGGATCTGACTACAGATTCTTTCTTCATAATCCTCAAGTATTGAATTTCCCTTTAACTGTGTGTTACATCAGGCATCATTCAGAATACTAACAAATATGGTCAGCTCACTATTCTGCAAAGTACAGCCAACCAGGATTGTCTCACAGCACAGGAAGCCAGAACCCCAGTGTTGTTTGGTTACAACATGATATCAGGCTGTAAGTTACGGTAAGAGGACTTTTTTTTATTATTATTCAGTGCTTTTAGCCCCATGACAACCCTTTCCATTAGGATCTGTTCGCATCCTGGGACATTCACACCGCTCTAAGAGTATTGGGAATAGAGTATTTAATTATAAGAAATATCATTTAATTAACAATGGTCTTTCTCTTGGAAAGATTGTGCACATTAGCAACTTTAGCCGGAAGGCTTGAACAGTGCATGACAGCAAGGAGAAATTACTTCTGTGCCAAACCAATGGATTTTGCTTTAACTCATTTTTTTCTTCTTCTTTTCTTCTCCCCTCCCTCTCAAAGAATTACAGCAGCTATGAATTGCCAGCCCTTGGCTCAGGTCCTTCTAGATTTACTGATGGGACAAAGCTTTCCTGAGTATGTGGCCTCATTTGGAAATTCTCAAGCCCAGGATGTGCTTGACTGGGTGCCAATAACTCACCTTCACACCTCAGAACAGGTGAAGATTAACTCTCCCTCCCCACTGCTCTTTCTATCCCCTGTTCTGGGATCTGTACCTGTTCTCAGCTTAGGTTTCTCAGACCTACAGGAAAAAATTGCAGAAAAAAAAATTGGAGGACAGTTCCCCTGGAATATTTCAGAAACAAGGAGTATTTCCCTCTTGCTGTAAAGAAGGCGTTTGTGCCACTTCAAGTGGGCTGAATGACAGTACCTCCTCAATTTCAGCTTCTGTAGAGCTTTTTGCGTCTTTTTTGCAGCTAGACAGTGAATGATTTCTATAAACAGAAACATGACAGTTAAGAAAGAAATAATCTAGAAATAATTAAGGTTGTACACTTCAAAATTCTGCCCTGGCAGAGTTAAGGGTTTTCTACTGTCCCAACAGCATTACTGAAACGTCATCACTATTAGGAAAGCCTTCTTGCTGAAAATAGCCATCTCAGCACTGTCATTAAGAGCCAAAGTCCTGCGCTGCTCAGGTAGAACTGCCCTGCCTGAAGTGCACTTAGGTCAGACTGTCACCTATGGAGAAACTTCAGGGACACCTCCAAGCCAAGGCTGTGCTGCCTGCACAGGCAGCAGCCCATGGCACAGGCGCAGCTGAGCTGCTCTGCTAACCACCTGGAGTGAGCTTTCAGGGGGGCATTCTGCCCATCTAATAAGATGAATAAGTAATGTGGTTACTCCTGTATAAGTCAGACAATGAGAGGATTTCTAACGCTTTTCAGAGCTCCTGCCAAATACCAGTAGCACTTGAAATAGAAGTGAAGTGGACTAAATATGGATCCCTAGTCAATCCACAAGCCAGAATAGTAAATGTTACAGCAACAACCACTACTACTACATTGAAGCAGGTATGTAATTAAATTACAGGATTTCAGATAAAAAGAATGGCTTGTTTTGCTTAGTATCAGCTGTACAACAGTGACCTGGTTAATCTCTTTATCTAAAAGATAACACTTTATATTAGAACATATTGTACCCAACAGTTCCTGTTCCAACTCAAACATGACTGTGGGCAGCTTGCCAAAGCATACTTCAGTAAAATTTATACATCAGCCATGAAAAGAAGTGTGGAACCATACGTAGAAAAATCTTATTACAAATAACAGCAAAAATCTGAATCCAGTTTAAACAAAGCAGTCGTACAAGGAGAAGAGTGAGGCTAATGCCCATTTGTATTTTCATTGCAGCTTCCTTTGGGAAGAGAAAGGACTATTCCTATAACAAGTTCTGTTGTTTTCACTGATATTTCTTCACCTGCAGAACCAGGCTATAAAGCCTGGCCCACCATCAATGCCAAGTTACCCCATGACTTTTTCTTCCCATTTGTCTAAGGTAAGTGTCCAAGACAAAAAAAAAAAAGCTGCATTTTTACTTTTTCTGTTTTTAGTCCATTTCCTAAAGAAGCAAGGCTTACCCAGTCACTGTGCTGGCCCAGCAGTTTCTTCCAAACTGTAGGTATGCTGAGTTAAAAACTGCCCAACAGAAAAAAGGTGAGCCCTTGTGAGGGTTCTCAAAAGCTTTAAGGCAGGGGAAAAGAAAGAAAGAAGTGTGAGTGATGAGTTGCCAATTGCACTTCTGCTGGGAGGAAAATACGTTGCAGCACGAACCTGTTGGTGGCTGCGAGCTGGCCGGTCAGCACACATCCAGCCAGCAGCCCCAGACCAATGGTCAAGGGCTCACAGCAAGCAGGCAGAAAGGGAAGGAGCACAGCTCCATAGGAAACCAGGCTTCATTATTCTGTGAACAGCAGAGCTAATTGTTAATTAAAGTAATCATGTGGCATTAGATAAGGCCTCCGCTTTATCTATTTCCATAGATGAATGAGCTACATCTTTCTAGCTATTTTCCCCAAACCACTAATTAATTACATTTCTTTTAAAAATGGGAACAGTTAAGCGATGCTTTCAGAAGAGCTCAGTGACCCTTCCAGCTGGCTGCGGCTGAAATCAATTGAAGATGACTGCTCAGTCAACACCTTTTGAAGTCCCCATTCCTCAAATCTCACTCTTTAAACTATAAAATACCCCAGGGACCTGCTAGTAACTGGAGTTCACGTTGTGTTCCAACACCAGCCTAGTCCTTCAGAATATGCTTCCTAATGTTTTTGGTCTTTTTTCCTGGAGTCTAACTGTTCCCAGCAGTCCACTCACCTAGATCTCATCTTACATATTCTAATTCTTTTAATGTGCTGATTTATGAGCTGTGGAAGCAGATGACTTTGTAGCCCAGCAGGCTGCAAATGAACACTTAAATGGAAGAAGAGAGAATACAGTATCAGAATTCAGTTCTGCTGTTTTGAATCAAGCATCATTTGACATAAGATGGCATGTGTTTGCCTCTATTTTGGTGCTCATTTGATCATCAACTAAAGAAGTTAGATGCTGGTATTTTTGGAAGTGAACATTATATAAGTAACAAAGGGGCACAAGCAGCAACAAAAAAGGAATCAACCAACAATGTGAAAAGAACAGTTGGCAAAGAAGAGATGTAGTAGTGATGAACGGTCAGCTGTGAGAGAAGAAATGACCTCCCAAGCCTGGATTCTTATCTCTGCTACGGCAAGTTTCTACAAGATGTTGCAAACAAAGAAACTTATCACAGAAAAACCTCATTCCTGAAAATGAGCAGTACTTCCTGAATGTACAGCTTGTAAAGTTGTGTCCTTATTAAATTATTTTGCCGTTTTGTCTGTACAACTGTATGAGGGTCTTATGGAGTCACTGTTTACAGGGAGTACGCATGTTTAATTTTCCAGTTAAGCTCTTTTTGCAGTCCCAAGGTCTAATCCAAGTGTGGTCAAATAGAAAACATTTACAGACAACACTATACCAGAGAAAGCAGGCAGAGAGGAAAACCTTTCAGGTCGATCTGGTACGTTTCAACACTGCACTTGCCACAGCAGACTTTCCCACCTTGGAAAACTGGCCTCCTATGTTTGCTCGTTGATGAGCCCGTGCTGTTTTAATATCCTGGTAAGCCTCTCAATTTCTTGCTCCTGTTGGAGACAAAAGTCACCTCGTTCACACAGGAATCTAGTTTCCTAGATTCCTACAGATCTTCCCATTGCTGAAACGTGTCTCACTGCAGGAAAGCAGGACAACCTGGCTAACATAAGTAGGACAGAGGTGGTAGTCGTTCCTTTGGAACACAAACAGCTCAGGGAAGCAGAGGCAAGGCTGCGGTTCCTCACAGACACAACCTCACAACTTGCTGATGAGGAAACCAAGCTGGCAGCAACAAGCTTGCAAAAGAATCCCAGGCCAGCTTGTCCTTGGGAGCAGCTGGTAGGTAAAGCATGTTTAATTTAGAAGTGTTTTCTTACCTTCTCCACACAGCTGTGTTGAAGTTGTTCAACCTTTGTTGCGAGCTTCAGGTTCATCTGCTTTAGCTTGGACACTTGTTGTTCAGAGCGGGTCTTCACCGATAAAATTATTCCTGTGCAACAATTCACAGTGGGTTCATTTTACAATGTAGAACAGCCACTAGCAGGAGGTGAGCGGTACACAGGGAGTTAACCTTGTTCCTCTCAAGCTCTGCTTCTGTCATCTTTAAACCACCTTTCCCAAGTGCTTTTCTTAATGAGGAGGTTTTTAGATGAGCCACCCCAGGGACTCGGATACTGATGCTCTGCTGGGAAGAGGCAGTCTGGCCTCAGAGCTGAATTAATCACTCCAACTGTCATTCAAATCCTGGATTTGAATTCAGTCCATCGGCGGAGCCTGGGGGGCACGTAACCAGCGCCTCGTACAGCGAGGGGCTGCATTCTAGCAGGGCTCACATCACAGGACCTGCTGGAGCAGCAACGCATGGCTCAGCCCCAGGCACATCGCTGCTGACAGGACTGCATGGTTTTGGCTTCACCTTGTGCAACCCAGCAGCAATGGCACACAGTTTCCCCTTAGAGCAGAGGCGTCGCTTCTCTATCAAATTATTTTTAGGCTATTACATGTGAACTCAACCCTCACAGAGAAGGCAGTTTCTTCCCACCATTTTCTTAGGGGAAAAAAAACAACCACCACCAAAACCAAAAACCTGCTTGGTAAGAGCATCAAGAACAGTGTGTTCTCCCTACCTGACAGCTCTCCTGGCTGTTTACAGAACAACACGCAGGAACTCAGGCACCGGTGCATGCCTGTGTTTCCAGTGCTACGGGCAGCAGGCCTGCAGTTTTGGGGTTCATTTCTCCCAAAACAAAAGAGCAATGCTGCTTATTTGCACTGACAACATCAAACAGCTCCCAGCTGCTGTAACCCGGTCTCTACCAACCAGCAGGTGCTGAAGGCACCAAACCATGCTTGTGCACTGCAGCACCCAAAGCTCACAGTGGTTTGGTACCAAGCAGGTGGGCATGGCGAGCAGCCCTGGTGTGGGAACAGAAACACTCAGGGATAAGGTTCCCTCGCAAATGCAGTGCTGTTTTTCCACTGTGAAATGGTAGATTAAGAGACACCAAGCTCCTGCGGCTTGTGCATCTGCACACCAGCCCAGTCTCTGTCCAACTTCCACTCCCCAAGAGCCTCAAGCTGCTCCCATCCTCCTCTCAGCCTCCAGGGACATTGTCCCCATCAGAATGGCAGCAGAGGGGCCAGTTATGGACACTGAAGGATCTCTTTTCCTTCTACTCTGACACACAGGATTTACACCAAGCACTGAGCACTCACCAGGAGTGCATTTGTAGGCACAGGGCTTGGGTCTGTACTTGGGCTGCAGCTTCATGCAGAAACTGGGGATAAGCTCATTGCCAGTATATTTCTTATAAATCATAGAATGACTTTCCTTAGAAGGCAGGAAATGGTTCCAGCTATGGCAAATTCCAAAACGTCAGAACGTACAACTATTCACCACAGCTTACAGTTCCAACAGTGAGGTCTAATTTGGGAACATCTTGTATTCCTCTTTTTACAGCAAATCCTTTGGCTCCCAGCAAGAAAAACCCAGAGGAAGATCAAGATGTTCCCTGCAGCACCCCAGGAGGGATGACAGAGCCATCAAACCCACGCTGGTGCAGTTCACCTTGCTCCCTGCTAAAGCATTGCCAAGAGGATCCGACGATGCAAACGACGCCGTGCGTCACATCCCTTCAGGAGGGAGTGATGCAAGAGCAGCGTTCCGGTGGCTTGCAGGGAACGTGCTGCTGTACGCCTGTCACTGAGGCATCGCACCCACACGAGCAACGGGTTGCTTTTGCTCCACAGAGATCACAGCCTTGCAAAGGTCACGCTCCAGCAGAACACAGTTTGGTGAGACAACAGGACCCTGCGCTCCTGTTGAGATGGGAAAGAACACGCAAGATAACTCAGAGAAGGGCAGCAAACGCAGCCTGTGCCACGTACCATTGATGATCCTGGCCACACGCCACAGCCGCAGCAGTATCAGGAGCCCCACAGCTTCAAACTCGTGCTCCCGAAAGAGGAGGACGAGGTCGAGGATGAACGACACGACGACGACGACGCTGTCCAGCACTTCGAACTTGTGGTGGAAGAACTCCCGGCCGTAAATGAAGATTTTAAACCCCACCTCAACCAGGAAGATGGTGAGAATGGAAAGGGAGAGGTAGTGGAAAACCTGTGAAAAGAGAGTGCAGATTTAGGGCTAGGAATCCCTTCCATCTGTGTGCGTGGGGCAGGCTGGGAGCCTCTGCCACTCCAGGGCATCTCTGGTCGAGCTATGCAGGAGCCCTTGGCTGAGCCAGAGCAGGAGGAGGGTGGTGAATGTGGTGCAGCACTGCTAAGCCCAAGGAAACACAGAGCTGCTGCACAGACCACGGCCTGGTCAGCTTTCTGGCAGGCTCTGTAGCACCAAAGAGGGAAACGGCAGTTCCCCTTGATTCTTTCTTGTGTTTTACCTTTGGGGCTATGTGATGTTTGTCCGGATGGATGATCTTCAAGTCCATCAGCAGTTCCCCAAGGACCAGCAAGGCATCCACGATGACCAAGAAGACAATGATGATCTGTTGGAGAAGAACTCAGGTGAACCTCTCCTAGTGCAGCAAATGGGCACGAGCCCATAGGAAACCACCCAGCTCCCACCCTGCTCCTGATCCCACATCATTTCTGCTCCCACAGCTGCCTTCAGGCTGAGCTTTGCCCTCGTTTCCCTGTTGCCTATGCTTGCTCTGCCTCACCTGAAACCTGCGCGAACTGAAGAGCTTCTTCATCACATCTTGGAAGGTGACGTGGCTCCGGGAAGGCTCCAGTTTGATCTCCGAGTCCTTCTCCCCATTGTCCTCCTCCTCTTCCTCCCATTTCTGATAATCGTTGCTCCACTGTATGGGGTCATCCCCCACCACGGTGAAGTGTTTCAGGTACCGGGACATGGCTCCGGATCAAGCGGGCATCCCCTGCCTGCGAGGCCAGAGCTGAGCGTCACCTCCTATTTCACCACCGTGAGTGTGATAAGAGCGTGATGCTTCGTTCTGAGAACAAAGCCCACGGACGGGAAATTGCTACACGGTGCTGCCGCCTGCTTTGCATCACCACCCACGGCACAGCGTGAGCCCCCACCTCCCTCACAGGGCTCCACGCACTGCTGAACTCCGAGGCTCTTCCTCCGCAGGTTACTTCCAAACATGCCAAAACCTCAGTTACAGGAGGAAAACACCAATCCTCGCTGCGCACCCAGAGCCTCCCGCAGCCCTTCAGGCGGCCTCAGCCCAGCTCCTCCCGATCCCCCCCCCACCCCAAACAACAGCCACGAGTTCCCTTCCTTCACATCGCCCCCAGCTCCAACCCAAACCCGTGGATGTGGCCTGACATCGAACGGGGCTGCGGGAGGGGCTCTGTCTGCCCCCACGTTCCCTTTTCGCAGCCCTCCCTTCCTCTTTTGGGCAACTTTGTGAGACTGCCCAGCCCACCAACCCCACCGAAAATCCTCTCCCGATGCCGGCGGATAACCGCATCCCCGTCCCCATCCATTCCTGGCCGGGAGCCCAGCACGGGCCGACGCTCGAAGCTGCCAAGCTGAGGGGCCACCGATCGCAGGGTCCAGAGCCATCGCTGTGGCATGGAACAACACAACACAACCCCAACCTCTCCGCTCTGCTGACGCCAAACCGGAGCCGCCACGTTCCCAACACGGGGCCAAGACCCAAAGGGAGGCGTGTGCCCGCCCAACACCTTTACCCTCGGCCCGGGTCGGGAAGCCGCGGCCGGGCCCCGCCGATCCACAGCCCCCCCCCGCTGCCCCCGCAGCCACGGTACCGTGCAGCTCCCACCGCCGCCTCCTCCCTACCGCCGCAGCGGAGCTCCCAGCCCACACCATGGGCAGTGTGTAAGAGCCTAGAAAGATCAGATATGGCCTTCAACTGACATCAGGATCATGCGAGATTTCTGATCCAGAACTACGTGAAATTCCAGGACAGTTTCTCTTTGCAGTGATGCTGGATGGACCCTGCGACTCTGAAACACAACCACAGCAGCATTTCATTGCTGAGCCTCAGTAAAGCACTGCCAGAGTCAGCATAGCTCTAGCTCTGATTTGGATGGTTTTATCTTCTGGGAACTAAAGCCCCTCTGTGACCATTTTCCCACCTGTTAGACTGTTTGAATGTTTTGTTTTGAATAAAGGGCTCCCTTCCACTCCTGAAAATGTAGGTGGCTGGAACTGGCTTTATGTGGAATTCAGCACTGGATAAATAGGTTAATAGTTGCTGAAGCTAATTGATTTGCACTTACAATGGGACACATCTGGTTCCAAACCTTCTGACTGACTGTCACAGTTCTACAGAGCAGAGCCAAATTTAATCCTCGTTTGTTTTAAAACCTTCACAAATTTGGAGTATTCTGTTCTTATAATATTTTCTAGCCAATTACAGTCAGCATTGCTTTTTTGCTTGTCCCAACTTCTCATGCCTCTGCAACTCACAGATTACATGGCTATTACAGTACTTCCTCAGAGTTCAGGGTACTTACATAGAGGTTTTATTTAGGTCTCAGAATTTCATCCATTCTGCAGAATAACAAATCCTCCACAAACTCACACATTCCCTCTATAGCACCTCTATACACTATGGAGGTGCTGGCTTTGTCATCAGACCTTGTTTTAATTGGCTTGAACACAATCCCAGCCAAAGAACTGCATTTTTGACAGAGAGGCAACAAAAGGTTATGGTCCCCATCACCACATAAAACAAGTGCAGCAGTTGGTTTGTTTTCTATAAATACCTCGTGTTTGCTAGTGTATTGCAAAAGCATTTCATTAAGCCTGTGGTAGGTAGCTTATTGATGTTGTCTAGAAATTACAGTAACAGGAATCGCAGTCTCCTTCAAAGAATGCAAAAATCCCTCTAAGACCTCAGCCCTGGGCTGCTCTCCTCCTGCATCAGGCCACCTGCTATCTGGGCCTGCAGAGCTGTGCGAGCCCGAGTTGTGTTTGTGTAAATGAGAAGTGTTGGTTTTAGAAGTGAATGTCACAGTGACACTACAGCAAAATGTCTCTGTGCAACATGATGAAACAATTACTTGGCTGGAGTAATTCAGGAAGGGAATCAGAAGGACAAGGGAAAGTGCCCGGAGCCTGTTGGGGAAGCAGGACCAGAGCAGTGGTGGCCAGCAGCAGGAACACTTCTCTGCTCATTCCTCAACCTCTGCATCCGACAGCGACTCGGGGGTGGGTGCTTCTGATTGCAGTGTGCCACCTTCCCTGAGCGCGGGTGTCTTACTGAGTCTGTCTGCTGTTCTTTGGAGACGAAAGTACAGAAAGCAAACAACGAATGTCATTTTTCAAGATACGTGTGTCTGACATTTAAATGTACAGTGAG
>JANHGO010000075.1:36090604-36131441 GCA_024606505.1 Aquila spilogaster | reverse complement strand
AGCAACCTGGTCTAGTGGAAGGTGTCCCTGCCCATGGCAGGGGGCTTGGAACTAGATGATCTTTAAGGTCCCTTCCACCCCAAACCATTCTATGATTCTATGAAATATAAGTGGTGCTTTTTGCTTAGTCTTAGCATTTCATAAAAGGTATCGGTGTTAGTTTTATTTCTGTTTATAATCAGTTACTTCCCCTGGTTTTACTGTACTTGATGGGACTTAATACTGCAATGTTTGGATTGCAAATGTCACGCTATAATGCTTAAATGCACATCAAAATCTTGCTGCTTAAAATACAATTAAAATAGTAATACAGTAAATCCCTTAACATGTTTTTTAATTGACAGCAATCTGCTCCATCTTAAACTGCTTGAATTTTCATTTTATAGGACCTCCCATATGAGGATCACAGCGCTCTTTTTAATTATTAATTAACTCATGTTGATATGATAAATTAAAATCTCTGTGATGGAGAACATGCATTATTTATTAATGTCCTGATCTTGTCCTACACACTGTGGAGTTTGCTCTTTGGAACCTGCTTCAGAAGTCTAACACAAGGGTGGGTTTTTTGTGGTGGTGGGATTTTTCAAATGGTTTTTCTTACTTGGCTTTTGTCTTGCATTTTTTCTCTGTATGACAAGGGTGGGGTTTTTTTCTATTTTCTTTACATTTTTTTCTGCAGGGACTTTACTTACTGCATTCTGTTTCTGTGTACATATTTCTGGAAAGGCTTCATGACTTTTTTGAACTATCATATCCTACAGTTAAGGTATTCAGGGTTAGTCACTTAAACATTAATAAAGAGGAAACTGAAGTGACACAACAGCTATGTTCGTCCCATTCTTCTTTTATAGCAAGTATTGGAGATGGGTTTAGGTGAACTGTTGGTCTGAGTAAAGACCTAACTTAGTTCTGGGGAAAAAAAAAAAAAAAGAGGTCATGAGAAAAACAGATTAATTACATTGTACTTTGCTATTGAACAGTTGCCCAGTTCTATTCTGTTTCAATGGTAGATGCAGTAAGAAATAATACCTCCTTATTCATCCAGCTCCTGCCCACATCCATTCAGGGTGCAATCTGTGCTTGAGAATAGCTCGCAGATTTCAGCAAGGCTTGGTTTTCATCTAGGAGTCTGGTCCCCTGTGCACCATCAGCTTTGCAAAGTAATTCTGGATGCAAAAAGAATGTATTAAATTATATTTTCCCCTGTGCATTGTCAACAGTCCTTTTTACTGAGTTTAAATGCATCAGAAATGTGTAAACAAACAAGTAGAGGTGCTTTAATATTAATTACCTCATCTCATGACACTGCAGTTGAACAAGTGATACAGAAGACAGAATGTGACCAATGATGATAAACAATAAACTAAGCACCACTCCCCCTCCAAGCCTGCAAACTAAATTCCAAGTTTCAAAATTTGCAGGACTTCTAGGTAGGAGAAACATCTTCATCCTTGTTAACTGACCATATGTAGTGTATGGGAGATTAGTCAAAGAAGTTCAAGGGACTGTAAGCCCCTAAGTCAGCTTTACCCAGAGAGATGTCTGATCTCAAACACATGGCAATGAAGGAGAGAGCAGCCACATGCTCAGACTGTTCCTTCCTGCAGGCTTGCCTCTCCCAGCTGGGACAAGCACCAGAGCAATTAGAAGTAAAACTCCAAAATCTGTTTTACTTTCCCTCAAGCAAAAGGATGTGGAAACTTCACTCACTTAATAGTGACAAGAGTGAAGAGCTTCACTTGCCATTTAACAGGCAGGAAAACAAGCCTCCTTTACGTAGGGGACTGCTCCCTGCCTAAGGCCTCCTTCTTCTTGAAGCTGCAAGACTTCTAACTCTGCCAGCTGTGAACAGGTCTTCAGCTGACTTTGACAACCTATGCCTATCTGCTTTATTAAGCAGGGCCAAAGATACCAGAGTTTTTGGAGTAGTGTACCAGTATCTGTCCTGAACATAGCTACAAATACGCAAATCTAAGTTAGTAAACTGGCAAAGTCAACAGGTTTCTCTGCTGTGGGACAATGAAAGATACTGCTTTTTAAAGATTCCCATGATTTCCTCCAAATATAGGCACATACTCTCTTCTATGGCTGCAGCCAGTCCTGGCACAGCCTTAATGAGAAGTAAGAAGAAGGGGTCCAATGATGCCATTTTACTGTCACTTTTCAAAATGGAAGTGAACTTGAGTTACTGTTATTCTTCAAGCCTGGAAAAAAAACCAACACTAACACAATTTAGGAGACCTTATGGAAAGGAAATGCACAAATGTTTCCAATTGAATCAAAATAATCTCAGAAACAGCAAAGAAACAGAGAGACTAAACACATCAGTTCATTTTCCCCCAAGGAAAAAGGCAAATACAGTAACTTCGGGTTACATTTGTTCTAACAGAAGGAATGCAGAATGGAGACCCAGGTGAGACTATTATTGCACTTAAGGCACACAGAGGTCTGAGGGAAAATGGAGTACACTGGATTCTCACCTTCATGTCACTGTGTCCTTAGAAGAACAAGGTCTTTCCAAGGCAAAGCATGACTCCAGGACTTTGCCATGCAATGTGGAGCTATTTCAAATCCATCCTAAGTTACCAGCTCTTTGATAATATCAAATGACCTTGGTGGCCTTGTACTGCGTGAGGCAGACAATTGTCTTGTGTAACTCATCAACACCTTTGTGAATAACTGGCTCTCGTGCAGCAGAGGGCAGTGTGAAGAAGCAACAAAGACGCTGTGTGCACTGTGGAATTATTTCAGTTTTCAACAGAAGAGGCTGGAACATCTCCAATGTACTAAATTTGCATGCTGGTGTGAAGTTGTGCCGTTCAGATGTTGTGACTGGCATGGAAGGCAGTCAAGTGTATTAAATGTAAAAAAGAACGTGGCCTCTTGTGGTCTTAAAGCTTTTGTCAGCTTCCCTTCAAGACGATAGGAATGAACCTGGTCAGAAAAATAAGAAACACTGTCTAACAATGTACTTGTCAGTTTGATGCAGGAACAAACGTTGTAAAGTTGCTTTTGATCAGATAATGCAGAACACAAGCTTCAATTTTAAAAAGTCATCTCTTGGTTGGAACTGAAGCCTGGATGTTAACATTTGTAAGATAACTGTAAGGAACCATGATTTAGTCACTCTCTAGGTCAGTTTTTCCAATTAGTATAAAATACCATTATATATTGCAAGATTACTAACAAAATCAATTAAGGAATACACACACTGAGCATTAAGGACCCATGGCATTTTCAAAAGAAGAAATCAGCAAGACTTTCAAAATTAGTTGAAGAAAAGCAGATTACTAGGAACAAAGTTGCAAAACATAGGATTTTATAGCTCACAAGGGGCCATTCCCCACGTTTTTTTGCATATGGCCTTCCAATAGCATTTTTGCCCAAATCACATACGCAGCTTACACTTAGGTCGCTTCTTACACCTTAAAGCTTGCCCTAGTGCCCTTGGCTTGGTACTGAGGGGCCACTGATGCCCAGATCACCGCCGTGCTGGGCTGTTTCTGAAGGGGCTGGGTGGTACAAGCTGATGCCTGAGACCACCATGATGGCAGCCATGAGGCAAGCGGGGCGGCCTCACAGGACGCCACGTCCAGCCAAAGGCCCAGTTTGTGGCTTCACCCCAAGTCTCCCTGCGCTGAGGGAGGCCGAGGGTGGCGGGAGATGACAGCCAGACACGGCCGCAACGCTGCCTCACCAGGGACCGACCTCCCCTCGTCGCCCGCCATGGCGCCACCATGGGTGCACTACCTCCTTCCCATCATGCCCCGCGGCCGCGGACACCCTTGTTTCCCGTGATGCCTCGGGGAGGGGAGGAACACGGCCTTCCCGTGATGCTCCGCGCTCCCTAGTAACCGCGCCGTTGCTAGGGGCGGCCCGGGAGCGGCGGCCATGGCGGCGGCGCTGAGACTCGGAGCCGTTTTCTTCCTCTTGCTGCCGCTTCGGGCAGCAGAGCCAAGCGTGGAGCTCGCAGCTAGCGCGGCGAGTCCCGCGGCGCCACCGGAGATCCGCGCTGCCGCCCGGGCGCGGACCCGCAGCAGGCCGGCCCCGGTCACGGACGGTGGGTGCCCGGTGGGACGCTGTGGGACGCTGCGGGGCGGGGGCTGCGGCTGCGGCTGCGGGGCACCGGCAGCTCTTCCCGGGCCAAGGGAAGCCCCACTCAAGGCTTCTTTTAGGCCTCCTGTCGTCACTGGGCCCTTGGCCCCCCTCCGGCTCCCATTGCAGCTGCCCAGGGCTAGGACAAACCTGCAGGGCAGCTGTCCTACTTCTCCCTGGGGGTTTACCGGGGCTGTGCTGCAGTGCTGCTCTGATCTGAGCACCCCTTTCTAGCAGCACCCCACTCCAGCCAAGGCTTGGAGCCTCCTCAGAAAGGCAGGCCCATCAAGGCCTATACGGCCTTCGGGTACTGGGCATGCTAATCCTAGCACACATAGTCCTGTGAGTCGGTGCTGAGGGAGGGTAGGCTCTCCTGCCCACCCAGCACCCTCCTCTGAGCCCACAGGGCAGAGCCTGGCCTTGCAGAGGAGACCCAGGCTCACCCTGTACGTGCTTGGAGATCTCCACTTACACCCTGAGCGGCTGCGCACACAGTTTGCGCCGAGACTCCGAACTTGGCCTCGGCTCTGTGGATATATAGTGGTGCTATGGCAATATACATCACAAATTTTTGTTACTGTGCTGTCAGAAGGTGTTTCCCACTGTCTTCTGATTGGCAGGTATGCTTTTATTTAACTTTTGTTTTCCCAGTGTTGTTGCCATCGGTTCAGCTTCCCTAGATTACTTGCCAAATTAATCCCAGTGCATACCTCCTTAGGGAAAAGAGACTTAAATCCCTGATCTTGGAGACATAACCTTGCAATCTAATCATCCATGTTTAAACTTCTCTTGTTTACAAGGTGAGTTAAGGATTCCAGTGCTAAACTCAGCTAACAGAACAGTCAGAACTTCAGAGATTCCAGGAAATAGCTGGATACTGTTCAGGTGGTCAGAGAACATCCAGGAGGCCATAGAGAAATGGGCAACACTCAAGTTGAAATAAAAGAAGTGCTAGTTATGAAAATGAGTATTCTTTGAATGTCTTGCCTACGGAGCAGTGGTCTTAATTTTCTTCATTCTGTACTATATTTAACTCTAGATTTATTACAGAACAGCAACTCTCAAAAACAGTTCAGTAGAGTAATATCTGTTCTTTCAATTTATCAACTTGAAAAACTAAGAATGCTTTAAGCAGTTGCCAAATGTATTTTATCAAGACAGTTTACAGTATTGCTAGCAATTACTTTCTGTATTATTACAGTATTTCACTGTATCTAAAGACAGGGAGAAAAAACAATTTCAAAGAAGTCAACTGTGGTTATGTTGGTACATCAGGAAAATATATTACTGGACCCTGGGACATGCTCAATACTTGTAAGGTTGCATCTCACTGCTCTATCAAAATGTTTCTTTTTTTTTTTCCCCCATAAGGTGAAACAAGCCCATAAGCATACCTTGTTTGTATCTCTTTTTTTTCCCCCTCTGCAGAGCTGAGTATATTTTCATACCTTCAAAACTCCTATTAAATCAAGTTGCTTTTTTTTGATTTCACAGGGAACACATAATCAGATTTTAGTATGCCCTTGGTTTTGTTATTGTGTTCCAATTAGATTTGCTAAGTAGCAGAAAAGATGACTTTTAAAAATGACTTTAAAAAAAAAAGCACACATGAATTTGGATATAGACTTTTGACCATTGTCAAAAATAAGGCGGGGTGAGAAATGAAAGTGTTAGGGAACATGCTGTAATGTGTAAAGTTCCAATTCTAATTCTAACTTAAATCTCTCCTCCAGTTGCCAAGCTGTGTGTTTGTGATCTGTTGGTGGCACAGTGTGATGTAAATTGCTGCTGTGACCCTGATTGCAGTGCAGCAGATTTCAGTCTCTTCACTACATGCTCAGTTCCTATTGTCACGTAAGTGGATAAATAGCTATATGAAGTAAAAAAATCCTATTTTATTTGCTGCATGCATTTGTAAGGGCTCTATCCTCTCCTCTTACCAATTCCTAACCCCCCTCCCCCCTCCCCTCCTAACTCCTGCCTACCCTTTCACCAGTCCTTCCTGCACTAGGCCTGTAAACTTTTGGTCCCAACCAGGCAGAACAGCAAAGTGGGCTCCCATCCCAGTTTCTTATTCACTTACTCCCTCTTTTCTAAACTTGCGCACCTTGCTTTTCTTCTCTTTCACTGTGCTACGGTCTATGGGCTCTTAGGCGGCGATGCCTTCTGTTGGGAGAAGAATAATGCATTTTCAGGCTTTCATCAATATAATGCGGTGTCTGGAAGTTAAGAAAGCTGATACCATGGGACCATCTGGCCACCTCCATAGGTCATCAGCAATTTATCAGTAACCTCTTTCATTACGGTTTATGATATCAGGTAGAAACTTGATCAATTCAGGGTTTAATGAAGTAGTGTGAGCATCGTTCTGATCCTAAGTTTTACAAGTCAGCATCCTAACCTGCCATCTCACTGCCAGTCTGTCACTCTACAAACAGTAAAATGTAACATTAAATCAATAAAGTAATGCCGATAGTTGTTTCTTTGCTATTTAGTTTATCTGAAAACACCTTCACCCAATTTCATCTTCTCAAAAAGGAGTTAAGAAAGCTCACTTCGAAATTGTAATGTAAAAAATCTCTTGGTGACTTCTCAGAACAGTAAGTACAGCTCTTCAACCTACCTTCTGCATAAATTATGCCAATCTGAACACTGGGGGTTGTTCTTGGTGCTTTGAAATTTGAATTAGCAGTCATCCCAGACTGTGGTTTCTTATTGTTCTTGCACACAATGACTACCGCTACCCATTTATAGATATTAATATATATCAGAAAGGTCTAATCAGTGCCTTCCTGAGTGACAGTTCAATTGTCTCAGGTGACTATTCTGTTTTTGTCAACTAGAAATACATAAAATGAAGTTGTGTTTCTTTCCCCAAATTTTTTTGTGTAAAATGTTAATTTTGCATGAAAATCCATGGGATTTTCAATGGCTGCAAGTATTGTGAATCTCATTTACACATCTAGATTTATATACATATATACAGTTAGTTACTGAAAGGGTTTGATCACATGTGAGAGGCTATGTGGTCTCTGAAACAATGGGGAAAGGGTGTTTGATTTATGATGTGATCCTACTAACAAATGGTTCACCTCATGGAAAAGTTCAACTCCATGCTTAAGTAATTTCTAAAAGTCATTTTACTTCTTCAATATCTGTCCTTGACTGCTTTAACCCTGCCTAAGTACCAGTTTCACAGGGACCATCATCTTGTATTTCTAGCACGTAGGACACACCAGTACTCTTCAGGCTCTGAACTGGCACATTTGCTGTGCAGCCTACTGCAGTTCTGGGCTGGTATTGATGAACCCACAGCAGAAATACTTTTTCTAGATTGGATGGGTTATTTCACCTGCCCGTTTCTCACTCTGCCATTTCTTTTACGTGCCTCCCAAGCAGGACTTTTTCCTGCTCTCCCACCCCCAAAGTGAATATTATTCCAATATTCATGAAACTGACCTTTTTTCTGGTCTACATGCCATCGTGTTACCCTAAAGGTCATACTTCCCACTTGTGTTGTATAAATAAAAGTGCTTCTGAGCCCTGTATAGCCTGTGGTGCACCCTGCATTTGTGGTGTCTCACACCATCTGGATCCCATCCAACCTGTCATTTTAGCTCTAATATTATTATTGTCAGGCTCTTCCCTTTGCCCTGGTCTGTCTCTTATCTTTCTTCATGTTGCTGCTCACACAGTTTCCTCTGCTAGATAAAATAAGTTGGAGAATTCTTTTATTTATTACTAAGCACACAGCGTAAACCAATATAACCTTCTAAGGAGGCACACTTACTATACTAATTGTGTTAAAAAGAGTTATCTCTTTAGTCCTATTTTGATGCTGCCTCAATACATGAAGAGAACTTTACAATATGGTCAATACTAACTTCTAGTGGATCACTGATTTTACTATCATTGTTTACAGAGGTGACAGCCATCTTTGTAGTCAGAAAGCTGCTACATATTCACTTGATGTTGAAGCAGACCCACCAGAAAGGATATTTAAATTAATTGACCAAGTCAATCCCAGTGTTTTCTGCATTCATGCTACAAATTGTAAGTAGAATTGTTGCCAATATTAAGCATTGTGCTGTTATTTTTATAAGCTCTTTAGGTACCAGAAACAGACTAAAATTAAAAGTAACCTGTCAGAAAACTGGTTATTCTGTATGCTCACAGTCTGTATGTTGTAATCTTTTCACTTGTGAAACTATGGAGTTAAAACTCTCTTAGTCTTCTTTGCTGGGAAAAAAAAAAAGTTTTTTTGGTCCTGTTTTTTTTTTTAAAGAATTTAGCATCCTCAATAAATCACATTTAAAGTTGTTTCATGGAAAACTGACTCCTTCCCAATCTGTTACTGTAACTATGTAATAGTCACCAGTGGTACAAATCCTTTATGCCCAGCTTTGAAGTGACTTGCAGGGAAGTAAGAAGTGATCAGTACTATGTCCTCTTAATTTAATTATGACTGTGTAGTAGTCGTCTGAATACTTAGCATGGAAACTGTAGACACTAATTGGCATATCTTTGTTTTGGACCATATGCTGTTAGAAAACGTGATTTTGAAAGAAAGGGACTTACCTCTTTCCTTAATTTTAAGTTTGTGCTTTCATGGATCTGGGTGAAATGATGAATTAAGATACTGCCTAGCTTTTCTCTTAAAGAAAAGAGAAAGCTTTTCTTAAAGAAAAGTTGCATTGATATTTTTCTGTAACTGAGTCTTCAACAGCTCCAGATGGAAAAACTGTTACTAAATACTGTTTCTGTTTCATTTATCCTAAAAGTTATCTCATTATTTAAAATGTTTTGACAGATAAACAAGCACTGTCCTTCAGTTCCCCTGAAATACCTACTTCTGAAAATTTTGATCAGTTGCTTAAACAGTTTGGAAGTGCTTCCTTCAGTGCTGAGCCTGACAGCTGGAATATGAACACAGATGCTCAAAATCCTTCTGATGCAAATGAAACTTGCAGATACAAGGTAAATACTAATTGAATCAGATAATTATTAGATTGTTCCATAAAAGCACAAGTGAGCATTGTTTGCATCTGCTTTTAAAAAAAAATGCAGTTCTTCTGGAAAAGACAAACTTTATTTTGGTCTTTAAATATAGAAATGTAAAAATAAGTGTAGCGTTTTGTGTTAGCTTACTTAAAAAGTGAACTAGATTTTTAAGTTCTTTGAAAAATAAGTAGCTGGTTTGCGATTGTAAACATAGAGCTGTTAGCAGTGGCTTAAGAATTGATGCACAAAGTAGTATACAGTATTGACAGAGATAGTGGAAATAAGTATTTCTTTTATTCAGATTTATTGTTAATAATACAAATGCTTTAAAATTTTCCATGAACTGCAACACACCTATATACTTGAATACGTTGTTTTATTTGGCAGTATGGTGTTCCTATACAGACAGTGGATGCATTTCTAAGACTACCTAGTCCTGTTGTCTCCTCTTGGTGCTCTGATGTGAATCCTGCAGGTTAGAAAATGCATTTGAATTCCAATTTATTTGCTTTAGAGTATTCTGCTCTGACTTGAGCTTAATCAGTCAGTAAATTGGCACACATACAAATGTAAAATCAGATAAAGATTCACGAACAAATGTTTTTCAAATAGCTTCTGTTTCTCTGGGGTTTTTTTAGACATAGATTGGAATTTGCATTGCATCTATATTAAACATTCAAAGTTAGATATGTAAATCCTTGAGAGTCTTGTTAGTGGTTGTTTATCCAACAATAAGACATCCTATTTGACATAATTGATTTAATAAAATAGTATAAGGGTGGCACCATGAGGGAAGAAGCAAAGCAAGACCTAACTGGGCAACCTTTGTAAGATGTCCCTCTGGTATAATGAGGTTGCTTTCACAGCCTGAATGCAAGTCAAGTCAGGCTTGCAGGCTTGAGCCCTACATTTTAACCTTTCACACAGTTTCCTGAAAATCTGCAGAGGGGGAGGGAGGAAAAAAAAAAACCCAAACAAAAAACAAAAAGAAGCCACAACCAAATACACACACCTGCATTTTGCAAAACTCACTGTTATTTCTAAATATGGTATAATAACAATCATGATGATGACCATAGGAAAATGGAAGTCTCTTGTGAAAGAAAAAAAAAAATCTTCTGAGATCTCAAAAATGAAATCATAAATCTTCTAGCTTTTATTAAGCTTCTGTTGTTAAGAAGTAATATTTTTGTCTCATAGCGGTTTTGGAGAATCTAAGAAAGTATCATTCTTTATAGCTCACATAAAACCTTATCTGCAAGAGAAACTGTTTACTTTCGCTTTTGCTTATACTTGAGGTTTTTATGTTGTTTTTTATTTCTGTTTTTCATAATTACTCTTTAATTTCATTTGGTAATACTTTGTGACTTTTTTCCAGGGTTTTTAGTAAACCAGGCTACAAAATGCACTAGATCAGTAAGTGTGGAAAAATGTGGCAACATTCAAGCAGTTAGCATGCTGTTCTATATCAACTCCAGCATTTTAGCAGTAAGTATGATTTGAAACAGTCATATAGCTGACCATTGATATTACATATCTTTTTGCATCTCCAGAATTAAGTAACTTCTATTTACTAAAGGATATGGTGGTTTATTTGGATTTTTGAATTGTGGGTTGGGAAAAAAAAAACTCTCTATGCAACAGACTTTTATACAGAAAACCTTTGGAAATGTTTTTACTTCAAGCTTCGGTAACAGAAGCATTTACTACTGTTCTCTGCTTAGTCAACAAAAATAATGGTCTTGAAGAGACAAGCTTGTGTCACAGAGCTAGCGCTTACTGCAGTGGTAGCAGTTTTATGCTTTTGTGCATGTTCAAGCTTTTCCAAGAAGCCTATTACAAGACTGCATAATTCTAAGAAGTCTGGGGTTTAAAGAGCTGGTAAACCTTTGTGTTTAAAGAAGAACCTCTAAGGTTTAATCCTCTGCATATATACCTTTCTTACAAGCCTCAGTTTTTAATAGTGAGGCATTGCACATGCATGCTAAGCCTTCCTTACACTCCTCAATGAGCATGACCTTTTACCCCACCGAGAGCAAATTTGTTTGTATCCAGCCTACTACCAAATCCAGTCTGGTTATTTTTCAAAGCTAAGCTTACTTTTTCATTCCTTTTTGAACTGGAGGATGATGTCTTATGTATAAATAAATCCCCTTTACAGATATCGAGGAAGACAAAGAAATCACGCATGCAAAATTGAAATTTAAACATGTGATACCTTAACCTGATAGTTCCTTCCAGAAGCTGAAGGTCATCAAGAAACACCATACTCTCCCCCATTAAAATGTTTTAATTTATGTAATTATTTAAATTACTTTAATTAGTACTGACTGCTTAAAGACCCCTTCCAGTGTCCTCACAGATTCCAAAGCTATCTACAGTGAAGAAAAGCCCACTAAGTAGTTCACATTCTCACAGGTGGGATCATTCTCCTGATCTTTGAGGACCTCATTGAAATCAGCAAAGGATTCCTCACAGATGTTAGCTTTTGATCATTCCACTGTGGAAGAGGTGGAGCAAACTCTGTCTCAGAAGGGCCTAGAGTGTTTCCATGTGCACCCAGAATTAGAGTTCTTGGCAGCTGCAGAACCAGAAAAGAAAAAGCGTGCCTCAGGACAGGCTCCAGGCAGCTGAATGTTTTTGAATTAAAAGATGAATTCCCCTTCCTCGCTAGAACAGTACATTACACATTACCCATGTGCTGCTTGCTAATTACAATGGCCCAGCTTAGGAGAGGTCAGATTTCTGTCCAAAGTACATTGGACGTTCAGGAAGGATCAGATGCAAAAACTGGAGAAGGCTGAGTAGATGCTAGAGATGGTCTGTAGGAAGTTCCCCCTCCCAAAGGGAGCTGAAGATGGGATGTGACAATAGAAAAGTGACTTGGTATTGGGGACACGATGGTCACAGGGCAGAGCAGGGAGCGTTTCCGGTGCCAGCAGGTGGAGCTGCTGGCAAAAGAAATAGCAAAACACATCAGCCCAGGGAGGCTTGCTGGGAGCCCCGAGGAAGAGGACTGGTACAGCAGTTCCTTCAGGAAAACCCCATCATTATGAGCCCATACTCACTGCCAGGCTGGGCAGTTTGAGTGATATGAAGGTCTTGGTAATTGTTGCAGTTAATCTCTGCTCTCTACCCTGCTCTGTCCAGCAGAGCCAAGGACCATTGGGGATGCTTGGAACCCCCTACCAAGATAGTCGTAACGTGATGCTTCACACCACAGTTGGTGTGTAGTGTGTAGCTGCCAAAGCAATGCGCTGCTGCCTGCTCGTGCTTGCCTCCCTGGCTGGTGGGAAGATGAATCAGTGAGAGGCAGCAGCAAGGCTGGAGTGCTGTCTGCCGGTGACCTTCAGAAACAATCCATCACCCCAGTCACAGATAAATAGAATTTTAGGAGTGGTGATTGTTCCCTCTACCCTAGTCAGAAACATTGTGCTTCCTTGAAGGACGAGTCTAATCTTTACAAGCACTTTTATTCATACAGCTGATTCTGATGGCTGAGCTGTACCTCAGGATGCTGCTATAAATAAGTGACAGCATGTGACAGACTTTACCTGCACCACCTTCAGGTCTGCAGCTCATAGGAATGTGTTCTCTGCTATGACATTAGATGGGCAGACTGGCCTCTGTATTCTGTCATAATTCTGCAGAACTTGCTTCATGCTCAGAGTCCAATTTTTGGTTCCTTACCAAAGATGTGAATCAAACACTCATTGAGAAGTCACAAAAATAAAACTTTAGACAAAATGGTGCTCTGTGTGAGTATTTTGCAGGTCTGAGTGATGACCTTGGTCTGACATTTCTGCCATTTCATGAAAATGTGGTGGAAATTTTCCAGTGGGGCAACTGTGCCTATCCACATGCTGTATAACAAGATGGATACTTGCGTCTCATTTCTTTGTTTAGAGACAATGAAATTATGGACTCTACCATCAGAACGGGACAACAAAAGCTCTTCATATCTTTGGGTACGAACAACCTGGCAGACTTGCTAAACTGGCAGACTATGAATAGTTACAAGTGTTTTTGCATGGATCTGCAATAGGAACAATGTTCTCTGATGCCCTCAATAGGTCAAACACTATGATGCACAGCAACAGTCATGCCAAACTGAGATGCCTTTTTCAGGCCACTTTTCCAATGCAAGTAATCTTTTTCAGTGTTTCTTAGTTCTGAGTTGCAAATAGAGTGTCCAAGTGAGACATTAGATTCATCTTCTACTTATTGAATGTACTGTATATTTGTTGGGAACGTAGCCTAAGCTAGGCCTGATGGAAAACTGATGGAAGTCACTAAGAAATTTTCCAGTTACTGTCAGGGGAAGAAGAGGATTGGACTATAAGATTTTTGCCTACTATTTTCACACTGCCTGGATACTGTAGTGTATATCCAATCACTTCCACAATGTAAAAATTATTGTAATGCTATAGTTAAATAGGCAAAGCAGTTAAGCTTTAACTGCTTTACTTAACTGCTGCTTGTAATAGGTCATACCTTTGCTGCTGTTTGAATTTGTTCTTTTATTCTTCTCTAGGTGCCCAAATCAAGTCAGATGGTAAGTATCCTTCTAACTTGGAACAGCTGGGGGCAAGATTCTTACTCAGTTATAGTCAGTGGGAGTTTTTCACTGACTTCATCAGAACAGGGACTTCATCCTTAATCTTTAAATTTAAAAATTTCTGTAATTTTCTATTGGTAATGATACTTAGCAACTCCAAGATAATATGCTACCTGCAAACATTTAAGCCTGATGCATTCCCCCCAACTCCAGACTCTCTTAGCTAACTTTAGTTACTTAAAAATAGAACCTTTTGTTGAACTTCAGCAATACATCTAACATAGCTGTTGTTCAGAGGATTATTGACTGCTCTCCCTGTGGAACAACCCTGAACAGTCACAAATATGATGATACAGAAAAAGCCAAAAATAATTACCGACAATATTCAGAAATGATATGAATTTGTTTTTCAGGTTAACATTACTGTCCAGTCCATAGTTGTCCAGTCTCTGAATGGAATGCGGACTTTACTTAATGGTAGTGATGTCCTCAGGCTCCCTTTGATTTTGGATGAACTGTGCATAAATATAGTTCTTGGGGTAGGTATGACTTCTTTTCCTCCTCACATTTGATGGAAAGCCTGTATGCATCAAATCACTTCTGATTCACAAATTGCAAAGATGTGAGAAAGGCCTTGCATGGTTTCCATATATTGTGACATCTCCAAAGCAAATGCAACAGGAGAAGAACTGACTTTGGGATAAAAGAGAATGTTTTGCAACAAAATAATAACTATATGCAACATAACACGGAGACAGGATAAAATCCTTTTCTATTAGTACTGTGTGTATATGACATTACAGACAATAACATGAGTTTAGAATCTACATTATGCTTGGGAGAAGATGACTTCCTGCACAGTGGTGGCAGAGACAGAAGAATACACAGTACACATCATCTCATCTTTCCGTCTTAAATAGATGAACATTGGGCTTATGCTTAGATCAAGAAGTCAGTTTTGAAGAGGCTCCAGCCTCTAGAGGATATAGTGTATCTTTACCACGTAGTTGAGTGTTTCTCAAGCAAGGAAGAAAGAAAACAATCCTTACATAGTTTTAAATTCCATTTTTCTAGTTTCATACTCTTATGTATTTGTTCTAATATCTAAAATGTTTAATTTCAGGTGAGTTATCACATTACATACACAGATGCAGGAGAAATAATCGAAGCAGCTGCTTCTTTTGTCTTGGGGGCAATTAACAAAGAAGTACTTTCAATACAGCAGAGCTTTGAAATCAGCTTTACTCAGGTAACTGCTAGATATGTTACGGATGACTTGTTGAAAGACATTTAATTACAAAACTTATTAAACTTGAATCAGAACAATTGTTAGCAGCAAGGTAAAATGTAACTTGCCCTGGATACACAAATGAGGCAGCATTTCAGAACTGGGCAATAAAGGTCTCCAAAGTCTGTTTTTCACATTTAGAAGAGTCATCTTGTGACTCTGTATCCAGTGAAAGCAAAGCCTGCTCTGTTAGAGAGCTGTTATAATCTTACAGAGCAGCCTTAACTACTGTCATTGTTCAAGGCAGTTAATAATCCTAAAATAAGTGAAGTAATTCTGTTTTCTAACTATTTCAGTGCAAGATAAGAACTAATACTGTACATTTGCATTGTAGGTAAATACAAAGCCAGTTCCTCTCAGTGGTAATCCTGGTTATGTTGTTGGACTGCCCGTAAGAGCAGGCTTCAGGCCACAAGGATATCCTTTCCCTGTTGAAATTTTGTTTGCAGCACTTGTTCTGGTCCATCTTCACAAACACTTTCTAGCATGGACATCTATAAACTATATCTGTTCTTTACCAAAAGTAAAAGTGTGCTTTTTTGGCTATGTTTTAGAAGTAGTGAGTGACTTGGTCCTGACTGCAATCTCCTGGGACTTTTTAGTGAGGTAGATTTAGACCTTCATTGTACACTCTAGTGCTTCTTCACAGTGCAAGGGAGTCTTAAGCTATTATAGCATTTTCAGATATATTTTAAGGATATGATTAAGGATTCTTTCTTCATGATATACATCAAGGATTGAACTTTCCTTTAACTGTGTTACATCTGGCATCATTCAGAATACTAACAAATACAGTCAACTTACCATTCTGCAAAGTACATCCAACCAGGATTGTCTGGCAGCACAGGGAACCAGAACCCCAATATTATTTGGTTATAACATGATATCAGGCTGTAAGTTACGGTAAGAGGATTTTTTTTTTTTTTTTTTTTTAGTGCTTTTAACCCTCTGACAGCCCTTTCCATTAGGATCTGTTCAGGTCCTGGGACATTTGTACAGCTGTAGGAGTATTGGGAATGGAGCATTTAATTATTAAAAATGTCATTTAATTAAAAATGGTCTTTCTCTTGAAAAGATTGTGTACATTAGCAATGGTAGCCAGAAGGCTTGAACAGTGCATGAGAGGAAGGAGAAATTATTACTGTGCCAAACCAATGGATTTTGCTTTAACTCATCTTTTTTTTTTCCTGGAAGAATTACAGCAGATATGAAATGCCAGCCCTTGACTCAGACCCTCCTAGATTTACTGAAGGGACAAAGCTTTCCTGAATATGTGGCCTCATTTGGAAATTCTCAAGCCCAGGATGTGCTCGACTGGGTGCCAATAACTCACCTCCACACCTCAGAACAGGTGAAAGTTACACCACTACCACCACTCTCTTCACTCTCACTGTCCTCTCTCCCAAGATCTGTACCTGTACTGCAGCATCAGCTTAGGCTTCCTAGACATATGGGGAAAAAAAATTCAGAAACAAACTGGAGGAAAGTCCTCCTGGAATATTAAAAACCAAGGGGTTTCACTCTTGCTGTGAGGACAGAGTTTACTTTTAATCAGGCTGGTATCCAGGCATCTCAGTTATGGATCAGGACAATGCGTTAGGTACAAAACAACCCAGTTCTAGCCACAATTTAGTCTCTTGCTGTTTAGATGGAATGAAGCACAGAACTGGTAAGGTTGAAAGAGTGAAGTAACAGAATCAGTGTTTCTACTTGGTGCTTTTGCACCAGGTTTGAGTAAGATAGCAAGAATCCTTTAAAGCACAGAAATCATGAGCCAACCACCACATTTATTCACAACTTTTTCTGACTAGCCCTTCTCTTCCCGATGCAGTGCAGTCCCTGCTATTGGTGGTAGGCGGTGCCGCTTGGCACATGCTGAATGACAGCACCCCCTCAATGACAGCTTGTATATAGGTTTCTTGCATGTTTTTGCAACTAAACAGTGAATTATTTCTGTAACCAGAAACCTGACAGTACCTAAAAATAATGAAGATTGTAGGCTTCAAAATTCTGCCCTGGCAGAGTTAAGGAGGATTCTCTACTGTCCCAGCAGTATTACTGAAATAAGTCTTCCTACTAAAAAGAGCCAGCTCAGCACTATCACTAAAAGCCAAAGTCCTGCTTGAAGTGCAGTTACAGAGTCGGTTTGTCACCTATGGAGAAACTGCAGGGACAGCCCTGAGCCAAGGCTGCAAGCACCTGTGCTGCCTGCACAGGCAGCAGTCCAGGGCACAGGCATGGCACAGTTGCTCTGGTAACCTCCTGGAGTGAGCTTTCTGGGGGCATTCTGCCAGTTTAATAAGATGAATAATTAATGTGGTCACTCTTGTACAGTCAGACAATGAGAGAATTTATAACACTTTTCAGAGCTCATGCCAAATACCAGTATCTCTTGAAATAGAAGTGAAGTGGACTAAATATGGATCCCTAGTCAATCCACAAGCCAGAATAGTGAATGTTACAGCAACAATTGCTACCACCACAGCAAAGCAGGTATGTAATCAAATTATAGGATTTAAGATTAAAAAATGGTTTGTTTTGCTTAGGTATCAGCTGTGCGACAGTGACCCAGTTAATCTCTTTAGATAAAGGTAACACTTCATATTAGAATGTATTGCCCACAACAGTTTCTTTTCCAACTCAAACACAACTGTGGGCTGCTTGCCAAAACACACTTCAGTAAAAATCTATACATCATTCATGAAAAGAAATATGAAACTGTATATGAAAAAAAAAAAAACCAAAACCCCAACACCTTACTACAAATAACAGCTGAAAATATAACCCAGTCCAAACAAAGTAGTCATACAAAGAGAAGACTGAAGCTAATGACCATTTGTATTTTCATTGCAGCTTCCCTCAGGAAGGGAAAGGACTATTCCTATAATAAGTTCTGTTGTTTTCACTGATAGTTCTTCACCTGCAGAGCCAGGCTATAAAGCTTGGCCCACCATTAATGCCAAGTTACCCTTTGATTTTTTCTTTCCATTTGTCTAAGGTAAGTATGCATTAAAAAAAAAAAAAAGCCATATTTCTACTTTCTCTGATTTGTAGTCCATTTCCTAACAAAGTGAGGTTTATCCAGTCACTGTGATGGGCCATCAGTTTCTTCTAAATTGTAGACACACTGGGTTAGAATTGGCCAAGAGAGAAAGGGTAAGCCCATGTGAGAGTTCTCAAAAGCTTTATAGGAGAAAAAAACCACATTAATTGGAAAGTTTCCAATTATGCCTCTGCTGAGAGGAAAAAAAAAGTTTGCAATATGAACTTGATGGTGGCTCTAGCTGGCCAGTCAGCACATGTACAGCCACCATCCTTCCAGCACATTGGATGCTCTAAACTAGCACTAGCACTGAGCTGCCTGCCTAGCAGTGTGGAGGCAGAAAGGGAAGGGAAGAGCACAGGGACACAGTACAGCTCCATAGGAAACTAGGTTTCATTATTCTGTGAAAAGCAGAGCTAAATTGTTAATTAAAGTAATCATGTGCTATTAGATAAGGCCTCTGCTTTATCTGTTTTCATAGATGAATAAGCCACCTATTTCTAGCTATTTTTCCCAAACCACTAATTAATTACCTTTCTTTAAAAATCCAAACAGTTAAGTGATGCTTTCAGAAAAGCTCAATGACCCTTCCAGCTGACTCTGGCTGAAATCAATTGGAGACGCCTGCTACAGTCAACACCTTTCAAAATTCCCACTTATTGAATCTTACTCTTCAGCTATAAAATAGTCTCTCCACAGGGACCTTCTAGTACCTGAGAGTTCACATTGTGTTCAAACACCAGCCTGGTCCTTTAGAATATACTTTCTAATGGCTTTTCTGGAGTCTAACTGTTCCCAGCAGCCCACTCGCCTACATCTGTTCTTATATATTCTAATTCTTTTAATGTGTTGATTTATGAGCTGTGGAAACAAAGAACTTTATAGCCCAGCAGGCTGCAAATGAACACTTAAAATGGAAGAAGAAATGAGAGAATGCAGTATCTGAACTCAAATCTGATGTTGAGAACAAGGCATTGTTTGACATAAGATGGCACATGTTTGCCTCTATTTTGGTGCTGATTTGATTGTCAACTAAAGGAGCAGTATGTTGGTATTTTTGAAATGAACGTTATATAAATAACAAAGTGGCACAAGCAGCAACAGAAATGAGGAAACTACCAACAATATGAAAAGAATGGTTGGCAAAGAGGAGATGTACTAATGATGAACAGTCAGCTTGTAGAGAAGAAAAGACCTCTTCAGGCTGGGTTCTTATCATTTGTACTGCAAGTTTCTACAATATGTTGCAAAGAAAGAACATTATCACAGAAAAATGAAATTATTTAAAATAAGTGGTACTTCCAGGGATTGTATAGCTTGTGAAGATGTGTCTTTATTAAATTATTTTGCAGTTTTGACTATACAACTGTATAAGACAGGTCTTATGAAATCACTGTTTCCAGGGAGTACACATGATTAATTTTCCAGCAAAACTATTTTTGCAATCCCAAGATCTAATCAAAGTGTGGTCAAATAGAAAAATGTTTATAGACAACACTATACAAGAGAAAGCAAAGAGACAGGAAAACCTTTCAGGTCAAACTGGTAGATTTCAACACTGCACTCTGCAGGGCAGACTTCCCCACCTCAGAAAACTGGCCTCCTATTTTTGCTCACTGACAAGTCCATGCTGTTTTAATATCTTGTTAAGCTTCTCAATTTCTTGCTCCTGTTAGAGACGAAAGTAAAATCATTAATATAGCTCTTACCTTAAAATAGTTTCCCAGGTTCCCACAGATTTTCCCACTGCTGAAACATATCTCATACTGCAGTAAGACAGGACAACCTGGCTAAAGTAAGTAGGACAGAGGTAGCCATCATCCCTTTGCAGCAAGCAGCTAAGGGAAGCACAGGCAGAACAGGCAAGGCTGTGGTTCTTTAGCCCAGCTTACCACACGGCTTTCTGATGAAGAAACCAAGCTGACAGTGGCAACCTTGCAAAAGGATCCCAGGCCAGCTTGTCCTGGGGAGCAGCCAGTGGGTAAACCTTGCTTAAATGAAAAGTGTTTTCTTACCTTCTCTACACAGCTGTGTTCCAGTTGTTCAACCTTTGTTGCAAGTTTCAGGTTTGCTTGCTTTAGCTTGGACACTTGTTGTTCAGAGCGGGTCTTTACCGATAAAATTATTCCTGTGAAACAATTCACAGTGGATTCGGTTTACAATGTAAAACAGCCACTAGCAGGAGGTTAACAGTACATGGGGTCTGTATTCAAGGAGTTAAACATGTTCCTCTCAAGCTCTGGTTCTGTCATCTTCAAACCACCCTTCCCAAGTGCTTTTCTTAATGAGGAGGGTTTTAAATTAGCCGCCCCAGGGATTCAGATACCAATACTCTGCTGGGAAGAGGCAGTCTGGCCTCTGAGCTGAATTAATCAGTCAGGCTGTCATTCAAATCCTGAATTTGAATTCACTCCCTTGGCAGAACCTCAGGGGGGATGTAACTGGCAGCTTTGTTGTCACAAGGGGCTGCATTTTAGCCAGTTTCATGTAGTCAGGAGCCTTGCTCTAACAGCAATGCACAGCACCGCCTGGGGCACAAGCCTTGTCCACCCCTGGGACCGATCGCTGTGACCCGCTGGAGCGGGACATGGCACATCATCTGGTCCTTAAGGTTTTGGCTTCACCTTGCACAGCTGCAGTAAGGGCACGCAGTTTCTCCTTACAGCAGAGGTGTCACTTCTCTACTGAAATATTGTTAGGTTATTACACATGAACTCAGCCCCCACAGTAAAGGCATTTTCTTCCCACCCTTTTCGGGGGGGGGGGGAAGTGGAATAGCTTGGTAAGAGCATCAAGAACATCACGTTCTTCCTACCCGACAGAGCTCTCCTCTGGCTGCTGACAGAACAACACGCACGAAGGCAGGCACCAATGTGTGCCTGTGTTTCTTGTGGTACAGGCAGCAGGCTTGGGGTTTGGGGGTTCATTTCTCTGAAGACAAAGCAGCAATGCTGCTTATTTGCATTGATAACATCAAACAGTCCCTACCTGCCTGTGGCCCGGTCCCTATCAATCAACAGTGACTGAAGGCAGTGAAGCATGCCTAGGCTTCAACACACAACACCCCGAGCTTGGGGCAGGCATGACGAAAAGCTTGGAGGGAAAACCAGGAGCACCCAAGGGTAAGGGGATTTCCTTGTAAATGCAATACTGTTTTTCTGCTGTAGACCCAAGGTGTCTGTGGCTCATGCAGCTGTACATGAATCCGGTTTCTCTCTGACTTTCACTTCAAACTAAAGAGCCACAAGCTGCTCTCATCTTCCCTCTTCCCAGCCACTGCTGCCGATCAGGCACATTCTCCCTGTCAAAACAGAAGCGGGGGGCTGCAGGTGACAGACACAGCCCCAGCCATCCTTTCCTTTCATTCCAACTAAAAGACCTAGAGCTGCATCAAGTACAGAGCACTCACAGGCACAAGACAGTACCTGGGCTGAGCTTCATGCAGGAATTGGGGATAATCCCATTGCCACATTTTTTTTTGAATCCCATAGTTCCTTCCCCAAGAAGTGTCTGAAGTTACATCTATTTGCAACAATTTACAATTACAACAGCAGAGTCAGTAAAGCCTGATTTGGGGACTTTATATTCCTCTTCTTACAGTGAGCCCTTTGAATCCAAGCAAGAAAGATCCAGAGTGAGATCAGGACATTCCCTGTGGCATCCCTGGAGGGGATGACAGAGTCACAGCAGAATGTCAGAGCAGTAAAACCTACTCTGCTATAGAAGTAGATTTAGGAAGGTAGGGTTTTACCCTGCTCCCCTCTTAAAACATCGCCAAAAGGATCCTACGGCACAAACTTAATATGCGAGCCATCCCCTTCCAGGAGGGAGGGATGCAAGAACAGGTTACAGGTTGTTTTTAGGGGAACATGCCAATGCTGAGAGCTGGGCATCTCTGCTAGCCCAGGCCAGCTGCTGTGCCCTCATCACCAAGGCATTGCACCAACACCAGCAGCAGATTATTGCTGCTCCAAAGAAATTACAGACTAATTAAGGCCACGCTCTAGCAATGAAAACTACATGGGCAATGAAAGCTACATGAGTTCGCTGGGAGAGCAAGACCTCAGGGTCCCACAGATGGCTTTGAGAAGGGAACAAAGATGTGAGCCCAGATAATTCAGGTAAAGTCAGCAAATCCAGCCCACGCACCATGGAAAGCTCTTGATCAGCCGCACACACCTACCATTGATAATCCTGGCCACCCGCCACAGCCGCAGGAG
This sequence comes from Aquila spilogaster, assembly GCA_024606505.1. Taxonomy (NCBI): domain Eukaryota; kingdom Metazoa; phylum Chordata; class Aves; order Accipitriformes; family Accipitridae; genus Aquila; species Aquila spilogaster. Next base: position 36,109,233 of record JANHGO010000075.1, on the reverse strand, counting down.
TATCAGGAGCCCAACAGCTTCAAACTCATGCTCTCGGAAGATGAGGACAACATCAAGGATGAACGACACAACAACAACGATGCCATCCAGCACTTCAAACTTGTGGTGGAAGAACTCCCGGCGGTAGACAAAGACTTTAAACCCCACCTCAACCAGAAAGATGGTTAAAATGGAGAGTGAGAGGTAGTGGAAAACCTGGGAAAAGACAGCACAAGTTTAGGGCCAGGAAACCCTCCTGCATGCACACAAGCAGGGCAGGCTGGAAAACCTCCAGCACTCAAGGGCATGTCCAATTTGGCTCTACAAGGAGAAGGGCTGGGGACTTTTCTTCTGCTCTAAGGGACAACAAGAGCGAGCACGTGGCAGCCAGTGGCTTTGGGTAAGCTGGACCAGGAGGTGCGAACATGACCGGGAGAAGGATGGTTAGAGTGATTCAGCTCTTCTGCAGCCCAAGGAAGCATGAGGCTGCTGCATGGACTGGCATGAGCCGAGCCAGGTTGGCCCCGCACGCTGCCGGGTTGTCACACGAGTCCCTGCAAGACCTTCGTCTGTGTGCCTGTGACTGCCGGCTCAGCAAGGCTGAAGGTCCAGGTCCTGCCTTGCCCAGTCATCCTATTTAGCAGGCTTTGAACCACCAAAGAGAGGGATATCACAGTTCATGTTGACATTTCCCTGCATTTTACCTTTGGGGTTATATTATGTTTGTCTGGACGGATGATTTTCAAGTCCATAAGCAATTCCCCAAGAACCAGCAAGGCATCCAGGATTACCAAACAGACAACCAGGATCTGTTGGAGAAGAACTGACATGAGCCCCCTCCCAGCACGGGCAGATCGGCAAGAGGAGCCAATGCGGCCTTCAGCTAAACGTGCCCCAATGCCCCATGTCCCCGATTTGGCTGGTTGTGTTTCATGGAGCTTTCTGTTGCTTCCACCCAGGACTCCCACTCCTGCAGCCCCTGGTCAGTGGGTTATTCCTACAAAGCCTCATGCACACGAAACCACCTGGCTCCCCACCAAACCCAGCCATTTCCCACTGCTTGGGCGGGGGGGAGCTTGAGCCAGGGGAGAGCACATGCTCTGCTGGCACCGTGACGAGCGTGCACTGAGGCTTGTCGCCGCTCAGGAAACACCTGCACCTGCTGCGGAGCGGCTCATTTCTGACAGGACAAGCCCAGCTCGGAGGCAGCAGCCACTCTCGCAGGAGCAGTGAGCGGTCACGAGCTCTGTCCTACATCGGCTCTGCTATCACAGATGGCTTTGGCAAAGTCTCACCCTCATTTCCCTTCAGCCTGGGTTTGTTCTGCCTCACCTGAAACCTGTGGGAGCTGAAGAGCTTTTTCATCATGTCCTGGAAGGAGACATGGCTCCTGGTGGGCTCCACCTTGATCTCTGAATCCGGCTGCTTCTCCCCATTCTCATCCTCCTCCTCCTCCCATTTCTGGTAGTCATTGCTCCACTGCACAGGGTCATCGCCCACCACCGTGAAGTGCTTCAGGTACCTGGACATGGCTCTGGATCAAGCTGGCATCACCCTGCCAGTGCCTGAGGAACAAAAGCAGAGCATCACCTCCCCGCTCGGGGCTGACCAAGGATGCCAGATCTCCCTTGTTTCACCACAGCGAGCATGAGAAGAGTGTGACACTTCTTTCAGACGTGGCCGGCCGGGCAGCGTGGACAGGCCCTGCTGACGGGAAGTTGCTTAACGGTGGTGCCACTTGTTTTGCATCACCTCCCACGGCGCGCCGCGGAGCCCCCGCTGCCCTCCCCGGTGCTGTTTGCACGCTATTGTGCTGCTCTACAACAAGAAACTTCCTCGTGAGGTTATTTCCAAACATCTCAAAACAGAGCATCGATTACAGGAGAAAAAAATGCCAGCCCTTATCTCGCATCTCATGATGTGAGAGGCGGCAGCTGCCCACTTCCCATTGGAAAGAGCCATTGTGTTTCTATTAGACACTGATCGATGGAGGTTATTGGTCAGAAGCTGGAAGCAGGTGATTTCCTCCTCTTCACTTGCTCTCTCATCCCCTACACACCAGGGCAGGCTGCTGTTATCATCGGGTCTGAGGCAAACCCTCTGCTGCGCTCCCAGAGCTGCCCTCATCCCTTCAGGTGGCCACAGTTGCAGCCCAGCTGCCCCCAGGCTAACTGGGCCATCCTCACCCTCCAGCCAGACCACCAAGCTGAAGAACAGCCATAATTTACCTTCAATAACATCAGGGGCCCCCATTATTTCAGCGTTTGCAGGCAAAATAAGCAGGTGACCCCCACATTTCAGCCTGGCTGGCAATGCTGTCCTAGCCCATCTCCTCTCCCCGCATCCCCCAGAGCCAACCTCACTCTTGGCCATCCCGGCTTCAGCCTGTCCCTGTGGGCACCCAGTGAGGGGCAGGACCAACCCCAAACCCGCAGACGATGCCGGTTGCAGCTGGGTGCTGAGAACGGCTGCAGGAGAGGCTCCGTCCACCCCTGCTCCCATGTTCCCCTATCACAGCCCCACCAGCTCGCCCTTCCTCTTTGGGCAACCTGTTGAAACGGCCTGGCCCACAAACGCTGCCGAAAACCTCTCCCGCTGCCGGCAGACAACCACGATCAAGCTGGCATCACCCTGCCAACATCTGAGGGACAAGAGCAGAGCATCACCTCCCTGCTTGGGGCTGACCAAGGGTGCCAGATGTCCCTCATTTCACCACAGCGAGCGTGACAAGAGCATGACACTTTTAGATGCGACAGGGCTCTCTGCACATCCGTCCTTGGCCAAAGCTGGCCAGGGAGCTCAGCACAAGCCACTCTTGGCCCGCTGGAGCCACCGTGGGCCTGCCCATGCTCCCTCCCCTCGGCTCCCTGCAAACAGGGGTCCTGGGGGTCCCAGTGGGACCCGCTCACAGCAGTGACGGCTGTTGGAGGGAACGTGGGCTCCGGGCCACCTCGTCCCCTGCTGTAGGGGATGGAGATGGCCCCATGCTGCCATCACAGTGGCAGCACCTTCATTCCCAGCCACCGGGCGCTGAGCGGAGCGCACCGGAGCCCCGCAGAGAGCTGCCCCGGGGTGTCGAGCCCCCCCCCCCCCGCCCCTTGCGGGACGGCCTCTGGGCCCCCTCGGCCCTCGGAGCCTGGAGCCGTCGCTGCCGGCTGGAACAACCAGGAGCCGGGCTGGGGCTCCCCAACCTCCCCCCGCCCGCAACGACCATGTCGGTTCCCCGCTCCCGGAGCGGGACTGAGCTCCGGGCCCCGGCGGGACCCCCGAGAGGGAAGGACGTGGCGGCCCCCGCGGCGGGGACCGCTGCAACCCACCCCCGGGGCACTGACCGGGGGCCAAGCCCCGGGAGCGCCACCCCCCCCCCCTCCCCGGGTCCCGGTACCGTGCACGTCCCGGCTGCGTCCGCCGCCGCCCTGCGCCTCCCCCGGCGCTGCGGGGCCTCCCCCGGCCCGGCCCCGCCTTCCCCCGGCCAGGGACGGCCCCGCTGCCCCGGCCCGGCCCCGCCGGTTCCCTCCCCATCGCACCCGAAAGGGTCCCGGAGCCCCCGGGCCGGGGGTCCCTGAGCGGGGGCTGCCGGAACGGGACACGCTGGATGGAGTTTAAACTTCTTTTGTTGTTGTTCTTAAACTTCTTTTCTTCAGCTCCCCCGGCCCGTCCGGCAAAGCGAGCGGACATCCAGGATAGTCGTGAAATTAAATTGTGAGATCAGAGCTCAGCTGCTGAGCAGGGACAGATTAGTCCCACAAAGCAGGTGGAGGTCCAGGGATCAAAAGGATTACAAAAGTGTAAACCCTAGAAATTAGGCCTGGATTAACCTGCCTCCATTTATAGAGTTGTGTTTTATCAGAAGGCCTCTTCTTCTTTAGGTTTCCCCTCTGTCTTTCAAACACAAGCTGGTTTTGGAAGTGCCCTGAGCAAACTCAGCTGCAAAAAGGATCAGGGACCCATCTCTGTTGCACCTCTGCTGGGACAAACCTGAAATGCTTCTGATCCTCCCCTAATGAAGAAACATCTCTCCATTTTTGCACTTTTAAGGCCTAAAGACATTTGTTTCTTGGAAAGGGTTTCCTCCTGGAGAGTGCCTAAAACTTTTCCTGGAACCTAAAAATTTTCTAGTGCCTCACCCCAAAGCACACAGGCCCATCCCCATCCTCCTCCCTGCGACGATGAGGAATCAGCACAGGCAATACCTCCCCAGAGCTCTGAAACCCCGTCCCTCGACCACCACCCCAAACCACCTACCTGTAGAGATCAGCTGAGCACCCAGGTGCATAGAACAGTGAAGGTGCAACCCGGGAGCAGCAGCAGGGAGAGGTTTTTATCCTGGGAGTTTCCAGCTAATTAAGGTATTTCAGTCTCAGCTGACTCCAGTAAATACTACCACAATCAGCTAACGGTGGAAGGCACCAGCTCAGGACTGGAACTGCAGATGGCAGATCTTCTCCTGAAAGCTCAACAGACCTGACCCTGGTTTTGGTAAAGAGTGCACGTTTTAAGGAGAAAACACAGCCAGCTTCTGCTTCCCCATGAGCTCAGTCCTCTTTGTACCACGGCCCAGCATGGGCTCACCTGGCCCATGAGCACAGCTGCTGAGTGGAGCTACCAGGCTGATCACAATTGTGAAGCCTCATTGTCAGAACTTAAATAAAATCCCAATCATCAGTATGTGCACACAGAGCTCCAAGGGGCTGCACGTTAACCACGTCTGCGAGGCACCTCGGCAGTCTAATGGGAGAAGATGCTGCCAGCAGAGCTGCGAAGCTCTTGGTGAGGACAGGGCTGGTGCCCAAGGTGGGATTTAAGGGTCAATCCAGGAGAGGTGCAGGGGAAGCCCCAGGGCTTCACCTCAAACCTCTTCCCAGCCTGCTGGCAGGTTAAACTCCCCTTTTCTATGCTTCTTTTTACAGTAACAGCATCCTTTTTCACAAGCCGAGTCTGTTTATCTCGGTCTAAGCCTCTCTGCTCTGGGATGATGGGGGTCAGGACCACGTGCCTGAGCTGCAGAGGGTGAAGCCCAAAGACTCCCCAAAGCGTCAGGGCAGAGCCTGGAGCCCAGTGCCATCCTCAGCACCGCCGCCAGCCCTGGGACCACCAGTACAAGCCCTGGGGCAGTGGTGGCCCCTGGCAGCTAAATTCCAGCGTATGAGGGACTGATGCTGCTGGGTGCCAGTGCTGGTCACCTGCTGTCAAAGGGGAACAGGGACAGAAGATGGCCAGAGGAATGAAGAAAGGATTGGACTGCATCTTCCAAAGAAAAAGAGCTTTTTAAACTCAAACACAAATGCCTATGAAAACAAGAGACCAGAAAGATGTTTTCTAACACTGAAGCCCCTGAGGCTCAAGCCCCTCTTTTCGATGGAAGTGGGAAGGGTAGAAAACCCGACTGCTTGGAAAGAGCTCGACCTCAGGAACTCAACAGCTGCCTGAAATCCCTGGAGGAGAGCACACTTTGTGTCATACCTTGATAAAACTTTGAATAAGAATTGCTTTACGTGGCACCTCGGGGGCCTACGGCGCAGCGCATGGGTAGTTCAGCCCACCTTAAGCACCCCGTATCAGTCCCTCGCTCCATCCAATGCCCCGCCACGGCCCCGGCGCCTTGGCTGTGGGGGGTCCCGAAGCTTTGCAATGCACAGGGGCCTGATGCTGCTGCACCCCCAAATGTTCTTTTCTACATCCAGTTCTCATTCAACAACTAATATCGGCCAGAGCTTAAACTTGGGTCTAAAGTACGATGTATGCATCAGGGACTTGTGTGCCCGAAACTCCTGTATCCTCCCATGGAAGCCTGAGCACCGCTGGGGATCAGGTCTTATGCTGCAAGCAAAATTAATGGTTTTTTTGTTGGTTTCAAAGTGCCACAACTTCACTTAACAACTCAGGACTGAAAGCCACAATAGCACTGACACATCCTAAAGCTAATCAGGAACAATCAGAGATGACCTGTGCTGAAAAATAGCCTTTTGACAGCTAGATGGCAAAAAGGACTCATTTCATTCCAGGGAAACTGAAGAGAAACACACGAACCGATAGTTAGTGCGTCACATCTTACCACTCCCAGAGCAACACATTGTGCTGGTTTTGGCTGGGATCGAGTTAATTTTCTTCCTAAGTAGCTAGTATGGGGCTGTGTTTTGGATTTGTGCTGGAAACAGTGTAGAATACACAGAGATGTTTTCCTTATTGCTGAGCAGTGCTTACACAGAGCCAAGGCCTTTTCTGCTCCTCACCACACTCCGCCAGCAAGGAGGCTGGGGGGGGGCACAAGAAGTTGGGAGGGGACACAGCCGGGACAGCTGACCCCAACTGACCACAGGGATATTCCAGACCATAGGATGTCATGCTCAGCATATACAAGTGGGGGAAGAAGAAGGAAGGGGGGGGACGTTTGGAGTGATGGCATTTGTCTTCCCAAGTCACTGTTACTTAGTGTGCTGGAGCCCTGTTTTCCTGGAGATGGCTGAACACCTGCCTGCCCATGGGAAGCGGGGAATGAATGCCTGGTTTTGCTTTGCTTGCGTGTGCAGCTTTTGCTTTACCTGTTAAACTGTCTTTATCTCAACCCACGAGTTTTCTCACTTTTACCCTTCTGATACTTTCCCCCATCCCACTGTGAGGGAAGTGAGCAAGTGGCTGCATGGGATTTAGTTGCCGGCTGCGGTTAAACCACAGCACACATTTAAGTTAGACTTAGGCATACTGCAGAAGGCAAAAGACGAGAATTGAAGAGAACTAGGGTTTATCACAAATTTCCTGCTACCTTCTGCAGAGACCTTCAGCAAGGCCCGGTACCCCTCCCTGCTACAGTCTGCCCTTCGCAACTTCTACAAAGCTTTGGGCCAGCATGAAAGGGCGGCAGGGCTGCGGGGAGAAGGGCCTTAGCAGGCTCACGTGCCATTCTGTCCATTCCATGTGTAAACTAGATGTTCCTACCAGTACCATTATGGAAAAACAATGGGCAAGCGGCAGCTGCTGCTCGTTCTCTCCCTCAGCTGATCAAAAAACCCAACCCCAACCAACGGTGTAAAACGTGCCTCTGAACTTTTGATCACAACCCGTAGCGAGATCAGCAGGTCGTCCTTCCTTCCTGCCTCCGCGGTGGAACGGGAACTTTTCCACCTCAACCACGGTGCCGTGGGACTTCCTTTACCCTGAGCAGCTGGGGACCCCGAGGTACGTGAACCACCCCAGGGGAATGCAGCCAAGCAGAAAACGCAGCCCAGAATAGGAGCATGTGTCACCAAAACTGCATTTGAGGAGAGAAAAAACAAGTCACAGAGGAAAAAGGTGTGACACGGTGACATGCAGAATGGTTGGCGAGCTAATGGATGCTGAGTTGGGTTAATGCATTCCTTTAGATACAAGTCAAATAAAAACTGCTTCCACATGTGCTCTATTATTCACTAGATCAATAAAAGACACACAGGTGACTATTTTACAAGCAGGGAGAAAAATTACAGAGCTATAAAGAAAACCACAAATGTGATTTAAAGGGTGAAAGGAAGTTTGTGAGAAAGCCTTCAACAGGCAATCTCTGACACCTAATCTAATGAGCTCATCAAAAGTTACCAAGAGGTGGTTTGATTAATTAGCTTTAGAGGAAGGGGGGAAGGCTTCAGAGTAGGAAAAAGGCTCTTTGCTTTGGCAGAGAAATACACTAAAAAATAAAATAAATGGCTGGGGACTGCCCAGAAAATGCGTTCTTGCCAAAAAAGCTCAGCTTGCTCCAGAAGCGAAGGGAAACTCATTGGCTACACAGGACACCATAACAGAGCCGGTGGTTTTATCGGAGCTGGGCATCTCAGCAACAAACTCCTTCCTCATCAGACTCCACCAAGCAGCTGAAGTTCACCACCGCAGCCGTTTTAGAACAGGCTGAACAAGCCACCTCATTCGACTTGTGAAAGCCTTGCCATATTTTCCACCAGGCACGTGTGAAGGAGGCAGCAGATGAAGGAATACAGACCAACAGTGCCTTCCTGTTGGGGGCAAGAGCTGACTGCCCAGGGCTGGCATCGCGCCTTACCAACCTGCTTTAGCTGGTGTACACCAAGCCTGGCTCACCGAACAGACAGCAACAGTACAGTTTACTCAACTTTCCTTCTTTGCCAAGAATTTACAGTTCTTTAATTAAAGAACCAGCGGAAATTGGTCTTGTCCTCAGCTGTGACCCTCTTAAGTCCACGGTCCCAACAAAGCAGTACTTGTATTGAAGGCAGACCTCACCTCAAAGCACAGAATAAACAGGAGCCAAGATGAGCGTGTCCGCCCACCCACGCCTGCCCCAGGGGGGCTGCTGCTGCTAGAGAAGGCAGGACGACCCTGGCCACAGCGAGCCCAGCCACAGGGCTGTAGAAAACCAGTGTCGAGGCACCGGCGCCTTCAGCTGCCAACCTGCTGTGTGCTGACTGGCCTGCCAGACTGCTCTGCGGACCCACGGCAACATGTGCAGTGCTCTGGGAACTTCATGCCTGCACTCACCCCCCCGCTGGGAGGGTGCCTGTATTTAAGGGCAATATATGCATTAAAGCTCCAGAACTGGATCAGAATCCAACACTGCTGTTTATAAAACACACTTCTAGTGCTTGTAGCTTAGACAAATCCAAACCAAGAACTTGCGGGTTTCCAGAACAATTTATTTACCTAAGTCAGGTCCTCTGATAGCAGTAGTGTGTATATGTTGCGATAAACTGACACTGAGAAGATTTAGCAATTTCTTCATTTAATAAGTGATTTTCACTACATGGTATTGTACACTTTTATCTGTTCAAAAAAGATTAACAGTTTTTAAAAAACAAGATTCTGTGAGAGATTTATATAAACCGGTGATCAAGATCAACACCTCTGGTTGGCTTATCAAGCTATTTTCTAGGCTTCTTTGTAGAACAAAGTCTTTAGGCTAAAATGCACAGAACCATTCAGGCAGATCTAGAACCATTTCCGTAACTCCCAGCCTTCTGACACGGGCTGCTACAGGGCTGACGCTGCTGCAAAACGGTCCACTTGATCGAACATACGGAAACTGTACAAAAATGTGTTTACTTTGACCATGAATAGAATAAACAGCACAGCATTTCTACTTGCTATTTCAAGTCAGGACTTCCTTTTATCTCCAAGAGGAAGGCATGAATGGAAAGCCCTGCCAACTCAGTGTGGTGGGTCGTGCACAAACAGTTTTCTAAGCGAACTTTGGCTTCAGGAAAGAGACACAAACGCTTAAAATAATGGCTTTAATTGTCATTTAAAGTATACGCAGAGGGATGTGTGTCTGAATTAAATATACATCATACCAGTGATGCTGGCAAGGTTGAAGGTTATTTCTAATGTTGACAGCAATAAAACTAACATGTACATGACAAGACATTAAAAGAAAAGCAATCCCTTTAAAACAAAATTTACCGTAAAAAAAGTTCACAGTGGTTTGTATAAACAGTATGCAATTTCTGACAGTAACAAATTTCTACTCTCACAGCACACTAGTGCCCTCTTTAGATCCTAAAGAAGAAAACAAGCATTTACACTACTCATTGTACAGATTCAGAAAGTCAGTTGTACAATTACCCATAATGACAGGATAAGATGCTGTGGAGTGTACAGCTGTAACATCAACGAAAGGAAAGTTTAAAACTCTTTTCCTGGGAGGGAGAAAAGTCTTTCATTCGCTGTTACAACCAGCAAATGCCATTCATCAAATCAAAAGGAAAACCACAAACACATTATCTATTTTGAGCAAGCTGAACAGTACACATTACAGTTTTAAAAATGGAGGTTATATACTATAATACAAGTCCCAACAAGGCAGCGCCAAAGTGACTATTTCTTTGCTTGTTTTGTGATCATACCCCTGGGAGGCGTTACAGGTCTGCTGGAATTGGGCTTCTTTTTCTCTGCAGGTTTCAAAATCTGAAAAGATAGTTCAGTCATTCAGCAAAAAGTTTTAGCGTTCTTACAATCAAACAATTGAGTCACTAGTCAAGGCATTCTACAGGTCATCTGGACAAGTCATAAATGTGCCAACAAATAAATGTGTTTCCTACTCAGAGCTATGACAGGGCTTAGAGCAGCTGATTGCAGAGCCCATGCCCATGGAAAAAGGCTAACAGCTGATAGCTTTGCTTGGACGATTCAATTCCAGGGTAAAACAGTTCATCTACTCTCACCAGCAAGGGCTTATCACATTTCTGAAGACATGCGTTCAAACACATCCCTGTCTACACATGGTACTTGCAAAGATCTATTTGAAACAAGCATTATGGTTCTGTAACAGTAAAGTATCAATTCAAAATAGAGCAAATTTAAAGTGCGACTACACTAACTAGGAGGTACAATATTCAGATACCATACCTGAAAAGAGCACATTAGAGTTTCATCCACACTCATCATGGCACCCGCATTATCAAATTCTCCACAGTAATTTGGGGCAGAAAAGAGAGTTACCAATTGCCTTTTTGCAAAAAACTCATATCCATCTTCAACAACCTTTAGAGAGAAAAGCAGAAATATTAGACTGGACAACTTCTTCCTGCCAAGGCGCAAAGCAGCTTTAACAGAGCCAGCAGCTAAAAACTGGCTACATCCAAGGAGCATGAGTTCCAAACTTTTACACCAAAACAGGAAGACCATTGCAGGATCCAGTCCAGGAGCAGAGTCCATTAGCAATGAGAAAAACAGGATTCTGCTAGGTTCAATACAATCTTGTTCAGCAATAAGAGCCACGGTTTATATGTATTAAGAAAAAAACGTTCATTACAAGGGTTGTTAAACATTGGGACAAGTTGTTCAGAGAGTGGAATCTTGATCTCTGCAGATATTTAAAACTTGGCTGGACAAGATCCTCAGCAACTCGGGCTTACACTCGTTTGTCCTGTGTTGAGTACCTGTGCATAGGGTTGGACCAGATGACCACCTCAGGTCCCTCTGAACCTAAATTATTCTATGGTTTAGTGCTCAAAATTAAAATACCTGATGAGCTCTACATATGAGATCCAAATCATGTTTATGGAGAAACTTAGCAACCACTTCAGCACCAAATGTGAAGGACACTCCTCTGTCATTTTCACCCCATCCCAAGACATCCTTGTCAGGGTCAGACCACAAGAGATCACAAAGTAGACCTTGATCTGGTACATCAGTGGGGCGCATAATTCGTCTTATCTGTTCCATTGACTGAAGGTCTGGTGACAAACCTGTTCAGAGTTAAGACACATACAGTTCACATTTTAGTCCAACTTTGCTCTGCAAGACCAAGGTATTAATTCAAGACAAAAATAATTTGTATTCAAACTGATTCACCACTGCAATTTTACATAGTTCAAAGGCAATGTTAACTGACTTTTTTTTTTAATCCAGCATTTGTTTTAAAGCTTTTGTAGCAGAAGACAAGTCACTTTCTAGAAGATTTACTGGAAGCAAGATAAGCAAAGCCATTTCCACATTTTACAGGATTACAATAATCTCACTGTAATATTTTGCAAGTGTCTGTTAAAAAAGCTGCTAAGTAAAAGAGGCATTAATACCAGAAATCACAGGGTATGTTTATTTTAATGATCAGACCTAGTAAGATGAAATACAATATCAAACAGACCTCCTACCATTTTTCACTGATATGTCTCCCTGGGCAACTGTAATTACTTGCAAGCGATAAAACAGTTAAGGTGCAATATGTATTTTATTACTTTGAAAAGTTGTATGAAGCAGGTATCACTTTGTGCAACACAGTCAATTTCTACAAATGAAACTCCAAACCAGGTTGGACGGGGCTTTGAGCAACCTGATCTAGCAAAAGATGTCCCTGCCCGTGGCAGGGGGGATTCTACTAAACGATCTTTAAAGGTGTCTTCCAAGACAAACCATTTTATGATTCTATGAAAATGTGTGTTTTCAGAATGTACATAAAACTCCTAGTCATGTAAGTCTAAAAAAAACCTACAAGGATTCTTTACTCACAGAGGCTATTAAATATGCCTTTTGGTATAAAAGGAAAAGGAGATCATCGTGTCTGAAGTTACAAAACTACCAGCTCAGTGATTCACGAAACTGACACTTATCAAGCTCAACCTTACCTCAATACATGAACCAAGGCAGAGAAAAATCCCTCAAGTTTTGAAGCTTCAGCAATGTAAAGATGAAATTGCCATGACTGATACTAGAATATTACAGTTTCTCAAGTATCAACTAAGGAACTGTTACTTACCCCCATGACAGCAGAATATTTTCTCATCCACAATAGCTGCAATTGGTAAACAGTTAAAACAGTCTGTGAAGGTTTTCCACAGCTTAATATTGTATCTTCTCTTGCCTAGAAGACATTTTGGAGAAAAAACAGTCAATATGCTTTTCTAACACAGCTACAACCAACCTAACATGGCTGCCTTAAGTTTACTAAGAGTTGCAAAAAGTTAGCATTAAAGCCTATACACAATTTATCTTCTTTGATACCCACTGACATACTTTATTGCCTATAAGAAAGTTGCAAAGGTCTCTTTCAGCATGGCAGAGCACTCTGAAGCGGCTCTGAGGATAGCACAAGTCTGTTCAACAGAACGACATTCCACTGTTGGCAGCCAGACTCTTCAGTCCCAACTTTGCTTTGGAAAATTATCCCTTGGAGAATTTGATCCATTTCAGAAAATCTTGCCATTTGCCGTTTTCTTCAGTGGAAGACAGCAATTCTTGGAAAGCAGATTCTCTTTAAAATTCTGCTAGTGCTTCACCACACAGTCTCTCTAGGCAAAGAAACAGGACTGAAAAATGAAACTGCTACAGTTTTACTTTCAAAGGGACTCTCCCAACAGATATGAACCCTGAACATATTTGCGATATATGACTAAGCCTGTGATTAATCTCTGAGGAGTCAACTCTGAAATACCACACATCTTTGTTTCCTCACCGAGGGAGAACAAGACATGGAGAGTACATCTTGTAAGCTACAAGCCAAGTACGTCCCACAACACAAGTTATAAGAATGCTTCAGTGCACAATTAACGGTTTAATCTCCTCTACATTATCTGGATTTATTAAGTCACATCCTTTGAAACACGAACATACACTTCTACTTCACAGCAAAATTACTTGTTATGTTAGGGTAAGGTCTACGTAGTCTCCGTCACAACAGACCTTAATGCACTCTGCACTGACAGAGCTGGTGCATTAACTGCATAGCAACATTGCGCTTGTTCAAAAGAAGTGCTCATGATGCCAAACAAATACAAGCACATTTCTTCATTAAAAGGTTGACGCAGTGGTTCAAGTTAACAACTTCCGCAGCTGAAGCCACCTACTGAAAGAGCAAGTACCTGGCGCTCAATTCAAGCACATATCACACTGAAGGCTTCACACACGCTTTGCCCCGTTTATGAAGGGTAATACTGGTTTTGGCCAAAGCAACAGCACACAATACAGCAGGGCTGCATCCAGAGAAGGGAGAAGTCTTTTTTTTTTTTTTTTTTTTTTTAACATGACAAAGTTACAGGTCTTAATATGAAGTAGATTGCAAGCACTGTAACATAACCACAGTAAAGACCAGCCCATTCTCCAAGTTATAACACAAGTATACATCATCATCATCCATCAGATGAAAGAAACAGAGGTGAACTTTTGTAAAGCACATCAAGTAAAAGTCTCTCATTAGATGACCTTATCTTAAGAACTTTAACAATATGTACCAGTGAGAACTGTTAGTTAACATAGCGGCCAATAATTACAATTGCCCACTTGCATGCTGCTTTGTACTGTGAGTATAGGACTCCAATAGGTTCAGGGGAAGGACACATTTCCCTTCGCAAAATAGGCCAAGGGCCTCCCTGAAATGTGCAATGGGAACCGCACATTAGGAAAGAATCATCTAACACTGCAACGCTAGCACCTCCTACCCTGCTTTCCCAAGCCAAAGATGCATACATCTGTATTACTTACATTCATCATAAAACCCATAAATTCTGTTGATGCTGGCACATTCATGGTTCCCTCTGAGGAGGAAAAAATTCTCTGGGTATTTAATTTTGTAGGCCAATAGAAGACAAATTGTTTCTAAAGATTGTTTTCCTCTGTCAACATAATCACCAAGGAACAGGTAGTTGCTTTCTGGTGGAAAACCTCCATATTCAAAGAGTCGAAGCAAGTCATAGTACTGTCCATGGATGTCACCTGTAAAGAGTATTCAGAAACGACATGTAAGTGACCCCTTGCTACATTCTTTGATTGATTCTAGAGAAAGAACAAATGAATGACACTTCAGAAAGAAAAGCCTGTAGTTAGATACTGCCTACAACATACTTAAAAATCACAGTTTATCTTAATGTGTATAAAATTATCACGTTCTGAAGTCTGACACCTATGTAATGCAATGGCTAACTGCATTAAGATGAAGTATGTAGCTATTTAAAAACAAAATCGAGATTCCAAGAAACCAACTGCGTGTTCAATGAAAGTCTGACATCCAGTTAAATCCTTTACTTGACTAGTGGCTGTGAGATCAGGAACCTTTACCTCATTCTTGGTATTTCCACACAGCACTAGTAATGCTGATGGAAAACCAACCATTTGGGAAATTTGCTTTCCTTTGTACCATTTCTGGTGTTTTCTTGAAATATTCAGTAATTCAAATTCTAGCAGTGAAGTTGCATCAAAAATGAAATTGGTATTTCTGCCTTTGGTTTAAATCATGGGTTTGTTTCTGACAAGCAGAATGTTAAATCATGATTTTAGACTACCAATGTTATAAATATTGAAAAAGCTACTTCAATTTGAAGTAAATCCTCAGCATTAGAGTAGGATAAAATACTGTTTGCTGGAAGCTTTTAAAAATGCATTTATTGAGGCTTTTATAAATGCATTTATTGAGGCTTTTATTTTGACATTTTTCATTCTTTTAGCATAACTAGACATGTACGTGTGTGCAAAATGAGCACCACTGTGTACAAGTATGGTGAAACCAAACTAGAAAGTAATTCCAAGAAACAGTACAGAAATTGAAGTTTCCAGCAGGATTTTAAAATCTTGTCAAACCATTGTTCAGCTCTGAATAGCAGCTACAATAAAATACTATGGTTCTTTGTTTCCCCTTGTTCAGTCATCACTGGGCCAAACATTATTTCACTGGCACAAAAACTTTCCACAACTTCATGTGAATCCCTTCCCCAAGGGACCTGGTGAAACTGGACCAGTTACTTTTTAGGTTTGGATTATTTTGGTCCTCACACCAATTCCCATCTTTGTTATCGCCTCTCCACTCCTCTGCCCTAAGCATCCAGCAGGGTTTTATTTTCCCATTTGCTAGAATCATTTATTAGTTCCACTGTTAATAAGTGAAAGTAGCATCTGGCATTTGTTCTTTGCTTAAGGTCAGCATTTACCTGACACCCCCCCCCAGCATCAAATCAAAATCATGGTACTCACCACATATTTTCAGCGGAGCTTCAAGTTCTAGTAGAATAGGCTGACTCAGAAAGATTTCTCTGGATTTCAAGCACAGTCCTCTAATTTCATTCTCTTGAAGCTGGACATTTTTGCCTGGTTTTGATCCTCGCACTGTCAGAAGGAGTCAGAAGTCAGTTATCAAAATCCACAATATCCCTAGTGTTATTTTAAGAGCCTGACTAAATGCCACTGTAATACAGAATGAGAAGATAACAGGGCAATATCAGTCTGCTGAGGTGAAACTGCACTGCCCTGTTACCAGAGAAAGGGTAGTATGTTCCATTTCAGTTGTTTGTTACTTTCATTTAATAGAATTCATGGCTCAACACTTCCCCCGTTAAATGTCACATTTTAAATAGCATCAGTTTAGTTCTATTTAGTTATAAAACCCATCTTGGACAATGTGACTCTCTATTTTTTAATTTTTTTAAATGAAGCAGTTATATACTTGTTCTCTGGAAAGCTGTCTGAGTTTGAGAAAAGGAAGTCTCCCATTTAATCATCCACATCGTAGCTCACACATGCAAGCTTCCCTAAACTATCATATAACCTTGCCCAAGACAGTATCTAAACAAACAAGACTACAGTACCAATAAATACTGTAGTGCCCCATTCCACACTGCAGTTAGCAAACATGGAGGAAAAATAAGCATATGATTGGAAGGTCAGAACCATATGTAAGCAAACATTTTTGGATCACAATGACAAAACAGCTCTCCTTATCATTGCCTTTGGGCACAGTAAAAGACAAGCTAGTGAGAGATCTATCTCCCAGCCTCAGACCACTTCCCTCCGCCCCATTACTGCTTCAATTTCCCCCACTGCAACAATTCACAATAGCTGGTTCCCTTTAACATCCATCAAATGTTTCTTTCCTAGTCTGGACAACAAGGACACCAGCTTGGCCTGAAAAAGTTTCTACAGCCACCAGCGCAGCTTGCCCTCCATTTATCTACCTGCCCCCCGCACTATTTCTGTTGCCCAGAAATACAAAGGACATTTCTATGGCAGCAATGCTGTAACTATGACTAAATTGCATGCAACAGCATTTATCAGGGTTAGGATAAGGCTAAATAAAAAATTGTGATTATGCCATTACTGGTGAAGCTTATTATATTTTTATTTGGTGTCAAAACCAGTGACAACATGGAGCACTGATAAGGCTGAAGCAAAAACCCTGTAGCAAATACCAGTAAGATTATGGAATAAGAGCAGTCATCTTCTACAACATAACTCATTGGTTTAGCCACAAAGCCAAATGACCTTAGAACTTCAGCCTCAGATGCCTGAAAACACTCTGACAACACCTCCAGAATCAAAATCACTACACTGGTAATGTTGCCCCATTAGGTGACTTACTGTGTACAACTTGTATGGCATTGAGACTGAAGAATCTATGCTCTATCCAAAAAAGCTTAGTCTTTAGTTGAAAAAAGGAAAAAAAAAAAAAAAAAGCAAGGAACAAGCCCTGAACCCTTTCAAATACAAGAGCCAATGCAATATTATCTTCCTTAATTCATAAATAACTTTTTAGATACCGTTTCAGACTAATTCCCTTGATACTGTTTAACTTCCGAGTGAGAAATCTAGAAGCTACAGAAGACACAGGTCTCTCTACTCTCACTGTGGGCCTTGCACTATATCAAGTCAAGAAGTGAGAACTGCAGTAGGAAAGTCCGGGGAGGGAGTGCCTGTTTTAGGAAGAGTAAGAACAAAAGCAGTTGTGTTCCAAAGGGATTACAATTTCTCATTAGTAAAGAAGATTCCTGCTTTTATGCAAGTCTCTGATCAAGAGTGGAAAACATTGTTCAGTCAGCATGTGTCTTATCTAGACTAAGAATAAAATACTGGTTGTGTAATATCCATCCACAAAATCAAGTGTCACTGGACCCCAATCTCTACCAGCACTTAAAATATTAACACCAAAACAATTCTAGCCTGCATACTGACCCCCATCACAGAGACCCTAGTCATGGGGGCACAGGCTGCCCTACAGAATCATTGGCAATACCCTAAACCACACAACCTTTCCTCAAACAAGCTTCAAAATTAAACTTTAGTTCAAATTACAATGTATACTGACAGTGACGTTAAGGTAATTGTAGGTCAAAAGTCATGACTTTAATAATGTTATCTTTCAAGTAATACATGCTCCTTTATTATTCACTGCCTGTGTATTATCACTCAACACGGGCATTACATGGCAACACTGGAATCACCACTAAACTTCATGTCTTCCATTAAAATATTCGAAGTAATGAAGCATATCAATTAAAGTTAAATCTTTGTCACAGCAGTTTATCACGCATGAGGCTTTTCATCCACACAGTGATTTTTTTCATCTGTACAGTAATTTTCCAAACACTCCTGAGCAACAAGCAAGTTACTCAAAATGCCAAATATCCAGAAGTGATAAGTAACAGAAATTTATAGAATAAAGTGATCAGCTGGCTGAATTATAAATGTTAAATTTTCCCCTACTCTTAAACTTTACAATTCACCTTTGGTTTTGAGATAATACAATACACTTGTATTTATTTTTCTGAGAAGCAAAAAATCTAACTTTCCATGATTTGGTCTTATTAGAAATTGCTAAAACCAAACCCTGTATCTCACATCCATAAATTAAAAAGTATAAAATATTATACAGATTATGTAATGCTCTGAGTCACTAAAGCTCATGAATAAAGCATATGCATTCGTTTTTGCTGAAGATTAAATGAAAATCTGGAAACTGACTATTTCGGATACAAGTTTCCTGTTTCTCTAATACATTTTATTGAACCATTATAATCTTCATGGAGTTTTAGTCATCTGTTTGTAGAAAACCTTGACAAGATAAAATGATGCTTTGTTGCAGTTCACAAGCTCACTAGTGCAGATACCAAAAGGATGAAAGAAGAACAGGACAATTTGATTCAGTTCTGTAGCATGCTGCCTGCCAATGACATTTTGACCACTTTCACCCAACATGGAATCAGCACAGAAGAAACAAGTGTTGAATTTCTTCTAATATTGATCTATATATCCTGAAAAGCTGGGGGAAAAAAATATTTTTGGCTTCAGAAAAATCAAATATGCAGAAGTGCATGTTGCTTTGAAATCTATATTTTTAGTGCAAGGATTTTCTCATCCACAATGAAAGAGCTGGCAAGGAAACGCAGGATGTTCAGTCTGAATGACTTCTTAAAAGGTTTCTCTGAGTGTTTTTAGTTAGTCCCACTAAGAAA
>JANHGO010000075.1:36072845-36090504 GCA_024606505.1 Aquila spilogaster | reverse complement strand
AAAACCAATCAGGACTCACTGTCACTAGTTACAGGGCTGCCAGCGCTTCCTGGGAAAGCCTGGAAAACACACAGATGGCTTTGGGAAGTGCTCTGTGCAAACTCAGATGCAAAAGGATCAGAGCGGAGCCTCCTCTGCAACGAACTCAAAATACTTCCAGTGCCCCACCAAGGAAAAGTGCTCTCTGTTTTTACCTGTTTCTTGGAAGGGGTTTCTTCCTAGACAGCCTAATACCTTCCCTGGAACACGGTGCTTTCCAGGTACCTCATCCTGAGTGCACAGTCCTGTTCCCCAGGGTGAGGAGGAAGCAGTGCAGGCAATCCCGTGCAGAGCCCCAGACCCCTCCACCCCAAAGCACCCACCTGCAGAGATAAGCACGGGTATGACCCTGCAGCAGGGCAGGGAGGAGGAGCTTTAAGCCGGGCGTTTCCAGCTCATTTAAGCATTCGGTCTCAGCTGACCCCCAAAAACCAATGCAATCAGCAAATGGAGGAGGGCACCAGCTCAGGACTGAAGCTGCAGACAGCGGCGCTTCCTCATTGGAGCCCTGCAGACCCAAACCTGTCCTCGCTGAGGAGCGCAGGATTTGAGGAGAAAACACAGCCGGCTGCTGTGCCACCCGAGAGCTGAGTCAGCCATGGGGCGGGGGCCGCAGGTTAAGCTCCGCGGGTCAGAGAAGTACCTTGTGCTCCCGGCTGCCATCACCTCCATTCTCACTGCGGAACGAGGGGCTCCTCCGGCCCTGATCCACGCTCGAGCAAACTGTCATTGCTCCTCAGCTCGGGGACAGCTTTTCCAGGGCCAGGAGTGCTAAGAGCAGCTCTTGAGGATTTACTGTCAGCTCTCCTGTGTGCTCGTATTGCCACAGCACAGCTGTGTCACAGCTGGCTGGCTTCTACCCAAGTAAAAGAAAGGAGATTTAGGTTGGATGTAAGGAAGAAGTTGTTACACTGAGGGCAGTGAGGCACTGGCACAGGGTGCACACAGAGGTGGTGGTGCCCCGTCCCTGGGGACACCCACGGTCAGGGGATGGGGCTGTGAGCACTGATGGAGCTGTGGGTGTCCCTGTGCACTGCGGGCAGTGACACCAGATGGCCTTCGGGGGTCCCTTCTGACTCAGACCGTTCTATGATTGGTTATTTTTTAATCCATTTGCTGAAGGCAGTCGCTCTGGAAAATATGCCGTGAGCGTACTTAGTGTTTTCTACACCTCCTTTTATAGTAACAGTGCTTTTAACCCTGCTAATTGCAGGATGAGCCTCCCTGCACTGAGGTGAAGGTGTCAGGATGGTGTGCCCGGGCTGTGGGTACTGGGGCGGAGCAGGAGCCCAGCGCTGCTGCTCCCCGAGGCAGGAGGTCGGCAGCACTGGGGCTGCTACACCGCTGCAGGTGGAGGTGCGGTGCTGCTCAGCATTGGCCACCTGCACCCAAAGAGGAACAGGCGGAGAGAGCAGACAGTGAAATGAAGAAGGCCTTGGGCTGCATCTTACTGAGAAGACCTGCACTCCCCGAGGTCCCCAAGGAGAGCGTGCTCAGTGTCACGTTCTGCAAGCCACTGCTTTGAGTAAGAACTGCTTTACACAACCCCTTGTGAGCCAACGGTGCAAGGGAGCTCAGTGCACCTCCAGCACCTGCACTGCAGCCTTGCCCACCCCAGAGCCCTCCCCAGCCCGTGTGCTTCAGGGTGCTTTGCAGGACACAGGGGACTGATGCTGTGGCACCCAGGAGCTCTTTTCTAGTTCCACTTATTCAACAACTAAAATTGTGCAGGCATGAAACTTGGATCCAAAGGACGCTGCGTACACCGGGGCAGACATCACTGAAACTCCTGCAGCCTCCTGTACAGCCTGAGTGCCTTTGGGTCTGGTCCTGCACTGCGCTGCAAGCAAAATAAACGCTTTGCTTTTCATTTCACAGTACTGCAGCTTCACTTAACAACACAGGGCTGACAAATCCTAAAGCAAACCAGGGACAACACAGCGGGAAGGAACCTTCCCCAGCACTACGACGTGCGTGCTCTAGGACTTCCTTTGGCCCAGCAGCTGCCACGCTGGGGAATGCAGTCAAGCAGAAAACAGAGCCCAGAATAGGCATGTGTGTCATTAAAACCACATCTGAGGGCAGAACAGAAGTCAGAGGAAAAAGGTGTGACACACAGCACGGCTGGTGAGCTAATGAAGGCTGCTGCAGATGGGTTAATGCATTCCTTTAGATCTAAGTCAAGTGAGGACTGGTTCTGTACATTCTCTGTAAACTAGACCAATAACAGTGTACACAACTATTTTGCACGGCGGTAGAAAAATGATAAAGCTATCAAGAAAACCACAAATGTGATTTAAGAGGTAAGTTTGTGAGAAAGCCCCCTGCCAGGCAATCCAACATCTCATCTAACAGGGCCATCAAGAGTTACAAAGAGGTATTCTTACTGATTAGTTTTAGAAAGCAAAATCTTCCCAACAAGCCACCCCAGTCACCTTCTAAAGTCCTGCAGCGCTTCCGCAATGCACACAAAGGCAGGTAAGGGATGGCTCCTGCCCAGGGCAGGACAGCAAGCTGCCAGCGCTGTACCTTACATGTTTCCTCCAATGGCAAACTGCTTTAGTTGGCATGCGTACCAAGCCTTGGTAAAGTAACAGCAGTGGTAAAGCAGACTGCCTTTCTTAAGAGTTTACAAAGGCACACCTCCAGTGCAGCTCACACAAATCCAAACCAGCAGCGTGTGGGTTTCCAGAACGATTTATTTATCTAAGTCATGTCCTCTGACAGCAGCAGTGTATGAACTGTGATGAACTGACACCGAGAAGATTTAACAATTTCTTCATTTAATAAGTGATTTTCACTACATGGTATTGTACACTGTCATCTGTTCAAAAAAGGTTCTCAGTTTTTAAAAAACGATACCGTGAGATATCCGTATAAACTGGAGATGGGGATCAATGCCTCTGGTTGGCTCGTCATGCTACTTCCTGGGCGTCTTCGCAGAACAAAGTCTTTAGGCCAAAATGCACAAAACCACTCAGGCAGATGTGGAACCGTTCCCGTCGCTTCCAGCTTCCTGACGCTGGCTGCCGCAGGACCAATGCAACTGTAAGAAGTCCGTGTGATAGAACATACGGAAACTGTACAAAAACGTGTTTAATGTTACCATGAATAGAACGAACAGCACAGCATTCCTACTCGCTATTTCAAGTCAACACTTCCTTTTCTCTCCACGAGGAAGGCGTGAACGGAAAGCCCTGCCAGCGCAGTGCGGTGCGTCGCGTACATAACAGTTTTCTATGCAAACTTTGGCTTCAGGAAAGACACGAACACTTAAAATAATGGCTTTAGTTCTCACTTGAAGGATACAGAGAGGGAATTGTGTTTTCATTAAATATACATCATACCAGTGATGCTGGGGAGGTGGAAGGTTATTTCTAACGTTGACAGCGATAAAACCCATGTGTACAGGACCAGACATAAAAAGAAAAGCAATCCCTTTAAAACAAATTTTAACGTAAAAAAAGTTCACAGTGGTTTGTATAAACAGCATGTAATCTCCAACAGTAACAAACCTCTACTCTCACAGCACATGAGTGCCCTCTTTAGATCCTAAAGAAGAAAACAAGCATTTACACTACTCATTGTACAGGTTCAGGAAGTCAGTTGTACAATTACCCATAATGACAGGATAAATGCTGGAGTGTACAGCCGTAACACCAACAAAAGGAAAGTTTAAAACTCTTTTCCTAGGAGGGAGAAAAGTCCTTCATTTGCTGTTACAACCAGCAAATGCCATTCACCAAATCAAAAGGGAAACCACAAACACGTTCTATTTTGAGCAAGCTGAACAGTACACGATACAGTTTAAAAATGAAGGTTATATATTATGATACAAGTCCCAACAGGCAGTGCCACATTGACTATTTCTTCGCCTGCTTTGTGATCATACTCCTGGGAGGTGTTACGGGTCTGCTGGCATTGGGCTTCTTCTTCTCTGCAGGTTTCAAAATCTGAAAGAGACAGTTCAGCCATTAAACAGAAATGTTAGCTGGCTTACACTCGAACAACCCATTAGCTAGTGTAAGGCATTACACAGATCATCTGAACAGCTCGTAAGCCCCTGAAGTAAATGGGTTTTCTGCTCTGAGCTTTGGCAGGGCTTAGAGCAGCTGACCAGAGAGCCCATGCCAATGGAAGCAGGAAGACAGCTCATAGCTTTGCTCCAGTGATTTAATTCCAGGGTCAAACAGTTCATCTACTCACACCAGTAAGGGCTTATCACATTTTTAAAGCCACAAGGGCAAACACAGCTCTGTCTACATTTGACATCTGTGAGATCTACTTGAAGCAAGCGTCACGGTTTTGTGATGGTACAGTATAAATGGAAAAGAGGAAATTTAAAGTGTGATTGCAATAACTGGAGGTAAAGTTTTCAGATACGATACCTGAAAAGAGCACATTAAGGTTTCATCCACACTCATCATGGCACCTGCATTATCAAACTCTCCGCAGTAATTCGGGGCAGAAAAGAGAGTTACCAATTGTCTTTTTGCAAAAAACTCATATCCATCTTCAACAACCTTTGGAGAGAACAGCAGAAATTACACTGGGCAATTTCCTCCAGGCAAAGTACAACACAGCTTTAGCAGAGTCAGCAGCAGAAGAAACAGTTACAGCTAAGGAGCGCTAGTCCTAGACTGTTATCCCAAAACATCACAAGTTCCAGTTCAACACGGCCCATCAGCAACAAAAGCTACCAGAATTCTGCTACATTCAAAGCAATCTTGTTCAAATATCAGACCCACACTATGAATACATGAAGCATTAATTACAGAGGTTTTTAAACAGTGGACAAGTTGCTTTGAGATGCTGGAAACTCCATCCTTACTGATATTTACAAGTGAGCAGGATAAGATCCTGTGTGTCCGGGTCTGACATTGTTTTGTTCCACACTGAGTATACATGCGTGGAGATGACCACTTCAGGTCCCTTTCTATTTCAATTACTCTACAGTTTAATGCACAGAATTAAAATACCTGATGAGCTCTACATATGAGATCCAAATCGTGTTTATGGAGAAACTTAGCAACCACTTCAGCACCAAAAGTGAAGGACACTCCTCTGTCATTTTCACCCCATCCCAAGACATCTTTGTCAGGGTCAGACCACAGGAGATCACAAAGAAGACCCTGGTCGGGTACATCGGTGGGGCGCATGATTCGTCTTATCTGTTCCATCGACTGAAGGTCTGGTGACAAACCTGTGCGGAGTTAAGACACACACAGCTCGCGTTTTACTCCAACTTTATGCTGTAAAACTGAGGAATCAGCTCAAGATGAAAAAAGCTCATATGAACTGATCCACCGTCAGCACTGCGTGGTCCAAAGGCAGTGTTAACCGACATTTCAATCCAGCATTTATTTTAAAGCTTTATACAACAGAAGACACTTTAAGATATATTGGGAGCAAGATAAGCAAAGCCATTCCCATGTTTAAAGGATTACAACAATCGCACTTTAACAACTTGCAAGAGTCTGTTAGAAGAGCTATGAAGAGGCATTAATACTAGAAATCACAAGGCTTGTTTATTCTAAAGATCAGGCCTAATAACATGGAATACAGTATCAGATTTCATACCATTTTTTACTGGTATTCCTCTTGAGCAACTGTTATTACTTGCAAGTGATAATATACATACTGCAGCTTAAACATTTTGTGCAGCTTTTCAAAACAATAAATGAGTATCACATAACATAAAGGGGCCAATCTGTAGATGAAGCACTAAAACACTGTTTTCAGAATGTTTATACAACTTATGGTCATGCAAGTCAAAAAAACAATAGAGACTCTTTATTCAAAAGGAGACAGTACTAGAGACGTTCCCTGACTGAAAAGAAAGAAGGCAGACCATAGTGTCTGAAGTCACAGCACTACCACTAATCAAGCTCTCAGCACAAAGCAAGACAGAGACAAATCCCCGAAGTTTCAAAGCCTCAATAATGAAGTCCAAGATAAAAAAAACACCCAAATGTTGTCCAGCAACAGAAGAGCACACAACATGAACATGACACTGCCAATATTTATACCAGGGTATTAGATCTTTTAAAAAATATCAGCTAAAGAACTTACCTCCATGACAGCAGAATATCTTCTCATCCACAATTGCTGCAATTGGTAAACAGTTAAAACAGTCTGTGAAGGTTTTCCACAGCTTAATATTGTATCTTCTCTTACCTAGAAAAGATTTGAGGGAAAAAAAAGAACAGTTGATATACTTCTCTAACAAAACTACAAATAACCTAACATGGCTGTCTTTAAGACTTGCAAAAAAGTCAACAATAAAGCCTATACACAATCATTTATCTTCTCTGGCACCCACAGACATACTGCTAAGAAAGCTGCAACATCCCTTTCTGCATGGCAGAGACACAGCTTTGAAATGGCTCTGAGAACTGTACGCATCCGCTCAAGAGAATGTTCTACTGCAGGCAGCCAGGCACCAGCCTCAACTTTGCTTTGGAAAAATATCCCTTAGAGAACTTGATCCATTAAAAAAAGAAAATACCAGTTGCTGTTTTCTTCAGGGATAGACAGCGTTTCCTCAAAAGCAGCTTTCCTTTCAATTTCTACCAGCACTTTATACAAAGTCTCTCTGGGTAAAGAAATAGGACTGAAAAAAATGAAGCTGCTGCTGCTTGACTTTCCAAAAGACTCTCCCAGCAGATATGAACCCTGAACATATTTGCACCATGTGACTAAACCTGTGATCAATCTCTGAGGAGTCAACTCAGATACCACAAAACTCTGCTTCCTTGTTAAAAAACGAGAATGAGACACAGAGAGAACATCTTGTAAACTACAAGCCAAGCATGTCCCCAGCGGAAGTTGTGAGAATGCTTCAGTACCCAACCACCTTAACAGCTTGATCTCCTCTACCTTAGATTAGGTCACATCCTTTTGAAACATATGAACTGTAGGCATCTTCTAAGTTACAGGACTTACTAGAAACTAGATTGTAAGCACTGTAACATAATAACAACACAGAGCAGCCCACTACTCCAATCACAGAACAAGAACACATCATAAGGTAGATGAAAGTAACTGAAACTGTAAAGAAAAGTAAAATTCCCTCATATCTGATCAGACAACCTTAAGAACTTTAAAAATGCATGCCAGTGGGAACAGTTACTTAAATGGTCAATAAATAAAATTACCTCTGCTTGTACCATGGGGACCAGATGATAATAAGATGAATGCAAAGACACTTCATTTGCTAATAGAGGCCATGGGGCCACCTGAAGTGTACAGAGCTAACTGCAAGTTAGGAAAGCAATTTAATACTGGAGGCCTAGAAGATAGCAAGCACCTCCTACCCTGCTTTCCCAAGCCAAAGACCCTCACATCTGTCCATATTACTTACATTCATCATAAAATCCATAAATCCTATTAATGCTGGCACATTCATGGTTCCCTCTGAGGAGGAAAAAATTCTCTGGATATTTAATTTTGTAGGCCAGTAGAAGACAAATTGTTTCTAAAGACTGCTTTCCTCTGTCAACATAGTCACCAAGGAATAGGTAGTTGCTTTCTGGTGGAAAGCCTCCATATTCGAAGAGCCGAAGCAAGTCATAGTATTGCCCATGGATGTCACCTGCAAAAAGCAGTCAGAAATGGCACATAAGTGACTTTGTGATGTTTTTCAATTTTTTTTCTAGACAAGCACCAAGTAAATGAAGCATCAGGAACAGAAAAAACTGCCAATAGATATCGCCTGCAGCATTTCTGAAGATTACATAGTTTGTCTTACTGCTATTACACTCACAAAGTTGATACCTACGTAAGACAATGACTAAGTTTGCATTATGACTTAAGTATTTATCTACTTAAAAATATTCGCACACTCATAAAACAAATCCAAGATTCCAAGAAATCAACTCTGCGTACTCAAAAATCCAGCATCGGTTATATCCTTTACTTGACTACTGGCTGCAACATTAGGAACCTTTACTTCACTTTTGATACAGCCACACTTCAGAAGCGGCACTGATGGAAAAACTGCTCGTGGAATTTCCTTTCCTCTATACCATGTCTGGTATTTTCCTGCAACACGCAGTAATTCGAATTCTAGCAATGAAGTCGTATTGGAAGAAATTGGTATTTCTGCCTTTGGTTTAAATCATGGTTTTGTTTCTGGCAAGCAGAACAATAAATCATGTTTTTTAGACTACCACGCATTATAAATATTGAACAAGCTACTTCAGAAGTAAATCCACAGTGCTGGAGCAGGATAAAATACTGCTTCCTGAAAGCTTTACTAACGTGCATTTATTGAAGATTTTATTTTGACGTTCTTTGTCCTTTTAGCATAACTAGACACGTGCATGTATAAAAAATGAGCAATATCACCATGTGTAAACATGGTGAAACCAGACCACAAACTAGAGGCGATACAGAAAATTAAGTTTCCAGAAAGATTCTAAAATTGTCAAACCATGGATCAGCTCTGAATAGCAGCTACAATCAAGCACTGTCTCACCTTTTTTCTCCTCATCCAGTGATGACTGTACTGAACGTTAACTGACAGAAAAATTCCTTTCCAAAACTTCTTCTGAATCCCTTTCCCAAGGGACTTGATCAAAATAGACCACTTACTTCCTGGTTTGGGATTTTTTTGTCCCCTGTACAATTCCCATTTACTTCCTTCCCATTCCTCCACTTGAAGCATTCAGGACACGCTTATTTTCCCTTTTGCTACAATCATTCATCGGTTTCGTAAGCGAAAACAGCATCTGGCGTTCGTCCTCTGCTTAAAAGAGGATATCCATCTAAATGCCCCCACTCCCAACCACGCATCAATTCACAGCACTTACCACAGATTTTCAGTGGAGCTTCAAGTTCTAGCAGAATAGGCTGACTGAGAAAGATTTCCCTGGATTTCAAGCACAGTCCTCTGATTTCATTCTCTTGAAGTTGGACATTTTTACCTGGTTTTGACCCTCTCACTGTTGGAAAGAATCAGAAGTTGGTTACACAAGTCAACAGTACTCCTAGTGTTATTTTAAGAGTCTGCCTAGATGCCACTAACACTGAATGAGAATGCAGCAACTGTTCTTTTACAACTGAATACTTAATATTTTACAAGTATTCTGTATTCTGCTAAACTCAGCTATTTGCTGTCTCATTCAAACTACTCTGGACTTTTAAAATAAGTTTAAAGTAAGCCAGTATAAAAGCATATGGAAATGTCAGACATATGAAGATGCTTGTCATCACCACCACCAGTCAGAGGTTAAGCTAACTACCAGCAGATTAAAGCAGTCAGGCCACAGATAAAGCTGAAAAGTAAACAGTTTGAGCCCCAGAATTCATAAAAAAAAAAAACAACAAACAAACCATTTCCTTAGGTGAAGAAAGTACCCAAAGCCACACAAGGTTTATGAGTAGAATGTATCTGTGTTTCATAAGTCAGAAGGTTTCAGTTACAATTAACATGAAGGTAGCATACTACCTGCAGTTCATCCTCAGAAAATGCCTCCACAAAACATGACTTGTCAAAATCTAATGACCTGGCACACTCTTAATGACTGTTTTACAATCTAAATGGAACAGTCAGACAAATAATTGTGCTCCTACAAGCTGCCTCGAAGTGACAGACCATACTGCAGAAATAACTAGTAGCACTAAACAATCATCAATATTTGAAGACAATATTTTACCTTTTTACTACTCTTATTTCACCCTCCCCTGGGCACTCCAGTCCCTCAGGAGCACCAGAGCCACAGGAACAGCTGAATGCACTAAACATTTGACAACTGGAAGGAGAGGTGGGAACCCTTCAAACAGAATTTCTCCTCCATATGGATCAGAACTGTGAATACATTTATTTTAGAAGGTTCCTGTAAATCCCATCCTCAGGCTTTCCCACTACTTAGTTGTGCCAAGGTGGAGGAAGAAAGACATGAGAAAGAGTGGAGCTGAAGAAAAGGCCTAGGACCAGAAAAAGTTCTTAAACACATTAAAATTGAAGCCACCACACTGATGAATTCTACAACAAAGCTGAGAGGGAGCTATTAGCATCGTTACTGCTCTGAAGAGTCTCTACTACGGACAGAGATTGACCGTCTCAAACCTACAAAGATTTAATCAGGAGGGAAATGGCTCCTGTATTTCAGAAAAGGAGATTCTAGTTCTTCGGCCATTTAAGCTGAGCTGTTTCATTACTCACTTGGAGCCTAGACAAACTCACCTGTACTAAAGCAAGCACTGCATTTTCTGTGTTTTCTCCACTGTCTCTCTGCTTACCAGTCCCTTTGAACACAGTGAAAGACAATCTGGTACAAGATTCATCTCCCAGCTCAGACTTTTTTCAGTCCTTCACTCCTTCTACCTCCTCCACTGCATCGCCTCACAATGTTTGGTTCCCTTTATCAACTGTCAATGCTCAAACACAGAACAAGGACACCAGCTCAGCCTGAACGAGTTCCTGCAGCTACCAGAAGAGTTTTCCCCCCATTTACCCGATCCACCCCTCAGTCACAGACACCATTTTCTGCTGCCCAGAAATACAAAGGAAATGTCTGTATCAGTTCTTCAGGCATACCTAAATTGCATGCAACAGCATTTGTCAGGGTTAGGTTGAGAGCGAATGAAGTAAGTAACATTGTTACTGTCACTGCAGACCTTTCAGTTTAGGAAACGGAGAGAATCCCAGTAAGGAGAAGGCATAGGTGGGAAGGAGGTAGAATGCTTTAGGAAGAGTAAGAACAAGAGCTGTTTTCCAGAGAGATTACAATCTCTTATTAGTGCTTAAGTTTTCAACTTTTGTGCAAGTTTCTGGCGAAGAGCAGAAGTTCAGTTAGTGTGCCTTCTCCAGAACAAGAATAAAACAGTGGTTGTGTTATATCCACTCATAGGAACAACTGCCACTGGACCCAATCTCTGCTAGCCCTTGGTGTTACCACCAAAACAGTTGCACCCTGCATACCAACTCCTGTCAGAGACCCTAGCCATACTGACACTGCGCTACAGAATCATTGCCAACACTGTAAAACACACCGCCTTTCCTCAAAGAAGCTTCAGAACCAAGCTTTAGTCCAAATTACAATGCACAGTGATAGCAACATTAAGTTAAGTGCAGGACAAAAGTCACTGCTTTAATAACGCTATATTTCAAGCAATATATGCTCCTCTATTACCCACTTTCTACATATTACTGCTCACCACTGGCACTTACTCACATGGTGACACTGAAATTACCACTAAACTTCAAGTATTCCATTAAAATATTAGAAGTAATGAAGCATACAAATGAAAGTTAAATCTTTGTCATAGCAGTTTATCATGCATGAGGCTTTCCATCCGTGCAGTCATTTTTTCATCCATACAGTAATTTTCCTAACGCTCCCAAGCACTGAACAAGTTACTAAAAATGCCAAATATCCAGAAGCAATAAAGAACAGGAATTTACAGAAAAGAAGTGATCTGCTGGTTAAATTGTAAATGCTACTTCCCCCATTCTTCTTCTATAGTACAATTCATCTTTGTTTTTAGAGATGAGATACATGCAGGCAAAAATTCAACTTTCCATGATTTGGTCTTGCTAGAAACTGCTAAAAAATACATAAAATCAAAACCTGTATCTCACACACACAAATTAAAAAGTATTAAAAAAAAGCACACAATGTAAGCAACACACTGAGTCACTAAAGCTCATGAATAAAGCATACGCATTCATTTTTGTTGAAGATTAAATGGAAATCTGAAAACTGACTGTTTCAGATTCAAGTTTCCAAGGTTTCTGATACATTTCCATTGGACCAGTATAATCTCCAGGCAGTTTTAGTCATTTGGTTGCAGGAAACCTCGGTGTGATAAGGAGATGCTTTGCCGCAGTTCATACAAACTCACTAGCACAGATGTCAAAAGGACAGAAGAAAATGAGGAAGATTTGATTCAATTCTGTATCATGTTGCCTGACAAGGACAGTTTGACCATTCGCCCAACACAGATCAGCACAGGAGAAACGAGCATGTTCAATTCCTTCTAACATTGACCTATATACTGAAAAGTTGTACAGAATATTTTTAGCTTCAGAACAATTGAAGATGCATGTTGGTTTGAGAAATCTGTATCTTTAGTGCAAGGATTTTCTCAACCACGATGAAAGAGCTCGCA
The DNA here is from genome assembly GCA_024606505.1 of Aquila spilogaster. NCBI lineage: Eukaryota > Metazoa > Chordata > Aves > Accipitriformes > Accipitridae > Aquila > Aquila spilogaster. Next base: position 36,078,348 of record JANHGO010000075.1, on the reverse strand, counting down.
AGGAAAGGCAGGATATTCACTCTGTCTGAATTCTTAAAAGGTTTCTCTGACTGAATCTTAAATGACTTCGCCCCAGTAAGAAGGGCAACAATAAAATCCTATGAAAAATGCAGTATTCAAAGTTTCTCTTCTCTGATCTGGACCAAGACCAGGCAGCTTGTAGAGATCAGACAGTACACTACTAATTGGCAGCTTGGTCAAAGTCAAAAGAGCAGCTGACAGTACTGTACTCACACATTAGCTCTTTCTATGCATAAAGAATAACCTCTCCAAAATGACAGTCTGGAACTGACAGCAAAACAAGCTAAAGATTAATCAGTTGAAGGAAAAAGCCAGGTCATTTCAAATAATATTTTATTTATACCTTGTCTCAACACACTGCTGCACTATTTCCAGACAGTAGTATATTTTCTTCCCCCTTTAGGCAGAGACATTCTTGCTCCTAAAATTCATTTTGAGAGCTTGAATTTCAATGTACAGCCTGGGCAGTTTTCTAACAAGCAAAATCATCTCCAACGTATGAGTGTAAGGAGTTCTGGAAAAACAAGTTTTCCCTTGGCTGGAAAAAACTATGGAAAAGATCACTCCCTGAGACCTGGATGCTCTCTTCTGCAGGTGTACTCTTCCAAGTCACAGTAACTGAGCTAGAAAATACTCCAGCTTCTACAGCTACCATCTCCAAAGCCAATGCAGGAAACTTCTAAAGGAGAGCAATCCATCTGTTGTCTGAACAGGAGTTTAAGCCCTATGAAGGTACTGACATCCTAGAACTTTTCATTTTTCAAATACATTACGTAGATGCCTAGCCATAGCTCTGCAGCAATGACACCCACATGCTCTTACCCCTTCAGTGCTCACTATTCCAGACCTTATTCCTGAGGGTTACACAGGCTCCTCACAGCCTGCTCAAAACACCATTCGATAGATTCCAACTACTTAAATTAACGCTGTACTTTCCAAGATAAGGAGGAAAGCTGCTGGAAAGCAACAACAGATCACAGATCCCAAATCTAAAATGAGGACACGAGCGCAGTATGACAGCCGCCCAGCAGAGGGGGAAAGGAAGGACAGGAAGAAGAGCATGACCCAGGACATCCCTGCCACTCTGGTGTTAACAGCCAGCACAAGCCACAGCTGCAGCTGCCAGGACTTGACATCTAGGACAACTTTTCGATACGTCTGAAGGACAGATGGGTCAGGAACTGCTTGATCTAGAGCATACAGCAATTAGACAGCCATGTGTGTGCAGTGCAGCAGACTGTATGCGACATTCAATCGCCAGCATTTTCCAATGGCCACTATGGTGCCATACAATTCTTTAATGACAGTAACGCTACTACAAAAATAAATATATTACCTGTTAACAGAAAAGTGAAGGATCCTTAAGAAAGGATATTAAAAACTAACAGATTTCAGTGTTTAGATCCATGAACAGATCCATGCATTTCTCTTTTCTTCAGTAATACTTCACCGGAAGCCATCAACTGAAGTGCTGGAATTGAGTTCTTGTATAGGAAACGGTTTAAAGAAAATAGTCTATCAGCAGCTCAGTTCATTTTTAGCTTATTCAACAAGTCTTTCAGTTTTGCCATATTTTACATTAAGATGCTTGAAATCTTAGAGACATTTCCAAAAATACCCCAGGTTGTTTTTATCTTGTTTTTGGCAGTTCCTGATGACAGCTTCACGTTTTGTTTTGCACCACAGACACAAAGGGAATAAATAACTTGGAGGTGGTTGACTTTGAAAGGTTTTAGTTTACTTCAGGCAGTACCAACTTTGATCAGATCACTGCAAAATTGAAACTGAAAAGCAACTCCACAGTGTCCAAGCCCCTAAGGAAAAGTTCTAGACTACTTCCTTTGTAGGACAACAGTTCACAGTAACATTATCAAACACAAGATCCTGCATGACCGCAACCTTTCCATTTTGTAACACACTGTCACGCTAGAGAGCTACGTAGCAACAGGTGCTCACAGTGATCACAAACGCTCAGATGACAAATCCCTCCTTCACTGACTAGGTGATAAAATGCAGCACGTAACTGACTTATCTGAACTCACAGCAGTGACAGGAACCTAACCCTTGTCTTCCAGAGACAGAGCTCCTATCTCTGTGATCAAAAATTGCTGCAACATAGCACAAAGCAATTAACATTTAGGCACATGAGCCATTGAAAAGCACAGTTTGAGGTCAACGAGTGCTGCTTGTTTATTAGAAACTATCATGGCATCTCAACCTACCAAGCGAAATCTGTCCAAATTTCAGATTAACATCTCTGAGAATCAGACAGACCGATCTCAGTATAAGAAGCTAAACAGAAAGCAATCCTTCAGAGCCAATCAATGCTGTGTCTAAGCAGAAAGCCACAAAATCAGAACTGCACTTATAAGAAATAGTTCTTCTATTATCAGAAGAAGTTCATCCATACTCTTTGGCTTATCTACTTTTGATAATGGGATGATCCTCTTTTACTATTTAAAGCAAATTAAAGAGAGCATCTCCTCAACAGCTATACAACAGGCTTTACTGGGAATAGCAATCCGTGGGTGTATAAACAGGGAAGTTTGAGTTTTTAAGAATACTTTTGCTGATTTTAGTACACTAACCAGGATTTCAGCTATCAAAAAGGCTACCGCCATTCTGGCCTTGCATGACTTTATCCAAAGCAGCCTCCATTCATTATCTGCTTTCCCTTAATAGTGCCTGCAGAGGCTAGAGATTTTCAGCAATTTCCTTCAGCAACTTCCCTCAGCTTGGGATCCTCTAATGCTGAAATTCTGTTATTTTACCCCGTTATTTATTATTGTCATGCTAAGACTAGGACATTTCAATCCCCTTTACCAGATACATTATCATGAGCTCCATTTTCAACCCAGACCCTACTCACACTACAAATGAAAAGCTGCCAACACACTGGGTGAAGGACGAGGACAGCGGCTCTAGTTATCGGAACGTCATCCGACATAACAAAGAAAGGACACCATGCTCACTCAGGGATCTCAGGATTTCTTTTCTATCATCCTTTGCCTGGAGCTGAGCAGAAACTTCAACACTTCCTGGGAGCCTTACCATTACTATACCGATATGCTGATTTTTCCCATCACTTGCAGCTTTGGTTTAGCAGACACAAACAGCTGCAAGCTCAGAGCCATGAAGTCACTGCCTACAACATTCCTGGAAGGAGAATAATTTGCTTTTAAGTTTGCCCCTCATTATTCCTCAGTCATAGAAATATGAGCCTTTATCCGCTATCAAGCACACTTAGGAAACATTTCAATACTCACTGCAGGATAATGTCATTTAGTATGCTTTAAAAGCCTTATTCTTGAGAAAACTGTTGTTAGCAAAGTTACTAAAAGCACCAAAATTAGACAACCTGTTCTCATGAAACCATTCCTAGCAGAACACAACCCTCATTAGTACCCTCAGTGCTTTCATCGACCTGCTCACCGAGGCTGAGCACAACTGTACTGAAAAATGCTTTTTTGTGATGTTTCAATGCCAAATGCCTCTGTACTATGAACATTTGGAGCAAGAATGACTCACCAAATACTTACTTCAGAATAAGAAGCTAATCATATAAATATATCCAGATTTTTTAAAGACTACTTAATAATTTCAGCAAATTAGCCTATGGGAGGTGAGATGGTATCAGCTACTTTGAGGAAAAAGAATAATGACATTTGATCTGTGTAATTACCTCAATTTTCATAAAAAAAAGACATGATGGAAAGTACAAACCCAATCACAAATAAATTATTGATACCCTGCATTAAGAACAAAAGCAAGAATAATTATTATTCCCCATTTAACCACTTTGCTTTACCTAGGCCATCAGACTAGATCCAGCACAGCTCTCAGTCTTCTCTGACAGCACAGTGCTAAGGTGCCTTACAGGACACAGGTACAACTGTCTGCTCACACTGACTTAAATATTTCATCAGCTATCTCCAGAATACTTTTTTTTTCCCCCCGACCTTTAAAAAGGAAGAAGGGATAATGCCATATTAGCTGCTCACATGCTTCCCATTTTACTAGTACAATTATCTAAAATTTATATAAATATATAAGCATACATTTTAAGAACAGCTACTCTGAAATACTTGACTATGACTCTTAACAACCTAAGTGCAACCTTGTCTGAAAGGCTATCATCAGAAACAATTCTGACACAGATACATCAGACTTCATGTGACTAACACCATCCAGATGCCCTGCCAGCATTACACTGAAAAGAATGCCAGGTAAGGCAGAAATGCCTCTTGCATTTCCTCAATTATTCCAAATTGAAATAGAATGACAAACCCTGCACATACTCCAGATGTGATTTTTTTTCCCCTCATGTAGCACCTTGCAGATCTGTCCTGCAGAAGTTCAGTCCCATCACCGACCTAACTGCAACTCCATAATTCCAGAGAAAGGATGAGTCAAATTTTAAACAACCAAAGAGAACGATGCTCACAGTAATTCACACAATTAATCCGTCTATCCACAATGCAGCACCTGCTAAAATGCAGTATCAGTTTGCCCTTTCTAGAAGTAAAAAAAAAAAAAAAATGACTGCCACAAAGGTCAGCCACCGCCATCTGAGTAAAATGTCTACAACAGACATTTAATAAGCAATAAAAACGCACACCAGCACAGGTAACTCTGGTCATCATTTTAAATCCTGAAAAACCATTATGGCTTTACGGAACCAGAAATCCCAGCTGCAATGTCAGTAAAGCCAAAACACTTAATTTCAGTCTGGCAGCTGATGCAACCTCCAGTAACGGTACCTTCAGGTACACGTCCACCTCCTGAAAGACCCTGTCGGTCAGTAAGCCTTCTGAAGCCTGATTCACCAACTCTCATCTCCTCCAAAGGCATCTCACCAGCTGGGTAAGAACCTATCAGCACAGCACACCGTACTCCTTTGTAAGCTTTAAACAAGAATATCGTTCAAAATCAATTGGATTTCGTTCTAGGCTAGCCTCTTCCCTGTTTTTAACAACCTGCACTGGGAAAACCACATTAGTTGCGCTAGAGCAGATAAGGCAAGAACTGTAACTATTACCCGCAGTAAAACTGAGCACATATTAACGCCAGCAGATATAAGACATACAGGACCTGACACCACAAACTGAGCTACTAGAGTTTCAGGAAAATCCTGGTCTAAATTCATGAAGGGAAGCCTTTAAATAATTTAAGCCAGGGTAGTTTAAATTGGTCACAGGCACAGCCCACAGAGGATCAGAGAAAAAGCCCTATTTACTTTTACTTATTCTAGCTCAGTAATCCCATAATACACCCATTGGATTGTGAGTTCCCAGCGATTCCTACATCAGCATCCGTCCCCTGGCCACGCAGCCCATTACACCCGCAGCGCTCGGCCAGGGGGAAGAACCGCGCCACGGCCGAAAGGCATTTCCTCAGTTCGCTTCAGCAACGTCTGCGGAGAGGTGCAACGCCGGCCTGAACACCGGCAGAGCCGGCCCGCCGGGAAGCCCCTCCGACGCGC
>JANHGO010000075.1:36052624-36072745 GCA_024606505.1 Aquila spilogaster | reverse complement strand
AGGAAACGCAGGATGTTCAGTCTGAATGACTTCTTAAAAGGTTTCTCTGAGTGTTTTTAGTTAGTCCCACTAAGAAAGGCAAAAATAATATACTATGAAAAATATGTTGTATTTACAGTTTCTTTTCTCTGCTTCAGACCAAAATAAGGCAGCTTGTAGAGATCAGACAGTACGATACTAATTGGCAGCTTGGTCATAAAGTCAAAAGAGCAGCTCAATAGTACTGTACAGGGATGTTTGTTCTTTCAATGCATAAAAAATAACCTCTCAGAAATGACAGTCTGGAACTGACAGCGGAACAAGCTAAAGATTAATCAGTTGAGGAAAAAAACTCAGCCCATTTCAAATAATATTTTATTTATGTCTTGTCTCAACATACTGCTGCACTATTTCCAGAGAGTAATGTATTCCCATCCTCTTTTAGGCAGAGATGCTCGTGTTCTTAAACATCATTTTTCAAGAGCTTGAATTTCAATGTCCAGTCTGGGCAGTCTTCTAACAAGTAAAATCTTCTCCACTGCACAAGTATGAGAAGTTTTGGAAAAATAAGCTGGAGAGGAAAGCTGGATGGAAAAGACTACAGAAAAGATCCCTCCCTGGAGCCTGGATGACCCCTGCAGAGGTACTGACTTGAACATAGGTTCCAACTATTAAAATTAACGTTGATTTCCAAGACAAGGAGGAAAACTGATGGAAAGCAACAACAGATACCAACTCTAAAATGAAAGTGTAGAGGTGAGTGCAGTACGACAGCCGCCCAGCAGAGGGGGAAAAGGAAGTAAAAGGAAGGAAGAGCAAAAACTTAATGGCACCTCTGTCATTTTGGTGGAAGCAGAGCTAGTCCAAAGCGTAGCTGTAGCTGCAGCTGCCAGGAGATAAAACACTGCTTGTCATCTAGGATAACTTTTATACATTTCTTTGTGAAGGATAAATGGGTCAATAACTGTGGGACCTAGAATGTACAACAGTCAGAAGACCACATGCATGTAGAGTACAACACACTTCCACACCACATCCCATCACTAGCATTTTCCAGTATTCAGTTTGGTGCCACACAATCCTTTAACGAAGGCAAATGTTATTATAAAACTGAGTACACTACCTCATTCAAGGTTAATATGAAAGGGACGGATACTTAGGAAAATATTAAAAGATAGTAGAAAATTAAAAAATATTACAAATTTCAGTGATCCGAACATCTCATTTTCCTTCAGTATTACATTAAAAGCAGCTGAAATGCTGTCAACTGAAGTGCTAGAATCAAGTTCTCGCCCAGAAAACATTTTAAAGAAAATAGTCTATCAGCAGGTCAGTTCGTTTTTGGCTTATTAAACAAGCCTCTCAGTTTTACCATATTTTACGTTAAGAAGTCTGCAATCCTAGAGATACTTCCAAAAATACTGCAGGTCGTTTTTAATCTTGTTTTCGGCAGTTCCTGATGACAGTTACACATTCAGTTTTGCACCACAGGCACAAAGGGAATAAATAACTTGAAAGTGGTTGATGTAAAAAAGGTTTTACTTTACTGCAGGCACTACCAACTTTGATCAGATCATTTCAAATTCAAAATTGAAACTGAAAAGCAACTCCTTAGTGCCCAAGCCTCTAAAAGAAAAAGTTCTAGCTACTTTTTAGTATGACAAAAGTTCACAGCAGCATTATCAAACAGAAGATTCTGCATGGCTGCAAAATTTTCATCTTGTAACATACTTCCACACTGGAGAGAGCTATGTAGCAACAGGTACTCACGCCGATCACAGATATTCAGATGACAAATTCCTCCACTTCACTGACTGGGCAACACACACAGAATTTCACTGACTCATTTGAATCCACAGCAGCAATAGGAATCTAATCCTCATCTTCCACATGCAGAGCTCCTATTTGCCATTATTAGAAACTGCTGCAACACAGCAGGAAACAATTAACATCAAGTTATACAAAACTATGGAAAATTATATGGTTTGAGGTCAATAAGTGCTGCTTGTCTATTAGAAACTTTATCACAGTATCCCAACTCATCAAGTGAAATCTGACCACATTTCAGATTAACATCTGTGAGAATCAGACAGACACTTATCGCAGTATATGAAGCTAAACAGCAAGCAACGCTTCAGACCCAATCAATGCTGTATTTAGCAGAAAGGTGAAAAAACATCAGAGAACTGCGTTTCCTCTGTTGTCAGCAAAAGTTTATCCATACTCTTAGCTCAACTATTTTAAATAACTGGATGATCCTCTTTTCCCATTTAAAACAAATTAGAGAGAATATCTCCTTGACAGCTATACAACAGGCTTTACTGGGAATAGAAATCTGTGGGTGTATAAACAGGAAAGTTTGAGGATTTAGAGTCTTTTTGCTGATTTTAGTGCACTAACCAGTATTTCAGCTTTCAGAATGGCTACCACCATTCTAGCCTCACATGGCTTTATCCAAAGTAGCCTCCATTCATTACGTAGTTTTCCCTTAATAGCGTTTGCAAAGGCTGCAGCACAGAAAAGATTTTCAGAAATGTATTTCAACTTGAGTTCCCCTTACATATGTTGAAATTGTGCTATTTTACCCTGTTATTTACTGTTACCATGGTAAGACTAATATATTTCAATCTTGTTTTCTAGATACATTACTACGAGCTCCATTTTCAAACCAGACCCTACTTATCCGTGAAAAGCTGCCATCACACTAGATGAAGGAAATGGATAAGGGGCTCAAGTTATAGGAACACCATCTGACATGACATGGAAAGGAAGCCATGCTCACACTCAGGGAATCTCAAGATTTGTCTCTCATTCTTTACCTGGAGCTGAGCGGGAATTCTGCCATTTCCTGGAACCCTTTCCATGACCATACAGATGCCACTGATTTTTCATCTTACGTGGAGCTTTTCTAGCATCTTTGTGCCTACTGGCAGTTTTGACTTAGCAGACACACACAGCTGCAAGCTCAGAACCATGAAGTTACTGCCTACAATACTGCTCCTAGAAGGAGGGTAACTTGCTCTCATGTTTGCCCCTTCTTATTCCTCAGTGAAGTGAGTTAGTTCCATAAACGTTCGAGCCTTTATCCACTATCACGGACATTTAGGAAAAACATTTCAATACTTAGTGCAGGATACTGTAATTTACTATACGTTAGAAGCCTTATTCTTGTGCAAATTGTTTTTAGTACAGTTACTAAAAGTGACAAAATTAGACAACCTGTATTCATGTAATTGTTCCTAGCAGAACACAACCATCATTAGTAAAGACAGTAACAAATACAAATTCAATTACAGTAAAAAAGGATCAGTATGTTCAATCTTTCCATTGAATGGCTTTCCAAAGTTGAGAACAAAGTTACTGAAAAATGGTTTTTTGTGACATTTCAATGCCAAATGGCTCTGTACTATAAATAATTGGAGCAAGAAACACTCTTCAAATATTTACCTTAGAATGAGAAGCTAAATATATACTTCCAGGCCTTTTAAAGAACAAACTAATAATTTCAGCTAACTAGCCTTATGTGGGTGGGAGAATATCAACTATTTGGGGGAAAAGTAAGAATAATGTCATTTGATCAGAGAAGTCAGGATAGAAAGCAAGTAAAACCCCCTCATAAATACATTATTAATACCCTATATTAAGAACAAATGTGAGAGTAATTTATTATTCACCCTTTCACCACTTCACTTTACCTCAACCATTAGACTAGGTTCACTATTGGCATAGCTCTCTTGGTCTCTTCCAACAGTGCAATGCTAAGGCATATTATAAAACACAAATACCTGCTTAACTGTATTTTTGCACTGATTTGAAATATTTCATCAAATATCTCCTTAATACTTGGGTTTGTTACCTTTAAAAAGGAAGGGATAATGCCCCCGCTCATGTCCTTTGCATTTTACTAGCAAAATCACCTAAAGTTACAAAAATATCTAAGTATACAGTTTAAAGACAGCTGTAATGAAATACCAAATTGCTCTAAAAATTAAAGCTTGCACAAGGATTTGGGCAACTCAGTTTGTGAGTAAGCTGATTATTAAAACAGATTTTGCAGTGTTTTCATGCTTGAGTATGACTTTAATCTGTGCACAACCTTGTCTGAAAAGGGTATCACTTGAAACAGAGTTCTAGTACAGGCACACCAGACCTTGTACAACTAACATTATGCAGTTGTTCTACCAGAACCGCACTGAAAAAGAATTTCTTGTTTGCTCCAAATTTAAATAGGATGACAATCCTTACACATACTTCAGGTATTTTCCCCCCCCTCCATTTAATACCATGCAGATCTCCACCTTGGAAGTTCAGTCCTGTCACCTACCTAGCCAGACCTTAATATATTATTTCAGGGAAAGGATGAGCCAAGTAAATTTTAAACAACCAAAGAGAATGGCATTTGCACAGTATTTCACACAATTTAGCACTCTATCAAAAATGCAGTGTTTGCTAAAATGCAGTACCATTTTGCCCTTTCTGGGAAAAAAGTATAAAAATGACAGACTGCCACAAAGGTCAATCATTACTCTGTCTGGCAAAGATGTTTATAATAGACATACAATAAGCAACAAAAAAAAGGACCAGCATAGATAACTAACACTGGTAATTGTTTTAAATATTGAAAGACAATTATTTCCTCAAAGAATCCAAAATCCCAGCTGAAATGTCAATAAAGGAAAAAATTTAATTTCAGTTCTGGCAGCTGATGCAACCTCAGGTAACATCTTTCGTTGCATGAACCATCTCTTAAAAGATCTTGTCAGTAAACCTTCTGAAGCCTGATTTACAAACTCTTATCTCCTCCAAACATATAATACTGATATAAGCTGGGTAAGAACATAACATATTGACATAGTACATCTTGCTACTTTTTGAAACTTTAAACAAGATAAATGATTCAAAATCATTCAGATCTCTTTCTAGGATTACCTTTTTCCATGTTTCTGATATTGAGAACTTACACTTTGAGAAAATTACAGTATTTACACTAGGGGAAATCAAGTAAGAATTGTAACTAATACCTGCAGTAAAATTGAGCATGAATTAATACATCACCAAACATATGACATACAGGACCTGACATCTACAAATCGTACTACTAGAGTTTCAGGAAAACCTTAGTCTAAATTTATGAAGGGAAGCCTTTAAATAATTTAAACCAGGGCAGTTTAAATTGGTAACAGGCAAAACCCAAAACGGATCAGAGAAAAAGCCCTATTTATTTTTACTTATTCTAGTTCAATAATCCCATAATACATCTATAGGATTTTTAACTCCAAATAATTTCTAGAGTAGCACTATTCTTCCTCTGCCTGACCTTTTGCTATCCAAGCTATTACACAAGCAAAATCTTACAAGAAGGAAAGGGTGTAATATAGCTGAAAGACATTTCTTCACCATTTGTCTCAGCAGCATCTCAGATGACTTTGTGCCAAACAGAAAAAAGTTAAATCCCTGACCAAGCTCTTCAAGTGTAAGTCCAGATGAGATGCCTGCCCTGACACATGTGAAATGAGGCTGGATCAGCCTAGCTTCCTTCTCTGAATAATCATGATTTTCTTTTATGCCTGGAAGAAGATTTGTTATTGGCTACTTCTCACCCTTTTGCACTAAGAAACATGAGTTGACAATTCTAGTCCAGTGCTGACCCCTGCAACCGAAGGGATGATGCTGAAGAGCACCCCCTGCAACTTCCAGGTTTTCCTTTGATTTAGAAACTCTCATGCAACTCTTTTCAACCCAAAGCACTAACAATACAAGACAGTAAGCCCTTCCACAGACTGTCTGAAACACCAAAAACCAACCCTCTATTCACACCTAAAAAGCCCCCATACATTACGAATTAAGAGCCATAGTCCTATGGTAGCATTAATGCAAGCAGCTAATCAAAGCTAAAACCACGACTTCCTGAAACCCATGCAAGCCTCCTCCCGACTTTCTGAAAAGCTGTCTCAACAGACTCTTTAAACACGCTAGGTCTTATTTTCAGAGCCCCACGACTACCCACCCAGCCAAGCACAGACCCCATGTGCGTGTGTGGAAGGCAACAGAATAACCCAGGGTTTTTTAAACACTTTCCTACGAAAACAATACTAAATTAAACATCTCCTTAGAGCCGCAGGGCAGAGAAGGGGGGCAGTCGGCTGGTCCCAACACTGCACCGGGAGCGCAGAGGGTATCAGAAGGCAGGAACAGCTCGCTAACACAAGGGCTGAGGGAAAAGTTAGGGCTGAAGGGCAGAGGCGCCCGGGGCGGCGGCGGAGGCGAGCCCCGGGAAGACAAAGCGCCTCGGCGCCCCTCCATTTTGGTCCCCCCAACCCCACCGGGCGAGCAGGACGCCGTACATCACCCGCGGCGGTGGCTGAGGTGGGACTACGGAGGCGTCGCACGAGAGGACTCCCGGGCAGCGGCCCGGCCGCCACCCACCCCGCAGCCACCCGCCCCGTGCCTTCCCCGACCCTCACCCTCCAGCAGCCGTTGGATGATGCTGTCGATGTTGAGCTTGTCTATATCCGCCATCGCCTCTCAGCGGCCGGGCGGACCCCTCCCCGCGGCTCCCCTCCCTCCGCTCGCTGCTTGGCCGGCCCGACTTGTCTCCTCGTTCTGTCTCGTTTTTCCCCTTCCTCCTCTCCTCCTCGCTCTCCTTCTTCCCTCACTCTCTGCCCCCCCCGCCCCCCCCCCCTCGACTGCCGGTCTCAGCAGAGACCCAGCACTGAACAAAATGGCCGCCGTCTCCTCAGCGAGCTCGGCCGGCGCATGGATACTACGAGCGCGACGCGGCTCACCGGAAACTCTTTATAGGCCGGGCGGGAAGAGCGGGGTGGGGGAAACGTATCGTGTCAGTCCCACGCGCGCGGAATCCTTCCGCTCACGGGAGGTGAAATAGTGCGGCGCTACCTCTTCCCGCTGTTGGGGCTGTCACAGGGTCCGGCCCGGCCCGGCCCGGCCTGGCCTGGCCTCGGTCCGTCGAAACCTGGCCGTTAGCTGGACCAGCAGGCCGTTTGGTCGTTCGCCGATGGTGGGAGGCGGTGGCTGGGGTCCGGCTTCTGTCAGTGCCGCCTCCTCATGGTACCCGCTCGGGGGTTACGTCGCCTCGACAGGTGAGGCGGCGGGAGCTTGGTGTGAGGCAGCCGGTGTGAGGGGTGCGCTCCCCCTCGGGGGAATGGCCGCTTCCCCAGCCCTAAAACAGGGCGAATGATACCAAAATCACGCCTGCAGCTGTTATCTCCCTCACAGGGTGTTGCAGCCTCAGCTACCTGGCTCTCCCCTTGCAAATATTTTGAAATCCTTTTGGATGGAGAAGTTAGCCTACTCTTTCAGGAACATCTTGCTATTTTATTTCACACTTCTGCTATTATTTTATTCTATGTGTAGCTATGGCTTGGCCGCAAACAATTAAATGAGGTTCTGTTCATAAATTGGATTGCATTTGCAAGGGAGATGGGCTGTGTGGGCCTTTCCCTCTGTTCAGTTTGCGTCTCTGATTGAATATTGTTTAATTGCTTTATTTACTCCTACTTTAATTTGCAGGGATGGCTGTGTCAACCTCTTTCCTCCTTCCCTCCCTTCCCTGTGTGAATTGCTCCTGCTATGCATGTCGGATTCCTCCTGCCAACAGTTATACAATATTCATAACAGCTTATTACCGTGGTGGGGGCAGAGCAGAATTCGGGTTCGTAAGGGTGATAAAGCAAAGGACTTGCAGTCTCAGCACACCTTAGATCTGGCGGTAGGAAGGAGATAAGAGGACGCAGACAGTGTCTACCTGAAACGTGGGCACTTGCCCATTGCAAAACGCAGCTTCAACACTCGACTTTCCTGAGCAAACGCTTATCTTAACGAGCACACCCAAGCTGATATGCTAATCTTAGTCACGCTGGTGTAAGCCCAAAGTAACCCCGTTGAAGACAATAGAGTTACTTCAGATTTACTTCAACGTGACAGCCTTTGCAGATTTACATCTATTTTTGTGCTGCACCTTCGTGGGGAACAGCCCCCCCCCCCCGAACTCTTTTGCACCGAATGCTTTCTTTCTCTTTCAATTCCTTTCTAATTCTGTGGGGCACGTTGTTCTCTTGGATTTAGCTGAATTATTTAAAAAGGGAAATTGGTCCTGTGTTTTCAGAAGAATCTTCCTGGCCTTGTTTTCCTTGCTGGAAATACCTTCATCTTATCTCATCCTTCAGCTGTTACCCCCTCTCCAGGGACAAGTCCTTCAAGGATCTGAGCACCTTTGGTGGGGTGCTGAGTCCCTTTCACTCCTTTTAATGCTCTGGGAAGTGGGGTGGAGGGGGATAGCTCAGCACCTTCCAGGGTGCAACGCAGAAGACTTACTTGGGAATTCACTGGAAACACTGTACTTCTGGAAGGAAGGATGCGGCCCTTCAAAAGACACTGGTCAGGGCAAACAATACATCTCACTTGCTGAACCATATCAGGCAAGGTCCAAAGCACTGTCAATTCTTGTTAAAAGAGGCGTAGCCAAGAGGAAAGGAGAGAAGTGACAGATAAAGGTGAATCTGTCAAGGCCTCGTAGTCACCTTGATAACCAACGTGCCTTGCTACAGCTCTGTGTCTCAACAGCAGCTGCCAATGCTTGGTGTCCTGTTCAGAGGGGGCTGTAGTTTTGCACAGGGTCTTTTGCATTTACATTTTTGCTATATGAACATGAAAAGTAAGGACCCTTACTTAACAGCAGTAAACTCTATGACAAGCCAGAGATATTAAAATGCCACCGCAAAATTATCTTTTTAATAAGCTAACTTTTCTCTGCTGGAAATAACAAGCCTTGCCCCACACCAGCTTCTCTGATTAGAAAAGGGACCCAGCCAAGGTGTTATAAATATCCTGGAACTATTTTGTTCTCCGGTGTTGCTCACAGCAATGATTTATTTCTAGAGGGGGAACAGTCAGGGAAATCCCTTTGTCCGTAAACTCTGCACACAGGCTTGAAGCATTCCATAATTTTGAAGCTTATGGTTCATATATTCCCCCCTCTTCTTTCTATTTGTCTACAATTTGCATTCTAGTTTGCTAAATACATGATGATGTATAGTTTATCTCGCTCGCAGCTCTGAGACCTTTGTGTCTTTTCCTCCTTCCCCCCCCGAAATTCCACAAATAAATCACTGCTTTGGTAACATTCCTTGGAAGTAAAATATCTTTCCCCACTGATTTGTCCTCACTATCTCATGCGCATGCCACTTTGTTGTATGGTTGCTCATAATCTGGCTATGTTTAAAAATATATCTATTATATATATAATGCCCACCTACATAGAGGAGCAAAATAAGGAGCGTTTCACTATTGTTCTGTACATATATGTACATAATATATGCACACATACATATTCTGTGTGTATAATATGTTTATACACTATATATACACACACATGTATGTGTATATATATGCAGATAATAATGAAACACTCCTTATTTTATCCCTGTATGTAGGTGGATCCTAAGAAATGCGAGTCACCCACACTTCCCCTTGCCTTAGATTACATATTTGCTAAGTCCATGAAATTCAATGTGTTTGTGTACATTTCAAACAAAGACCTACACGGGCTGTTCAAACAGCAAGAACAAGAACGGGTGACTTGTGGGTCAAATGTTATTTTTCCTAACTCAATACACATCCACGATTTAAATGTTTTCATAACTCTTACTGTTTGCATCCAGTGTTCCTTGTGTTACAATCAAGATAAAGCTTTTATGCATGCTTCTTGCTTCTGATGTCTAAAATATTTTGCTGACCCCCAAATTTCAGATGCTGCAGAGTTTTGGGGGTAGACAGTGCCAATTTGTCAGACAAAAGAAGAGCAGCTGGAACATGCTGCGAGGCTGATCTGAAGATGTAGGGGTCCGTGTCCTGTTTGGAAGGGAGATGATGACGCACAGGCAGGTGTTTTCTTAGTGTCATATTTTATTTACAAAACACAGTGCAGTGATCTCCCTCCAGCATCAAAACCTGCAAACTGCAGGCAGGCGGCTGCACCATGCGGGACCTGGTGAGGAGCTCAGGGCTGGCTGCTGCTCCCGAGTCTCTGGCTTTGCCTTGGGGCTCACCAAGGACTCACACCACATGCAGAAGCCAAATGAAGCCCCATCCCCAGACAGTCAGCAGCAGGATGCGTGCTGGAGAGTTTGTTACACTCTCTCTTCTTGCTGGTGTACCCTGAATGCCAGAGCCAGGCCTTGATTTCCACTGAGCCGAACGTTTTGCAGTCTCAACAGCTGGTTTCCATCCGAAATCTGCCACCAACAGAACCTGTCAACAACGAGAGTCCATCTCAAGTTTGTTAAAATCATATTTTTGATAAAAAATGTTAAAAGATTCTGCTCAAAAAATCTTGAGACAGGCTATTTTGACATGGGAGAAATGTGATTTGCCATTCTTTCCCTCCTACTTCTTTTTTTTTGGTGAAAGTTATGTATTTCATGGGTTTCTGATGAAAGGTATTTTCAAATGGAAAAATGTTCTGTTGGTGAGTTTTGGAAGGTTCATGTTGGCGAAAATACTACCAATAAAATCCTTCTCATATAAAACTGTCCTAAGTTGCTTTTTTTCTAATATAGCAGTGACCACAATAGGATTTTTCCTACTATAGCTATTTGGATTAAGAAAACATAGCCCATTCCACTTTCTCAGTGAGTTTCTTGTATGAATCTGAGTTTAAGGCTAGACCAGGCACAGGAACCATTTGGAGAACTGGTTGATTGATGTGTCCTGCCCCTGTTGAGCATCCCTGGGCAAGCGTAGCGGAGGTCTGCTCTATTGCATAGAAAAAGGAGAAATGGGGCTAAAGGAGGCTTTGTCCTACTTTAAGTGAAGAACAGCCATAGCGGATCAGTTGACGCTGCTTTGGCAAGGAGCGGAGCCCCCGTCTTCCCGTCTTCGGTCAGGAATCTCTATGATCCGCCAAAGCCTGAGTTTCATAACCGTCTAGAAGGCTCT
This sequence comes from Aquila spilogaster, assembly GCA_024606505.1. Lineage (NCBI taxonomy): Eukaryota > Metazoa > Chordata > Aves > Accipitriformes > Accipitridae > Aquila > Aquila spilogaster. Next base: position 36,061,810 of record JANHGO010000075.1, on the reverse strand, counting down.
TGTGGGTTTACATGGGGCTCAGCTGAGCTGTTCGCGGAGGGGGAAAGGGAAAAATGTACATGGCAGCCAGTGCTATACATCTAGCAAAGGGCTTTTCAGCCCTTCTTCAGCTGGTTTATGGTGGGGCAAGGGTAATTTGCCTTTTCTCTTTGCTGTGCAAGAGGAAAGGCAGTGGGGAGCGGAGTGGCTCTCTGTATGGCTCACCTCGGTCTGCCTGGATATGGCTACAGAGGGATGTGAATTGTTCCGTGGTGTGCAGCAGACCTTGCAAGACAGGGAGAGGCAACTGCTTCTCAGAAGGATTAAGTGGGACATTTTTGTGTAGCTTCAGCCTCACGTGGCTTGAAGAAAGCACTTTGTGGATGTTCCCCATTGCATTGGCCAGAAATGCATGTTAGCAGCCTGGGACACAGGGCTGGCTTCTTTGCTTCCTCTGATTTTACCCCGGCATAACTCTGCTTCATGGATGAGCTGCTTCTGTAATTAAAACCAATGAAAAATGAGGACCAGGAGGGCTGCCAGGGGAGTGGGAAAGTGAAAATAAGATGAAGGTCTGTTGATTTGCTCTTGGTCAAACGGCTTCTATGCCTCTGCGGACCCCAGTGGGAGACACATCACTGAACACGAGATGCAGGAGCAAGAAAGAGATCTTGCACACACCCTGGGGATCCCTAATTCCACTGGGGATTTTGAAATGCAGATGAAATACATGGGAAATCCCACCTGCAGGTGCCTGTAGGCTTCCCAAAGGCTGGAGCACCAAAGCCTTCCCAGGCCTGGGACAGCTAACAAGAGTTCAGAGGGCGGTGGCTTTGCTGGTCCAGGTTTTGTTTTCCCTTATGCTCCTGAAAATCCAGAACAATCCCACTGGCAGCTCCTGGACACCTGGAGTTTCTGCTTACACACAGCGTTTGAAAAAGTGGTCCACTATGGAGGTAGGTGTCACATGTGCTTATTTATTTGTTTCTATTCTCACCTCCTTCTTGCTGCTCGCTACTTGCGAGCCTGGCAGATTTTCAGGGGCCCGGTTGCTCTTACATAATGTTGCGCCAAAATCAGTACAAAAGGATTTGGAGGAATCTGTGGCTAGAATCACCTTTGATCCCTGGATTCCCTTCTGGTTTGTCTGCACAGCTTGGGCTCGCCATTGTGAGCTGCTGCTTTGCCCTGGGGTATCCTCTGCCGTCGGCATCCCTTGGGACCAGGTGTAATGTTCCCAAGGATGAGGATGAGGTCTCCAGCCATGCCGCTTGGTGAACGCTGCCTTTGCTGCAGCCGCCTTCGGCTGCCATGTGACAGCAGGTGTGGTCCCACGCTGGCTCTCGTGGGCATGCAGCCGCTTACAAGAGCAGCATCTCCCAGGTCCCTGAGAGAGTGTGGCCGGAGTTCAAGCCTGTATAATTAATGGTAATTATCCGGTTGAGGGAGTGGGTACGAAATGGATTTAACTCATCTGACGTCCTCAGCCTGAGTAGCACTGAATTGTGTTCTTGGCTCAACAGACCTGCACCCGTATCCAGAGGATGCCTTAAGTGACTTTAGGAAACTTTCTTTCTCCTGGGACAGTCTCTCCTCTATGTCGCGAGCAGTTTCAGCCAGGCAGAGCCCCTGGCACCCCTTGGAGAAGATGTGGAAGCTCAGCCCAGCAGCAGAGAGGGAGACCTCACACCAGCACCCAAAGCACTGTGGGGTGCACCCGATGGAAAGGTGTGCAGGGCTCACCATGGCACCCACAGCGCTTTGGGTGCTGGTGTGAGCTGGTTTAAAGCAAACATGACCTGGGTAGCTGCAATCCCGTCTCTGGGTCTCAGCACAGACAGACCCAAAGCGATGGAGCCAGGCTCTCTCCCACGCCAGCCTCCAGCTGGGTGCCTTTGGTGATAAATCACAAGTGTTCAGTTTGGATGTGGTGATAAATCTAAGGGCTGCGAATGATAGTGTACACAATAGTGGGTTTTAGCCAATAAATGGGGCTTTTACGTAAATGCTTCCATACACAAGTACACTGTCGGGCAGCAGGTGAGACAGGACACTTGGAAACATTAATCTGTGGAGAAAAGGGAGCCTTGGAAACTTGCCACTTTTGTTCTAGTCCCTGCTCTCCGGGAACTCGATTTTCACCTTCTTTCCCTCCATGTTTTACTTCACGTGATTTTTTGCCTTTTAAAAATAGATGCCTTGTTTGCAGTAAGAACACCCTGTGCGTGTTTGTGCAGTGGATGAGATTCAGCCCAATGCAAGACTGGGATCGGGTAAGACTTCAGCATCTCATCGGCTCTGGGTCAGCCAGCCGGACATGGGGTCTGACGTTAAACTTCTGCCTCAGAGCAAATGGCTGTGGGCATGGGCAGTCTGTTTCTTCCATTTAAGAAGAAAAAAAAAAAAAGATTAGAGGAAGCATTCACCCTGCAGCCAAAACAGCTTTGATTATTCAAGGATGCATTTAGGGTTCAAATGTATCATTACACCTTGTTACCGAATTCCCATCCTGCCCTCCCATTCCCTTCCAGGGGATGTTCACCATCGAGTTTGGTGGGTTTGGGTTTATTGTAAAGGGGGGTTGCAGAAATTAATGTGCTTTGTGGGAAAGGGAGAGGAGTACAAAGGCAAACTATGGGCTGAGGGTGAAACCTGAGTGTATGCTGCCTTGGACAATCACGGCACATACAAAAAGGGAACGAGCATTGTAAAGCGGAGAGGACTGTACCAGTCCTTTCAGCTCAAGCACTCAGTGCTGTCGTGTGGGATCCAGCTGTGCCAGAGGGATAGGCCTTGCATTTCCATCCAGACACAGATCAGGCAAGACTGAGACACCCCAGCTTGGCCCATTGAAGCGGAGCCAGCACAAGCCAGGATGCGCCCAGTGACAGTAGCCGTCACATCAAAGCTGTAGTGGGGAAGAGACACCCCACGCAAGGCTCTACAAACGCGGTGAGGATCAGACCAAACCTTCTTGCAGCACGTCCCAACACTTTCATTGATTCAGCACATGCAACTTGGCCAAACCCGCCACAGGGACAGGTCCGCTTCCATTGCGCACGAGGAGGAAAAGTGGATTTTGAGGCCAAGAGGCAGTATTTTAGAAGGCAAGTAGTTTTTGGAAGTTTGTGCACACCTGAAGGTTTATCTGATGATAATTTGAACCATCACACCTTCTCCTTTGTACCTCCTCATGGGACACTCTTCCCAACACAACCAACTCTTCCCAGGTAGTTCAGCCTGAAACACAAGCATCCAGAGATGAAGCAGGCCAGGAATATCTCCAGAGATGGAGAAAGCCTGCCGGGGGTCAGAGAAGTCCCATGCACCCACACAGCCTGCTTCTCTGCAGCCTCCACTGAAGGTGAAAGCCTTGGTGGCCTCCAGCCCTTGGGCTCGACTTTCATTCCTTTTCTGATACTGTTTGACTTCCCTGCAAAGTGTTTGCTCCGTGCTAAGCTTGCTGTGAATTTAACTTTTCTAGCACGGGATAAGGAAGGGACCAGCAAGAGTTGCTCCTGGGTAATTCCATGCACCGATGGATTTATACCACAAGCTCCCCAGGAGAGGGGGTTTGCTCCGGGCAGTGCCTGCACGGAGGATGCTTCACCCCAGCTCCTGGCTTGGTGACCCCCTGCTGCCAAGCCGTCCTACCTTTGCTACTTCTCTCAATGCAACCTCAAACAAGTGTTGGGTATTTTTTTTCTCGGTAGCATGTAGGTCACTGGAGAGCCTTAGGGACCTGACAGCTGACATTCATCCTTAGTTTTGAATCTGTGCGTCAAGCTTTCTGGAGGCGATAGAAGCGCAATTGCTGGTGAGACTGACTGCCTTTTGTGTGGCTTCAATTAAATGTCTTTCTCAACGTGGGATAGTTGCCAGAGCTCTTTTTTTTGGTTGAAAGAAATGGTTTTATTTAGATATATATAGAAAAAGTCCCACCTGGCTTTTTGGAAGGGTTTCAGCTGGAATGGAACAGATCCCATATTCTTCTATAAAAAGGTGAGCCGTATTTTTCAGCTGAACTTTTCTCCCTTTTATAGCTGTGATTTGGCACACATGAGGTGTAAGCAGCGGCAAGGTCACTGCCCTTCCCCAGCCGAGGGAGGAAAGCTGTGGCACGTGCGGGGCCGGCAATACTATGGGGACAGCTCTCGGCAGGGGGGATGTCAGCTGTGGGCTGACCCCTGAGACCTGCTCACCATTGGGGTCTGCCCAGGATCCCTGGGGCGGCTCGGAGACCCCAGGAGACATGTGTCCTGGCCGCTGTGGAGCCTGCCCTGCTGATGAGATGCCTTTGCAGCCGTGACCTCCAGAGAGGACCCATGGGGATGGTCATGGCAGAGCATGTGCTTCTTCTCCCAGCCTTTATTTGCTTTGTCTTCACTGCTCTTTCAACCCAGGATAACACCGTCTCTCCTTCCATTTTAACAACAATGTAAGCATGGGCAACAGTTTAAAACAAGGCAAGCAGCCACGTTTCCTTTGTTTTCTTTCTTCCTGCACCCTTTTAAATTTTGGTTGCTCAGATGACCTTTTCCAGACCTGGGTGTCCTCCTCCCTCATGAGCCATGCTGCCTGGTGTCCCCTGCACCATGGCCGGGTGCTTCGGTCCCCACTGCTGTCTGCAGAGGAGGAGGTGGTACAAGCCAGCAGCTCTTTGCTCCAGCGTTACATTGCTCGGCCGCAGATGCATTTTAATTAATTAATTTAATTATTTTTAATCAAGATTACACTTATTTTTATTATGCATTTACTTATTATCAAGGGTGCACATTGCAGTCTCTTCCCAGCCTCAGCTAGTGAAGCAACCTGCCCTGTCTCATCCAGACTTGCTCCTTCCAGCAGCAGCAGGCGATGCCAGAAACGCTCCAGGAGCCACAGCACCTTGGCCCAGTGTAACATTTGCATGAGAAAGTAGGGAGCGGTGAGGAAATAAAGTCCAAAGGTGAAGCAGCGTGAGTCACTTGGTGAAACTGCGGTTACCTCAGCTGAATTTCCTGGGGGTTACAACCAGGGCGCAAGGAGGGATTGGAAATCCCAGGGGTGCAAGCAGCCAGGATGATGATAACACACTTGATCCTCGTGTGCCAGGAGCTCGGCCACGCCGCTGAGCTCGTTTCTGTTTGGTGTTTTTTATTGTGCTCTGATTAATATGGAATTTGTCATATATGCCCATGCTGGGTGACCACACATCCCCGTGCTTCTACTGGTCCTGCTCTGGTAATGCCTTTCGGGCTGCAGGGTGTCCCTGGCTCCCCTGGGTTGGAGCAGGAGCACGAAGCGATGCTTTAAATCCTCTGCTTGCTGCTCTCAGGGTACTCCCAAGCACAGTCTTTAAATGCTGTGCCATCAACTGCTTGATTAATTAATGCTCTTCTGTTTCACTTGTTTGATGATGATATTTAGTGATGTGACTGAAACTCACCTCCCAGGGTGGAGACTGTCTCATGCACTGAAATGGGCTGGATGGGTATTTTTAGTAAAACAGTATTTTCAGCTCAGGATTTGAAGTTCCTGGTCATTTCCTCATCCCTCTCTGAGTCACATGCCAAGTCCTTTCTGTTGTTTCTTGCAGATGTCGAAGGTTACAATAATCTGGGAGTTAAGTGCTTAGCTTTTGGAGGGAGAAGGAAGCAAGCAGCAGGATGAGCTCTCGCTGCTCATTGGCACCAGGCACCTGAGCTTATGGCACAACTTCCAGGTAGCTCCAGTTTATATATATTATTATAGAAATAACGTATTGGAAAAGGCACACAGCAGGATTTAAGGTCATTCCACATTATTGCTTGCCTCAGTCAAAAGAGGTGAGGCATCAGCCCCGTTGTCCTGGCCTAGAGATGAGCACAGCAGGGCTGTCTGTCCATCTGTCTGTCCAGCCAGGGCTCCTGCGGGCTAGTCCCAGGCCCCAGAAGCAGCAGGCTCATGGCACCAGAGGGGCTGAGGGGCTGCAGCACTGGGTGCTGAGCCAGGCTGCCCTCCTCTACCACCGCGTCAGCACTTCAGCAAATACTCCTTAATGTGGCTTTTCGCCTCTGCCTGCAGGCAAGGATTTAAGCCAGAAACGCTGTCAGTCTGTCAGTCGTGTTTGTCCTGCCAGCATCAGCTCACCTTGGAGGTGTCAGCCCTGCAATGGTGGTTAACCCGCAATGCATCTCCGCAGCCTCCCCAGCCGGACGCCGGCACCCATCAGGGCTGGATCCTAAAAGCTGGTATCCTGGCGTTTCCCTCCTCACCCTTACACCCCAGATTTCCAAACTCTTCATTAGTCAATAGACATTCAGAGCACCGAGAAGCTTCAACATATGGATGGGGCAGGGGTCTGCGGGCTGCTGGCACGCTGGGCTTGTGCTGCAGCACCAGAAAGGAGCGATGTAGTTGTGGTCTGGTATTTGCCTGCTCTGTGCTGTGCCAGGGCAGACTCGGGTCCCCTGGCAGGACCAGCTGTGTCCAGGGAGGATGCTTGCTGACAGAGCAGAGGAGCTGCTGGAAAATCTGTCTCCCAAGCCGAGCAGCACCAGTTTGCTGCAGGTGGAGGGAACAGGCTGAGCTCTCACCATTAGGCAACATGCTCTTCCTGCTCCAGTGGGTCCATGCTTAACTTGCTGTCAGTCACAGAAAGAGGACACGTGTGGGGATGAGTGTGTGCGGCAATGCGGGGCTTTCCCAAAGCGTCAGGCTCTTGCACTGGACCGGAGCAGCAGATCTGGAGAGGACCAGACAGCCTGTCGGGAGCGCTGAGCATCAAAGACACCATGCAGCCTCTGGAGCTTCAGGGTTGGGTTTCTTCTCCCTGGGGGTGCATCCCAGGGTGTAAAGACCCCATTTCTGATGCACGGGCGTCCACAGCCCTCCTGGCATGCCCAGGGGTGGGAGCAGCAGGGATACAGGGACCATATGGCAGTGGGGCCATCCCCGCACAGTGCTGACTGCCAGCTGCATTGTCTCACTCACCCCCAGCTTTGGGGACACCAATTTTTGCCGGAGGGATGGGTGGGACTCTGTGCAGAGCCCAGCTGGGCAGAGGTGCCTGAGTGCCCTCCCTCCTCACCTCCCCCTGGGGATTTCAGAGCCTGTTGGACCATTTTGCAACCCAAAAGAGGATTTCCCACCAGTGAGGGATGCACCTGCCTTCTGAGAGCAGCGCATCCAGCCACCTCCTTTCTTCCTCTTGCAGGAGCAAAAAATTCAACAATGAAAATGGAGCTGACGACAGCGCTAATTGCTTAAGAGATGGCATGGCATCTTGGGGCTGGGGGGATGGCACGCTGCAGGGTTTTAAAACTGCAGATGAGTGCCCGGTGGGATATTTTGCCAGCTCAGAAGGAGATGGGAGAGGGCTTAGCGCTGAGCCGGGGAATACACTGCACAGGCGGGTTTCTAGAAGCAGCACAAGTTGAGCTGGTAAATTATAAAATGCCACACTTGAGGTCTGTTATATAACGTCCCTTTACAGAACCTGGGAGCTAAATATAAAAGAGAGTTACATTTTGGGCTGGTGTAAAATGATTCTCCAGAACGGGTTTGTGTGGGAAGGAGCGTTCTGCAGCGCTGTGAGAAACGGAAAGGCTTTCGGGACCCTGGGTTCACTCCCAGCCTCCATCGCTTGTTTTCTCTGCAACGCTGTGAAAAGCGTTTACTCCCCAGGTCTCAGTTTCCCTCTCTTTAAATCAGGAACAATAAAGCCTCCATTTCTTTGCAGCTGCATTGTCAAGATTAATTCATGTTTGCAAAGTGACCTGAGAATCTATAGAAACCCGAACAGTATATCATTATCCTGATCTAAACTTGGCATGTAATATCAGTGGGCCAAATTCCCCTCCCACACTGGAGAAGGGGTTGTGTCAGAGTAGCCGAGAGGAAAATTCCAGCCGCTGTTCCTAACCAAATAATCCAGAAGACAAAAGCCTTTTCGGGCTGAGACCATTTTGTTTTCCTTGAGGAAATTCCCCCCTTCATTAGCTCCGAGCAGAAGGATCAGCAAAATTGGCACATGCCAAAGTACGGAGGGGGTTAATGGGAGTTTTGCATGGCTCATCCTTCCTCTCTGGGATGGTAAGGGTGATGCTGGGCTCCTGCAGGACCTGCTGCCTCCGTCACTGGCTCCTGCTGCTCGCTTGCAGGTGACAAAGCCCGGAGCATCTCCTGTGGGAAATGCAAGCGGCAGAGGAGCAAAGTAGAAATGCAGAGATGCTGTATGTGCCGGAATCCAGCAATAATTTGGGGCCATTTCACACTCCCTTAGCTCCTGCCCTTTTTCTCTTCAGCTGTATTTCCACCACCAAGCCCAGCGTGGCCCCCAGCATCCTGCTTTGCTTGGAGGATGATCCCTCCTGTCCCTGTTCTCCATGAAAAGCTGGGAACAGCCTGGCCTGTCTTCCTTCTTTCTGCACGCAGAGTGAAGACTGCAGATGCTGGGCAGTCACAGAAGAGCTAGATGGATTTTCAGGTCAGGTTTGACCTCTCAGTTTGGGGGCTTATGGAAACCAGGTACAGACTGAAGGACAGCTGAAGCATGGGATGTCAGAGGAAAGCCTGGCTGGGATAAGCAGGGGATGGTCCTGCCGCAGGCTTGCTCCCGCAGTGATGGAGGGATGCAAAGGCTGAACCAGGATCAGCCTGGTTCAGCTTCTCTCTCAACCTAGAGAGAGCAAGGGGCACATAATGGAGGGCCTGCCCCAGCCAGTGGGACCAGGGAGCAGCTCACCTGAGCTCACATCAGCCACTCATTTCCCCCTCGGAGGTGGTTCACGTCCCATTCATGGGTTGCCTACAGATGGAAGAGAGCGAGACTGCTGCATCCCCTGTCTTTTGCTAGGACGTGGATGATGCAGAGCATCGTGGTCCCTAGGCAGAAGCTGAAATGGGGACGTAGGACCCGCGGGAAGCCTCGTCACCCACCTTGCAGCCCTCCCTGCTGTGCAGTGCCCATCAGGAGCTGCCTTTCACAGCCCGCACCTGGCTGCATGGCCAGGGCCTGGCCAAAGCAGATGTGTGGCCCCTCCAGGTACAATGTATGGTTTCTTAAAACCACCTGATCAGCCAGGCCTGATCCCGCACCTGCGAAACCCATCCAAATTGCTGGAAAAAATGTTTTCTGACAGGATGGAGATTTGTAGGGGAGTTGCCAAGCAACGGGCACAGCTCTGCCGCCTCCTGCTCCTCTCCTCCCTCTGAGCAGTGAGCAGGCAGGGGATGGCTGCATCC
>JANHGO010000075.1:36024124-36052524 GCA_024606505.1 Aquila spilogaster | reverse complement strand
CCACCGCGGCCCCTCGCCGCCCCTCACCCTCCAGCAGCCGTTGGATGATGCTATCGATGTTTAGCTTGTCTATATCCGCCATCGCCTCTCAGCGGCCGGGCGGACCCCTCCCCGCCGCTCCTCTCCCCTCCGTCCGCTGGCTGCTCGGCTGGCCTGGCCCGGCTCCTCTCCTCTCGTCGTCCCGTCGTGCTTTCCCCGTGCCCTCTCTCCTCCCCGCTCTCTTTCTTCCCTCTCGCTCTTCCCCCCGCCCCCCCCTTCGCCACTGCTCTCAGCGCAGCCCCGGCGCGGAACAAAATGGCCGCCGTCTGCTCAGCGAGCTTGGGCTGCGGATGGATACCACGAGCGAGAGGCGGCGCACGGCCCTTTTTATAGGCGGGCGGGAAGCGCGCGGGGAGGTGGTGTGTGCACTTCGACCCACCCTCGGGATCCTTCCGCCGGCGAGCGGAGAAGTAGTGCCCACGAGGGGTGCCCGTGATGGACGGGCGGCCGCAGCACAGCTCGGTGGGGGGAGGAGACGGGGCCGTGCCCAAGTGCTGCCCCAAACGCCGGGCTTGGGCGGGGTGCTAATCCCGGTCATACCGCTGTGAGCCCGGAGTAACCCCGCTGAACACAATGGAGTTCAGATTTACCTCAACGCGACAGTACTCGCAGATTTACGCCTCTTTCTGTGCTTCATTTTCCCAGGGAACAGCTCCCGGCTCTCGTGCACTCTTTGAAACCCTTTCGAATTTTGCGAGGGGAGTTACTCTTGGATTTAACTGAACGAGTCCGGATTGGTTCTGTGCTTCCCAAAATCTGAGAAACCTCCCCCTCGTTATCAGTGCTGGCATTGCCTTCATCCTCCAGCTCCGTACCCCTGCGAGGACCTGAGCGCTTTGGTGGGAGCTGAGGCCTTCAGTCACTGCCTCCATAACCCATGCACCTCCATGGAGTCCTGCTCGGAGGACGCTGTGCTTTCTGAGTTCATATTCTTGCAACGCAAGCACAAAAAATGAGGGCCCTCACTTAACAGCGGTAAACCCCACGATGAGGCAGAGATGTTGAAATGCCACTGCAGCTCAGTATTAAGCTGATTTCTCCGTGCTGGATAGAACCAACCTCACCCCACAGCGCTTCTCTGATTCGAAAAGGGACGCAGCCGAGGTGTTATAAATATCCCGGCACTATTTTATGCTCCAGCGTCGCTCGCAACGATGATTTATTTCCAGAGGGGGAACTATCAGGAAAATCCCTTTGTCCTTAAATTCTGCGCACGGCCTCAGAGCATTCCCTAATTCTGAAGCTTACAGTCCTTCTATCCCCACTCTGTGTGTGTTTGTCTGCAGTTTGTTTGCTAACTACATGTTAACGTACGATCTGTCTCGCTTGCAGCTCTGAGATCTTTGCGTCCTTTCCTCCCTCCCCCCCAAAAAAATTCCACATATAAATTGCACCTTGGGTAGCGTTCCCTGGGCACCTCAGTGTAAAATACCTTCCCCCTCTGATTTGTCCCCACTATCTCTCGCACACACCGCTTGATTTCTTGTACAGTTGCTCATAACCTGGCCGTGTATAAAAATATAGGTATTATATATGTAATGCCCACCTTCGTTCGGTAGGAAAATGAAGAACATTTCATTAACCTGTACACACATCTACATAATACCGAAGAACACGCATACACAGTGTGTAAAATGCATGTACGTACCCTGCATATACACACACACACGTATATATATGCAGCTAATGATGAAAAGCTCCTTGTTTTATGCCTGGATGTAGGTGGATCCTAAGAAATGCGAGTCGCCCACACTTCCCCTTGCCTCGGATTGCATATTTCCTAGGTCAGTGCAACTCAGACAAAGACCTACACGGACTGCTCAACACTGGGAAAACAAAGATGGTGTGATGCAAGGCTCAGATATTGTTTTTCCTAACTCGATGCTCATTGTTTTCCTAACCCCTGCTGCGTGCATCCAGATATCAGCCCGCTACAGCCGAGATCAACTTTTGGTGCGTGCTTTTTGCCTCTGGTGGCAAAACTATTTTGCCAACCCCCACATTTCAGACGTTGCGGAGCTTGTGGGTTGCAGCAGCCGTTTGTCAGACAGAAGAGCAGGTGGACAAAGCCACAGGGCTGATCTGGAGACGTAGGGGTAGACATCCTGTTTGGAGGGAGGTGATGACGCAGAGTCAGGTGTTTTCTTAGTATCATGTTTTATTTACAAAACACGCAGTGCGAGGATCACCCTTGAGCAGCAAAACATGCACACTGCGAGTAGGCAGTTCCCTGGAGCCCGGGGCTTTCTGCACTGCCTGGGCTTTGCTCAGTGGGGACTCAGCCACATGCGGAAGCCCAGAGAAGCCTCATCCCTGGATAAGAGCAGCCAGATGCCTTCAGAGGGCTCTCTGCACTCTCCATCACCGCTGCACCCTCTGTGTGGGAGCCTTGGTCCCCAGCGAGCCGAGCGGTTCCATCTCAGCAGCTGCCTTCCGTCTGAAACCTCCCACCGAAGGGAACTGCCAGCAATGATGACAAGTCCATTGCAAGTTTGTTAAAATCACATTTCATTTTTTGGATAAAAACTGTTCAAGGATTCTGCTCGCAGAATCTCGAGGCAGGCTATTTTGACACGAGTGAAATGTGATTTGCCATTCCTCCCCTCCTACATCTTTTTTTTCTCCTTTTTTTTGGTCAGAGTTGACATGCTTCACGGGTTTGTGCTGAGAGGTATTGTTGCATGGAAAAATCTGCACTTGGTGAGCTCTGGAAGGTTCACACTGGCAAAAATACTGCCAATAAAAACATCCTAAGTCACTTTGTTCTGATGTAGCGGTGACCACAGTATGGCTTTCCCTGCTATAGCTATTTGGATTAAGAAAACACAGCAGCTTCCACCCTCTCAGTGAATTTCATGTGAGAATCCGACTTTTAAGGCCAGACCTGGCACCAGAGCCATTTGGAGACACTGCTGATTGCTGTATCCCTCCCCCGCTGAGCATCAGCATGGTGGGGATCTGCTTCTTGACTTAGAAAAAGGGAAGAAATGGGGCTAATGGTGACTTCGTCCTACTTTTAGAGGAGAGCAGGCGCAGCCGATCAGTTGACACTACTTTGGCAAGGAGCAGCCCCCGTCTCCCCTCTTCGGTCAGGAATCTCCACGCTTCGCCAAAGCCTGAGTTTCATAACCGGCTCGAAAGATTTCTGCAAGGCTCAGCTGAGCCGTTCTTGGAGGGGAAAGGGAAAAATGTCTGCAGCACTCAGCAATGGGTTTTCAGCCCTTCTTCAGATGTTTGGTGTTCAGATGTTTTCAGATGTGAGGTGAACATCATGTGCAAGGGGATAGGTTATGGAACTGTGCACAGATCTCCCAGTGCAGAGCAGACCTTTCAGAGTAAGGGCAGACAGCTGCATCTCAGAGGGACTAAAAGGGACAGTTTGTGTAGCTTCAGCTGCATGGGGCTTAAAGAAAATGCTGCAAGAAGCTGGGCTGGGACCTGGCTGCTTTCTTCACTTCCTCTGGTTTTACCCCGCAGAACTCTGCTTCATGGATGAGCTGCTTCTCTAATTAAAACCAACGAGAAAGGAGGGCCAGGAAAGCTGCCAGGGGAGCAGGAAAGTGAAAATGAGATGAAATCTGCTGATCTGCTCTTGGTCAAATGGCGACTGTGCCTCTGCAGACCCTGGTGAGAGATGCATCACTGAGCACAGAATGCAGGAGCAAGGGAAAGATGTCCTGTGCCCCACGAGTACCCTGGATCCCATGAGGGTTTTGAAATGTAGATGCAATATGTGGGCTATTTGAGGTGCCGGTGCCTGCAGGCAGGTGCACCAAAGCGTCCCCACGCTTGAGACAAGTGACAAGCATTCAGAAGGCAAAGACTTTTCTGCTCTACTTTTTGTTCCCCTTGTTGCCCTGAAAATCCCGAGCGGCCCCACTGCCTGCTGTCCAGCACCTGGATATTCTGCTTATAGGCAGCATCTGAAAAGTGGTCTGCTGTGGAGGTAGCTGCCACGTGTGCTTATTTATTGGTTTCTGTTCTCTCCTCCTCCTTCCTGCTCGCTGTGTGCAAGGCTGGCAGATTTTCAGGAGCTGGGCTGCTGTTACGTAAAGTTGCACTAAAATCTGTACAAAAGGATTTGGAAGAAAGTGTGGCTGAAGCCAGCTTTCATCCCTGGATGCCCTTCGGGTCTATCCACATGGCTTGGACTTCCCAGGGCTTCCTCTGCTGCCAGCATCCCTTGGGAGCAGGCGGGAGGAGGACGAGTTTTCGGCTGTGACATTCAATGGGACAACTGCTGGGGTCCCTGCACAGCATCTCCCAGGTCTCAAAGAGTGTGGCTGGAGCTCAAGCCTGGATAATTAATGGTGATTATCCAGCTGAGAGAGTAGGCGTGTGACTGATTTCTTTCATGTGAAATCCTCAGCCTGAGCTGTGCTGAACCACGGTCTCATTGCACCCTTGTAGCAGGTGGCCCTGAGCGGCCCTGGATGACACGAAGGACATGGGGGACTTCCACGGTGTGGGCACCCTGAGCTGGGCAGAGCCCTGGCACACTCCGGAAAGGATCTATGGACTCAACACAGCGGGAAGGAGAAGACCTTGCAGCTCACAGGACAGCAGGATGGCAAATGCTTCCATACAGACTGGAGCAGCAAGTGAGACCCAAATCAGAAAAATTAATCTGCAGAGAAAGAGGAGCCTTGGAAATTTGCCACTGTTGTTCCAGTCTCTGCTCTTCAGGAGCTCAATTTTCCCCTTCTTTCCCTCCATGTTTTGTACTCCGTGTGGTTTTCCCTTTTAAAAGCAGATGCCTTGTTTGCATTGAGAGCACACTGCATGTTTGCACAGCGAGGAAAGCTCAGCTCTGTGCCTGTGAGCAGTGTGGGGCTGCAATGGGGTGAAGCTGAAGGGCTGACAGTCAGCTTGTGCCCCACAAGGAGGGGCTGAGGACATGGGCAGTCTGTTTCTTCCTTTGGAAAACAAGAAAAAACACAGTAAAGTGGTCATCCTGCAGCCAGAACAACTTTTGTTGACCAAGGATGTGTTTAGGGTTCAAATATATTATTGCATCTTGTTGTCAAATTCATATCCTTCCAGGGGATGATCTCCAGGGCTTGGGGTTTATTGTGCATGGGGTCTGTAGAATTCAATGTCCTTTTTGGGATATTCTTGAACCGCTTCTCCTATGAACCTCTCCATGGGACACTCCCCAAGTGTGTCTTCCCAGCCTGAACCATGAGCATCTGGAGAAGCTGCAGAACCTCCAGAAGTGGGGAAACCTTGCCAGGTTAGCTGAGCCCTGTGCACCCACACCCTGCACTGTCCTTTTCCCAGCGCAACATGGGCGTGTGGCAATGGGTTGGTGGTTGGATGATCTTAAAGGTATTTTCCAACCTTAATGATTCTGTGATTCTATGACCTTGGCTGTTTTGCTCCTGGTAGCATGTAGGTCGCCAGAGAGCCTTAGGGACCTGGCAGCTGACGTTCATCTTTGGGTTGGAATCCATGCGTCAGGCTTTCTGGAGGCAATAGAAGTGCTGGTGAATAGACTGACCGCCTTTTGTGCAGCTTCAATTGAACATCTTTCTCAGCATGGGATAGATGCCAGAGGTTTTTTATTTTTTATTTTCTTTTTCTTTTTCTTTTTCTTTTTTGTTCCCCAGAAAGAAACAGCACAGTTTTATTTAGATATATATAGAAAAAGTCCCACCTGGCTCTTTGGAAGGGTTTCAGCTGGAACGTAGCAGCTCCCTATTCTTCTGTTAAAAGGTAAGCTGTGTTTTTCAGCTGAACTTATCTCCTTTTACAGCTGTGATTTGGCACATGGATGGCACGCTCAGCAGTAAGGTCAGTGCCCGTCTGTGGCTGAGGACCCAGCGCTGTCCCTGTGGGGCTCAGTGCATCAAGGCAAGCGGGCACCGTCTCCTCTGCTGTCTTTCTTCCCATGACCATTTACATCCCGTAAATGTGGGACGCTCTGATGGCTCTAGTGCCACGCAGGGATCTCAGCTGGAAGGTCTTCACTCCTGACCCCCCACCAGCAGGACGCAGAGCCCTCTGCCTGCAGCCTTTCACCCTGTGCAATGGAACTGAGCGAAGCACAAGGCAAAGAGACACCTTTGAACCCACAACCCTGTTTTCACACTCCCCTGTATCAATTTGCCCACTTGCATTGATCCATGGGGGAAGAGATGCTCCTGTAGCTCTCCTCCCCTGATTTGTTTGTTCTCATTAATGTGGCTTTTGTCCTGTGTGGCCCATCTCACACGTGTTCTCTGCTTTTAATGGAAGAGCCATTCAGGCTGTGGGGTGTCCCTTGGGTGCAGCAGGAACACTAGGCTGCAGCCGGCTCCTTTGAAGCACAGGCTTTAAATGCTGTGCCATTAAGCGTGTGATTAATGAATGCTCTTCTGTTTCACTTGTTTGACGATGATATTCAGCAATGTGACTGAAATGTAACCTCCCAGGCTGGAGGTACTCATGCACCCAAATGGGCTGGAGGTGTATTTTTAGTAAAATAGCATTCTCAGCTCCAGATCTGGAGTTTTGGGGCATTTCCTCTTCCCTCTCTGGCACTGCATATGATAGCACAGCTTGAGTAAGCTCCAGTTTATCTGAGATATGAAATAATGCATTGGAAAAGGCGTGTGGCTGTGTGTTTGACCCTGCAATTTCCCTCCAGCAGGTCTGTGTTTAACTCGCTGTCAGCCAGAGAAAGGGGACGTGTGCAGTGATGAGTGCGTGTGACAATGGGGGACATTCCCAAAGCACTGGACTGGGGTGGAAGATCCAGAGGGGACCAGACAGGCTGTCAGCAGCACTGAGCACCACGTGCTGTGCAGCCTTAGGGTTGGATTTCTCCTCCCTGAAGCGCAAAGCCCCAGTTCTGACACAGAAACCTGTGCCATACTCTGCCTTTCCCTGGTGCCACAGCCCTTCTGCACTTGCCTGTGTGAATCCACCAGGATGCAGAGCCCTGGGCTGGTATTTGCAGGGAGATGCTATCCTGTCCAGAAGGGCTTCCCCACACACACAGCTTTGGAGACACCACTTTTTCCATGGGGATAGGCAAGATGCTTTGCAGAGGTGGAGATACTCTCAACCCCCCCCCCCCCCCGGGGATTTCGGAGCCCGCTGTGCAATTTTGCAGCCTAAAGAGGAATTTCCACCAGTAAGGATGCATCCAGCTGCTTCCTTCCTTTCCCATGCAGGAGCAAAAATTTGGCGATGGAAATGGTGCTGGAGACTTGCTAATTGCTGGAGAGATGGCATGCCGTGTGGTTTCACCACCGCCAATGAGTGCTGGGTGAAATATTTTTCCAGCACAGAGAGAGGAGGGAGAGGGCTCTGTGCAGAGCTGGGGAGCACGGGCGGGTTTCTAGAAGCAGCACAAGTGGAGCTGGTAAATTATAAAATGCCACACTCGAGGGCTGTTATATAACGTCCCTTTACAGAACCCAGCAGCTAAATATAAAACCGAGTTACATTTTGGGCTGGTACGAAATGATGCTACCGAACGTGTTGTGTGGGAAGGACTGCTCGGCAGCACGGTGAGGAAGAGAGAAGGATTTCAGGGGCCGGGGCTCACTCTCAGCCTCTGTCACCTGTTTTCTCTTGTTCCATGTTTATGTCCCATGTCCCAGTGTCCCTCTCTTTAAACCAGGCAAAATAAAACCCCCATTTCCTTGCAGCTGCGTTGTCAAGATTAATTCGTGTTCGCAAAGTGACCTAAGAAACTATAGAAACCTGTGCAGCCTATCATTATCCCGATCTAAACTTGGCATAGAATATCAGCAGGCTGGATTCCCTCCCGCCCTAAAGGAGAACGGTTTGTGCCAGTGTCGCCAAGAGGAAAATTCCAACCACTGTTCCTAACAAAAAATCCCAGAGAGCAAAGTTTTGTCAGACTGAGCTGTTTCATTTTCCTTGAGGAATGTCACGCCCTCGTTAGCTCTGAGCAGAGCGATGGGCTCCCACGCAGTCAGCTCAGTGCTGGAGTGCAGGCGGTTGGATGACTCCTCCTGCCCCAGTGGTGACGGTGAGACTGGGCTGTGTCTCTCTGAGCTCCCACTGTGCTGGGAAGATGCTCCCTCCTGTGTCTGGTACCCATGAAACACCAGGAACCACGCAGACTTATCTTCCTCCTTCTTCCTCTCTGCACATAGGCAGGCTGAGCAGAAGCAGGAATAAATCCTGGTGCCTCTTGGTTCTGCATCAGGACTGGTACAACACCCCAAGCCCAGCACAAGGGAGGGCAGCTCCTGAGCCAGCACCAAGAGATCAGCACCTCCTTGGGTCCAGAGCATGGCAATAAAATGCTGACACGGGCTGCACTGGGGCTTTTTGGGAAGTGGAAGTCCAGAGGTGAAGAAGCAGGTTGGATATTAGGAAGAAGTTCTTCTCCAAAAGGGTGTTAATGCACTGGCATGGGCTGCCCAGGGAGGTGGTGAGGTTACCGTCCCTGGAGGTGTTCAAGAGCTGTGGAGATGTGGCACTGAGGAGCATGGTTGGTGGGTGCGGTGGGGGTGGGTTGGGGTTGGACTTCATGATCTTAATGGTCTTTTCCAGCCTTCATTATTCTATGATTCTATCATTCTATGAATGACAGGTTGGGGTTCTTATGTTTGATGGGAGATGGAGTTGGACTAGATTTGCCACTAAGAAGTAGCATGGCAAACACGCTGTCTCCCAACCCAGCTCCAAGCTATGCACTGAACTCGTCCCATCGATGTGTGCTAACTCAGAGCACAACACCCTGCAGGAATCGTTATAGCTCTACTTTGATAAGTGTCACCTCCACGTTTCCTTGGGAGTCACTCCAGATTTGAACTGTGAAAAGAAATATGCAGCCTGAACCGTTGGGATTTTCTTTTTAAAGCTTTCATTTAATTAAACTCTTGAGTAACAACTGTTACTGAAATGATGTCCCCCGTAATGCCTTGGATGTGTGGCATGGGGCATGGAGCAGTGGAGAGGAGTCAGCCAATGGCTTCAAGCTTGTAAAAGATCATTGCTGAGTGAGTGGCAATAAACAGCAAACCCAGCCAGCTTGTACAAATGGCAAAGGGACCAGCGTGTTCAGAACAATCTGTTCCTGCTTCAGGGAAGGGCCGAGGAGCCGGCGGCAGGCTGGGAAAGTGGCTATTCTCGGCATGCACTGCTCTGAGACTCTGCTCAGAAAAAATGGAAGGGCCAGGAGTGAGTAATTACTGGGAAACACGTCCTAAATCTGCACTGTGCACTTACTGCCTTGTCCCCACTTAAACAAGATTTCATATTGCTGAGGAAGAAGTAGAGTCAGTGCACACACACACAGCTTCCTTCCTAACGCTGAGGTTGCCATTGGGATTGCCCAGGGTTCTTATGCCATAAAGCCACAATCTGGGACACAGAAAGAGCTCCCAAAGATCTGTCTCTGTCCATAAAAGCACTGTGCAAGGCAGGATCAGGGTGCAGATCCTCCAGGCAGGATCCTGGATCAGGCTGTTCTGAGCTCCTTGGTGCCCCCAGGACCATTTCCTCCCGTGCCCATGCCATACTCAGCGATCAAGTGGCCTTCATTTAATTTGGGAAGAAAAAGTGAAATAAGATAAATTGTGTGCAGATGGTGCAGAACAATCATACAGCAGTTTAATTAATTGCCTTTAAATGTTATTTCAAACTAGTTTCCCTGGGTGATGTTACATAGACAAATTCTCAGTTGCCCTGAGCCACTTCCTGAGCATGCTCGACTAATGAGGTGTTCTTAGTCCTTATCGCAAACCCTGCACGGGACAGCAATCAGCAATGATTAATTGGAAATAGCTCTTCTAAAGCTATCACACTGGGCATCCCACCCCTGAGCAAGGCTGCCTCCTGCTTTGCTGTTGGGCTGTAAGATGGCTGTGCCTCCCTGAAACAGTTCAATGTGATGCAGGTTTGACCTAAGCCAGTGAAATTTTCAGAGACCTTCCATTGCTTTCAGACAGAGCAGGTTCAGGCAGCGCGTCCACAGCTATTTCAATTCCACGTTTCCCTGCTGCAGCCTTGGAGCAGTAATTCAGCGCAATGAACCCACTGCAAGCAGAGACATCAGTACGCCAGAAGAGACAAGGGAGCAAATCCCTGCTATTAGGCTCTGCTGAGGGGCTGAACCTGCAGTAGAGTTTTGCTTTCCCAAAGTTGAGTCTCAGGGAACTCAACCCTATAACAACCCTTTAAAAAAACACTAACTAGTGCCACAAAGGAGCCAATTCGCTGCTGGAAGCCGCATTTCACTCGATGTCAGCAATTCAGAAGAAACCCATCTGCAGGAAATGATGATGACTGTTTCCTTGGAGTGAGGAGGAATTCCAGCTGTGCAGCCAGCAGCCTGCTCTCCCCTCACTTAATAGCAATTACCCTTCAAATCTGGAGTCACATGCCCGTGCAGGGACGTCTCCATCCCATCCTGCTGCCATTGCAGCCGGGAAAAACCTCCCGAGAGGTGAAAGCTGCTGCACTGTTTTGTCATCTCTAATGATGGAGATGCGCTCATTATTTTTACACTGTGAACTATCAGCATGAAAAATGCACTTTTAGAGTGCTTGGCATATTTGGCTCTGTTTTTTCCTTTTTCTTTTTTCTTTTTTTCTGAGATTCCTGTTTTGAGTGTTAAGTAAGGAAAATAATATCAGATGTTTGCACTGTTGTTTCAGATGCTGAGCCCGGGAGCCTTCCATGCTGGATGGGAGCAGGCTGAGGTTAGAGTTAGGACTGGGTTTAGGGTTAGGGTTAGGGTTGGGGTTAGAATAGGGGTTAGGCTTTGGGTTAGGGTTAAGGTTAGAGTTAGGGTTTGGAGTTAGGGAATGCCTGCAGAGAACTGCTCTCCATTTGAGGGCGGGGCAGTGGGGTTTGGAAGAAATCTTTATGGAAGGAACATGAGGAGCAAAACTCAGGATGATTGCAAAAGGTTGCAGGTCTACAGCTCACCATGCTTTTGCATGCTTTTAGGACTAAAGCTGGTTTTGCTCGTTGGGAACCAACATGATTCAAGCACATATGGAGACTGATGTTCATCGGAAGAAGGAAATAAAAACCCAGAGAGAAAATATGCCCTTCACAAGGAAAGTCTTGGGAAGAACAGGCACTCTGGTGACAATGTGAGGCTGAATTATTGCTCCAGATCCACAAGATGACATTTTCATGAGCAGAATCATTAAGGTTGGGGAAGACCTCTAAGATCATCCAGTCCAATCCCAGCCCGTCCCCACCATGCCAACTAACCACGTCCCTCAGTGCCACATCTTCACAGTTCTTGAACACCTCCGATGATGGTGACTCCACCACTTCCCTGGGCAGCCTGTGCCAGTGCCTGTTTGGCAATGATGGGCCACATGTGACTGATTTCAGAGCCCGTTCTGTCTGGTTTTGTCCTCAGATCTTGGGCTGAGCTGACAGTTCCCCATCACTGTCTCTCACCAGCATCTTCCCAGTCCTCCCAGTGGTGCTGTTGGAGCTGACGGGGGTTTGGTTATGATATAATCCAGGCTTTTAGAGGGGGGAAAAGAGAAAGTTTTGACAGTTCCATATATAGCCCTCTGACTCACCAATTTCATGTGTCAAGCACTGAAGATGGGTTAAGTAGAATTAAGTTCTGGATTTGTTATAAATAGGGATTAAGTAACACGAATATATTACATTTGCATGAAAATGTGGGCCTGATTCTCCTTCTTACCCCAGAGATTTTCATTGACATCTGGGGGACGCCTGCAGGTGGGTGAGGTCAGATGAGACCCAGCCCGGTCCGGCTGCCCCTGCAGCCACCCTTTAACTGGCCCATGTGAAATGAAGAAACCTGTGTAAATATTGCTGAACTCAGGGAGGATTTACACTGGCTGCACAGCTCAGAATATGGCCCTTAGAATAGTTCAAGCAGTTTTAATTAGACCCCAAATCTTCAGCTGAAGAAATAATTTCTCCATGTCAGTCAGTGCTAAATGTGTCTATTGAGTCAGGGAAGGTGGCTTAAAGTGAAAATTGCACCAAAACTTACTCTTTTTCTATTTCTTCTCGAAGGTTATTGGATTCAGTTGTTACAGATGATCCCGTCCTGCTCTGATTGCCATTCTGCTCAGCCCCAGCCGAAGGCCCATCAGACAATGAAGCCACACTCACTCAAAGCAGTCTGACAGCGGAGCATTGTTTGGGTGAAAACAGTTCCCTTTAGTAAAATAAATGCTTCTACAATGAGTGTGACAGACACGGACTCTACCAAATCAGATTCCTCCTCAATACTTTAATTTACTCACTTGTTCACAGCTGGACAATTGGTCCATGGAGAAGGAACACAAAGATGAATGGTACGGGGTGTGTTTTGAGGCTGGAATGCTGGACTAGTCCAAGCCAAGGGAAACCAGCCACATTCTGCTCTCTTCCATGAAAATCATTTCCAATTAAACACATCCACAGATCCTACCTGGAAGTAGCCTGGAATTTGGTGGCTGGCTTGTTAGCTCATCGAAGTCTCCAGGATAATGGGGAGGCACAGTCTCAGGTGCCATGAGTCGCTCAGGGATTTTGCTCATTGCCTTAAACTAACTGCATGGATGCAGTCGTGCAGAGGGGGATGCAGACGCCCTTTGCTCATCCTCATCCCAGAGCTGAGTGAGCAACACCAGGGCTGCAGGACCCAGCATTGTGCTGCAACCTCCAATCTTATTTTGTGCTTCTGCCCCTGGGGATCTCAGGATAGAATCAAAGCCTGCAGATAGAAATGGGAACGGGTACCATGAGGGTTTATACCTGTTGTGCACACACCACCAGGAGGATGTCACAGCACAGGCTTCGGGGATGTCTTCAGGGGTGGCTTCGAAATCATGAATCCTGGTGTGGTTCCCATATGGTCCCCAACCATGTTGTGATGCAGAGATGCTGCCATGACAACCAGCCCAGCACCGGTTTTGTGATGCCCAGGACCAGGTTCCAGAAGGCCCAGGACCAACCATTGGCCCTCCCTACTCCATTCTGGATCTCATCCTTCCCACACTTCTCACTGGAAACAGGGGATTTTCCTTGGGAAAGCAGCAGCCCCATTGCCTCACCAGAGAGGAACAACAGTGCCCTGCAGCAGGGTAAGCAGTGACTGCAGCATCAGGGGGATAGGGAGACACCCATGGGTGCAGGGGGCTGCAGGCTTCAGGATCAGCCCTTGCACCCTCCCCACCTGCAGCTCCATGGGGTGAAGCACTCCCTACAGAAGTGATGCCCGCATATGATTGTTCCAATGCACTCCCCTGGGACTCTGCCTGCTGGCATGAGGGGGCTTGGCCTTGCCGGGATTTCTATGGAAACCCAGGTACCAAGCAGGATGGAAGAGCTGGAACCATCTGTTCTCCCCCTACTTATAAACTCGGTGAGAGGAGAGCGTTTGGTGATGACATCACAACAAATGCTCTCCTTTTATTCATCATGCGGCCATCTGTGGTGGATACCTCATGTGCCAAGCACGCAAGCGGGTACTTGGGGCTGGGCAGGATGGTGCAGCCTTGACCTCTGTGCCAGCACCTCACTGACCCTGTCAACAGATTTCATTTCTCCCCTTGAAAACAGGCGGTCCCCGGGAAGGCTTCTTCCTTTCCTCCCGAGGTCTCTGCAGAGCGAGCAGTGAAGTTAGACAAGAAAAATGAAGGGCTCAAAGGTAAAAACTGAAGCAGTATTCCAGCCCAGACTTCTAAGTGGAGACAGGATCCAACCTGCAGAGCTAAATGCTGTGGTGTAATCTGCACAGGGCCAGCCTTCCTGCCTCTGCCTCTCAGCAAGGTGCTGGGTGTCTGTAGGGGCTGATCCCATCCTCTGCATCAGGCACGGGGCCATACCTGGATGCTGGGGGAGAACAGTACGTCAGTTGTTGGCACTGGTCGGGGCCAAGACCTTGCCCTGTGATGTGGCATGGGGAGAACTTTGCCTGGCTCAGTGTTTGGGGAGCTGATGGGTATCTTAGGTGGCAGTGAAGGGCTGGAGATTGTGATGGGTAGCTGGGTATGTGTTATAAAACTGAAGGTGCTGATGGCTTTAACCCTGAGTCCAAATGAACTGTTGCTCGTGTTTTTCGAAGTGACCAAACTCTCCCTTTCTGTGGCAGCTGAGTGGGCCCAGTTCGATGCACGTGCCCTCAGATTTCCCTGTGACAGAAAGGCAGGCCCAGGTGGAGTTCTTCAGGCTGCAGAAACAGCTCCAGATAGCCGTGGAGAAGAGAAAGTCTTCAGGTGCCAGCATGAGGCAACACATACAAACTCAGGAGTGAGTGCAGCTTCACCGGGCTCCGTGGGCTCAGAAAGTCCATGCCAGAACCTCCCAGGGACCTCAGCAGTGGGGAGGGACAAGGACCTACCCCAGCACTGCAGGAGGGATGCGCTTCATGTCATTTGTCATTCTGCTTCTGCAGAAAAGAAATCCAGTCACTGAAGCAAGAACACAAAGAGATGTCATTAATGCTGAGCAAGGTCATGTCCCTGAGAAATATGATTCATGATGACAGAAATTGCATGGAGCTGAAATGCCTTCTGCAGACCAAGGATCAGTATGATTGCCTGATTAGAGACAGAAAAGCCCTGGTAGCTGAACTGGACAATGAGGTAAGAGCATCTGAACCACACCCTGGCTCAGCATGCTACAGCAGAGCAGAGCTATGGGTGACTGGCAGCTGCTGGAGGTGCTGTAGAGCTTTCCATAATGGCCCCATAATGGGAGCCCCATAGTGGGGTAAGATTTCAGTTAGGACTTCAGGGTCTCCTGGCTGTCATAACACTCCCACCAGCCTCAATGTTCTCTAACTACTTCATGCCTCTTGTGGATTTATTTCTGCTGTCAGCTCCCCTGTTCTGCCAAACATTTTCTTCCACTCATTTGAGGGTCAGTGTAAGGACCACTACCAAAACCCATCCTCACTGCCTGATCGACCTACACAGAGTGCTGCTGAGTTCAACACCTACTGAATTTCCCCAGAGGCAGCTGTTTTTCCTTGGTGACATGAAAATAAAGCAGTTTCTCGTTATGGTTCATATTTCTGAGTATGCAGAATGGGATCCTTTGGGATCAAAGCTGCTTCTGTAACTGTGAGCTCATTAAGGACATGGTTGCTGTAGTACAGATCAACAGAGGGTATTTTCTTTGGCTGAGTGCTCTCACAAAAATCCAGAATGTAGGGGTGGAGATTATCCTTTCTTCTCTTTTTTTTTTCATTCTCTCTGTGCAGATCCTAGAGCTGCAAAAGAAGGTTGAGAGGCAAAACGTGATAACAAAGAAGGTGGAGCAAGCAAACTGCAGCAAATGGCTGCAAAACCAGGCCCAGACGCTGGAGTTGCATCTGAACAACGTAAGCAAACATTCTGCAGAGTTTTGGGGCCAATCTGCAGCCTGTACAAAATGCTTTTTGATCAGAACTAAGGGCAACAGTGCAGGTGCATTTGGTTCTTACAAGCTGCACAAAGGACTCAGCTTGTCCCCTGGCCTCACTGCTCCCAAAATATCTCAAAAGCTCCTTCAAGCTTGGTGACCCAAATGCAGCACTTGTTCCATGCCAAGAAGCCTGAAGGCCTGCACCTGCTTAGTGATAAAACTGAGCTGCTCAGAGCCACTTTACCTTGGACAATGCCAACATCAGGTCTCTGTTATGATCAGCCTGGCTCACTGGCGCCACATATGATTTGCAAGGAGGACAGGGCAGGTCCTATATCCGATCTCTTTCTCTGTGTTTGTCCTTCCCCTGGTCAATGTCTTTCATCAAAGATTCTGCACCAGCCAGAGCCCTTTCGCTTCCTTCTCCCCAGGTCACTGTGCATTTTGATACCATCCTGACCAACAATAGTAAGCTCAAAGAAGAGATCGAAAACCTTCTAATCCAGAAAGCCACTTTGGACAACTCCTACTCGAAGCTCCATAAGCACCTGGCCCAGCAGAAAAGAAGGATGGACACTGCCATTGAGCAGGCCACACAGGCACACAAGCAGCGGTATGTGGCCCCGAGTCCTCTGCAGTTCAGCACTGAGGGCAATTTAATTGATTGCTGCCAATGTAAAGAGAAACCAATTATAACTCCTGAGAGGATTCACCGCTCCTGCTTAGGGCTGAGTGCTGTCTAAGGGTTGGATGTCTGGTCCCTGAAGAGACTGGTATTTCCAGGGTGTGACTTCTTCTATCTACTCCAGATATTGCTTGGGATGGCGTGAATTGCCCCATGGAGCTGTCTCTGCTCTGAGTCCCACCTGACCTTACATGAGAATGTGGAGCAGGAGCCAGCTCTGGTCCTATATAGCCTGGCTACAAGAATACAAATCCTTCCACCTGTGCTTCTTTCTACCTGTGCATGATGCAACTCTCTGTGTGCAGGGTGGAGTATCTGGCAAGGATTTCAGCCATGAATGAGAGGCACAGTCAAAACACTGCCCAGTACAACATTGAGCTGCAGGAGTGGGAACGGATCTGTGACCAGGAGAACAAGCTGGAAACCTTTGTGCTTGCCAAATTTATGGATCGCTCTGAATTGGAGGAACAGGCCAAAAAGAAGAAAGGTATCACATGCGAGAAATCACCTGCAGCTCAGGCTGCAAACCAGGAGTCTGCAGGGTCAGCAAGGAGGCTGCTTGCAGCAGTTTGGAGCAGTGCAGCCCAAAGGCACAGTTTGGGTATAGGAACACCGTGTGTCTTGGAGTGCTCTTGGTACAGAAGGAGGGAAGTGGAAGCCGGGAAGTGGTTCCTATGTACACCTATGGCTCCTTTCCCTGAGCTTTTGGTCCTTTTTTCAGGTCCTGCTATGTTTGCCCATTCCCATGCAGACTGTGAGCTCCTTGCTTAATCTCTAGGCAGCACTGTATTCTGTCTGGTCCAGGCTCCCTATCTACCCATCCGTGGGCAGAGGCTCCGCCAGTAGAGACACACATGGCTCAGTCTCTCTGTCTTCCCCTCCAGCCTTGAAGGCAGCCCAGCGGGTGAAGCGGAGCCAAGGGGAGAGCTTTGAGAGCCGGGAGGTGGCCTACAGGCAACTGCTGGAGCTGGCAGAGAGTGGGGACATCGATCAACTTCTGGATGACTTCATCAAAAAGGAGGGGAAGAACTTTGCCTGCTTCAGCTACACCACAGAGCTGAACAACGAGATGGAGAAGCTGCAGCAGAGGATCAAAAACCTCCAGGTCTGTTACAGACTGGCTCCCAGGCTCTCCATGCCTACTGCAGAAAACACATCAGGTTGGGGTTGCTTTTCCCTCCCCCACGTGCCCAGCATTGCTGCGTACATCAGGGCCTGGCTTACAGCCCATCTTAGAGGAAAGCAAAGGGCGGCCAAAGATACAGCTCCCAGATGCAGAGAGGTGCTTGCTCAGAGCTAAAAGTGTCCCAATGCTGCCACCGTGTTTCCACCAAAAGTATTGCAAAAGTAGCAGCTCCGGGAGACTAAGAGCCGCCTCAGCTCTGCGTGGAGCTGGCTGGAACAAGAAATGCTGCCTGATGTGGAGTGGTCCCCAGGGGGATCAGTTGGGGTGTCCCTGCTCCCAGGGCTCAGGGACGGTCCCTGGGCTCTGCTGTGCACATCTGCTGGACCAGCAACCACTGCCCCCTCCATGTGCTTGTGTTTGCACAGAACGAAATCACGCTCTTCACGACTGACCAGGAGAACGCAGAGAGTAGCAGCCTTCATGTCCTGAAGGAGTTAGAGGTAGGATGGCTGGGGTTTCCCCCTGCAGAGGTAGTGGCTGCCTATCTGTCATAGGCATAACATGGAATGGTTGGTTTGGAAGGGATCTCTAATCCCACAGCCACACCCCTGCCATGGGCTGGCTGCCCCCACCAGCTCAGGCTGCCCCTACCATCCATGGCCTCGGACACCTCCAGGGATGGGGCACCCACAGCTCTCTGGGCAGTAGTGCCAGGGCCCCACTGCCCTCGCAGTGAAAGTCTGATCCTGTCAGTGCTGCTCTGGCAAATGTCTGGAAAAACAAGGGCAGAAAAGGGCTCTGCCTCAGATTTTGATGGCAGCAGAGCTCCTGCCAGCCCTGGCTTTCCAAAGCCTGGGGTTTTATCTATAACATGGAGAGCACGAGATCTCCTTTGTAGATTCTTTCCCCCACAGGGTTGGGAGCATCCCACAGCCCCTCCTGGGATGTTTCCAGTTTTCAAACTGGAAATGGCCTGCAGTGGGGTGGGAGGAAAGAGCAGAGAGCGGTCCTGACACCTCTGAGAACCTTTGCTGATAGGAAGAGCTCAGTCAAAACACCGAGAAAGCCAATGCCTATGAAGACAGATGCAAAGAAAGCAGCAAAGTCCTTGGCCAGCTCAAATCTGCCATTGAGGTCCTGTTCAAAGAGAACAACTGCGATGCTACGAAGATCAGGGAGCAGCTTGGAGACAGGGGGCAGATCACGGACCTGAATCTGATGCAGTATTTAGGTGGGCTGCGGTTGTCCTATGTGATCCGTGCTCCTGTGTCTCCCTTCCCCACGCTCTTTTCAGTTCTCACCCATTTTTTCTCTCCCTGTCCCATCGCACTCAGGTCAGGTGGAGAAGAAGACCAACGAGCTGCTGCTGATGGAGTCGGTCCTGCTCTACGTGGAGGCTGACGGCTCGCTGACGGCCCAGTCCTTCAACAACCCTCTGCTGGGTGGCACCAAGCTCCTGCGTGGCATGAACCGAGCCCACCTCTGCCCGCCGCCCCCTGCCCTGCTGGACGCCATCGACGCCACCGATGCCTGTGAGTGCGTAAGGGGGGAAGGAGGGACCACGCCCCTACCGTCAGCCAATCAGCAACGCCCTCCTGGCGGCCCAGCCAATCCCCTGCCAGCAC
Organism: Aquila spilogaster; assembly: GCA_024606505.1. NCBI lineage: Eukaryota > Metazoa > Chordata > Aves > Accipitriformes > Accipitridae > Aquila > Aquila spilogaster. The sequence continues at coordinate 36,033,746 of JANHGO010000075.1, read as the reverse complement.
CGTTGCTCGCTGACCAATCCTGGCCAGCCCGCTCCGGCCTGCCGGGTCTGGCGGCCGCGTGGGGAGGTGTGCGAGCGGGCGGCCGTTGTGTTGTGCAGTCGAGGCACCGCTGGACCGCACTCAGCTTCAGGAGCTGCTTCTCCAGACGTGCGGGAAGGAGCGAGGCAGCGCTGCCAGAGCCGACGAGAAGGGGAGCGACGACATCAAGGCGTGACAGCCTGGTGCTGCTGCCTCAAATAAACACACCTGCCCCCAAACCTGCGCGCCCCTGCGGTGCCCAGCCCACCGCAGCCGTTGTTCCATCTCCTGGAAGGAGCGCAATGCTGCGGGAGCTCTGTGGGTGGTACCTCGGCACGGCTTTGCTACTGCTGACAGCAGCTGCTGCCCTGGGACGGCGCAGCGTCCTTCCAGCTGTCACCGCGTCACACCGCACTGCGCCGATGCACCCCCGAGTGCTGCTCACACACCAACAGCTGGGTTTCCTTTCACCCAAAATGCACTTTATTGTGTGTGGCTGCTGTTCTGGGCTGTTATCCCCGTGAAGAACAGCTCTGCAGCTCCAGGGAGAGGGATAAAGGGACCCACGGTGTGACCCACACGGAGGTGATCGCACAGTGCCAACCCCAGCACTGAGCGCGTGGGTTAGTCCTTCTCCTCTCCATGTGTGATGACGTGGACGAGGTTTTTGTAGTCGAGGTTGCCAGAGACGTCTGGAGGGAAGGCAGCGAACATCTGATCGATCTGCAGGAAAGGGCCGTGGTGAAAAGGGGGCACAGGAGGAGTTTGGGGCTCGGCCAGGAGCTGGGGCTCAGGGCTCAGCCCTGTGATGGTTTGCACAAGCTTTGGTGCGCCTGTTCCCATCCTGCAGCCGTGCTGACCCAAGCGAATGAAGAGGGGCAAAGAACCACAGCATATCCTGAGTTGGAGGGGACCCATAAGGTTCAGTGAGTCCAGCTCCTGGCCCCAGCTCTCCTGCACCCTGCTCAGAGAAGCTGCTGTGAGGTGAGAGGCAGCCGGCGCAGCTGTGGCAGGGTGCCATTGCTTTCTTGAGTGGGATTTCTTGGAAACGTGACTTTGCCTGCTCTGCCATTCCCTCTTACATGGGAAACTGAGACCCCAAGCTGAGCACTGGGGGAGGCAAGAGGACCCAGAAGCAAAGCAGCTGGTTCAACCCCTGGGCACGGGCAGGGATGGAGGGTAGGGGGCAGGAGCACATACCTCTTCCTGGGAAAACCTCTCACCCTGCGTCATCAGCATTTCTTTGATGCTGCAAATGAGAGAGTGTGGTGGGTACTGGGGAGGCCTCAATGCAAACCCTCCTTCCCCTCAAGCTCCCCTGCACTCACTAGGCAGATTTCAGCCCTTTGCCCTCTGGATCAAACACCTTAAACGCGTTCAGGATCGTCTCCTCTGGATCAGCACCTGTGGGCAGCACATCCATCACCACTGGAAGCAGTGGAAGAAGCATCCAGGAGGAACCTCCCGCTTCCCACAGCCCCCTTAGGAAATACAATGGGATTTAGAAGATTTGAGGTTCTGCCTGAATGCTGACCCTCCTCATCTCTCCTGTTTTGGCCACTGTGTGTGGTGACATGGAGAGGAAAGGACATAGAATTGTGGTGTGCCCACAGAGCAGGCTGTGTCTCCTCCTCCCTGGCATCCAGCGCATATCTAATCTTTGGGTGTATTTATAGATCTGCAGACGGAGGCCCCTGGGGCCGTGAGGCCTCCAGCAGATCTGCGGGGAGGCTGCATGCCTCAGCTTGTGTAAATGATAGGGGATGCAGCTGGGTCACAGTCACACAGGGCACTGCAGGATATCCTGTCCCCTCTTTCTATGGGGACAGCAGCATCATGGCCGGATGCTTGTCTTGAATGGCTGGGGAAACTGAGGCACAGAGACCTGCTCCTACCCAGCTTTGCTTAGACCCTCTCTGTCCCATGCCTGGGCTCTGCACACCGTGATCAGCATTACCTGCATTTCTTCTGCCTGCTCCCACCTGACATCTGCAGACCCTTAGGGTCTCACCCGTAGGGAATGGAGACCCCAGGAGCTGAGTGGCCCCCCCATATGGGACAGGACACGGTGGTGGTGTGAGGTGAGAACCTGCCAAGCCCACCCCTGCTCCCCGAGTTCCCTCTTACCCTTGAGTTTCTCTCCAAACATGGTGAGGAAGACGGTGAAGTTGATTGGGCCAGGTGCCTCCTTGATCATCTCATCAATCTCCTCGTTTTTCACATTAAGGCGCCCTAAGAAAGAGCAGTGTTGGATGGATATCACAACCAGCTGCACACATGTGAGACTGAGCTGCACTGCTTCGTTCCCCTGCCCCACTGTCCTATGGGTTAACCTGCTGCAGTCCTTCTTAGAAGACATTCTTGTGCAAAAATGCCAGTCCTACGGGCTCTCCTGGACCTGGTGATCTTGTCACTAGTGAAATAATGGGGACAGTGGGAGCTGTACCCAAACCTGGCTATGTATGGGTGAAATGAACAGGTCTGAAAGCCTGCATCCCTCTACCTGAGTTTGAGTGACCTTTGGGACAGGCCCATCGCCAGTTTGTGCTGGCTTTGGTGATGAGAGAGCCCAGCTTGTGGCTTCACAGCTTCCCATGAGCCCCGTAAATCTTCCTAATGCCCATAAACTCAGAGACGCTGCGGGATGGGAACATCTAGGTGCTTATTCAAGAGAGAACAAAGGGAGCACTATGCCTCTGGATAACCTAGGTGCAAATTCTCTCTAGTGCGTACAAGGTCAAACACCAACTGCTCTGTGAGTTGCTCTGGTTCACCACGCTAACAAAAATGGTTTGGGGTCAGGTTTTCAGCAGAACACATGCGAGATGCAGTTAACCACTGGGGCTTGGCTAAACGAGGGCTCACAGCTGGTTTCTCACTTAGCTGGTCTAATGTGGTCAGAGCTACTGGGGAGGAGAGGCTCCTAAAAGGGGGCTCACCGAGCGCAGCGAACGTATCTCTCAGGTCTGCCTTGTCTATGAAGCCATCTCGATTCTGATCCATGATGGTGAACGCCTGGAAGCAGAGGAGGAGGGCAGGGAGCACAGGGAGAGCCGTCAGCCTTTGCAAAACTTCAGTACCCCGCACCCTTGGGTGCTGTGGGGTGACGGCTTCCTACAGCAGCCCAGCCCTGAAGCTGCGCCTTGCCCAAAGCCCTCTCACACCGAGATGAGATCAAACTGGGAGGAGATCTCGAGCCACCAACCATGGGAGCAAGCTCACAGGACGCTTTGAGGCGGCTCCATATTTAACAATGTCACTGAGTTGTTATTCTCACTTTTAAAATAAAACAACTCAAAAATGGGCACTCTGCCTCTTATTGCAAACCAGCTGTCGTCATTCTCAAAGGAAAGAGCTGAAGAGCTGAAGGTCACATTGCATCAAGGGCCCCCGGTTGTTTCTATGCAGTCCACCTACCTCTTTGAATTCCTGGATCTGGGCCTGCTCGAACATGGAGAAGACATTGGAATTCGCACCTTCAATCCTCTTCTTGGCTTTCTTGGGTGCCTGCGGGGTTCAAGTATGTAGCACTCACTTACTGTCTTTTTATGGTGTGGAATAAAAGCATTGAATCACCCTGTACTTAGTCATAAGTCCTTCACGGCAGCACTTAGTAATAAGTCCTTCATGGCAGCATGGTGCCTGCTCAGCCCCTGGGTGCTTGATGGTTCCCCATGTGCTGCTCAGGAGCTGTGGGTACGTGCAGCGCTCCGAGCTGCTGAGGAGCATTAGGATTTCTGCTCAAAGTACAGCTCCGTCTTCGCTTTCCTGACGAATTTTGCCAGATGGGTCGGAGCAGAAAGGAGCTGGATTTCCAGTTCCTGCTTTCCCAGCTGTGGTGGATAAGGCAGCTGAGCCCAGGCTGAGATCTGCCCGAGCTCAGGGTCAGTAACACGCTGCTGGGATCACATGTAGGGCTGTGGTTATTGGGTGTCTCCTTATTGCTCTGAGCCTCCCACTAAGAGCAAAGCGCTGATTAATGTATTTGCGCATTAAACAAAATGCCATCTCCTTGCACTGAGGTTTGAATCAACCAGAAGTGCCCTCACTATTGGTCACACACATCCCCGCAGCTTTTCCCCTCCCAAAAATTCGGATTCTACCAAAAGAAAGCAGAGCAGGAGTGCTTCGGGGGACAGAACTGCCCTTCCCCTGTCTTCGTGGGGGAAGGGAAAAGAAAAAGACGGCATTTGCTCCCAAACAGCCTCTCCCTGTTAGGAAGTTCCGCTGAGTGCCACCAACATGGGGGACACGGCTCTGCCCTCACCTGTCCCCGCAGGTCCCTGCAGGATGCTCCATGCCTGCTTACCCCAGCGTGGGGCTTACCCCTGCTTACCCCTTGGCCATCAGACCCTGATGCTTCCCTCACTCTCTGCCCACTGACGCCGTCCCAGTGAGAACACAGTGCCACAGACTCTGCCTGTTCCCGTTGCGGCTCCCAGCACTCACCATGGCTTCGCACAGGCACTGGTGGCTCTGCAGGAGGAATCTCAGTGTCAGTCCCTCTGCTCCCCTGGGCTGAAACAATAAATACGCCCCATTCCAGGCTAAAAATAGCCCCATGCCCACTTTTGGCTGTAATAGGTAAAGCAGCCACCCCCAACACTCTTGTCTCTGACTTCCTCCTCCTCTAATCTGGGGTAAGCTTGCTGTTGTCACTGGTCGATGTGACATGTGAGACACAGAGGCTTTCAAGGTTAGCAGCACACCAGGAGGCCCTGCAGCTCCCACGCAGGAGATGCTGCATGGCCGGCACCGGACCAATTCCATCTGCGTTTGTCACTCGAGTGGGCAGGGGCTGTGCTCTTCCCCTCTGCTGGGGGGGATCTGACCCAGCACTGTACCCCCACGCCACGATGCTGTGCCTCCCCTTTGCTTCAGGAGCTGCCCTACATTCCCCCACACCCAATGGACAGGGGTGTTTTGCCAAGCATCTCTGGGAGCCTTCATGCCCCACTGCAGCATCTGCATGGGAAAACTGGTCTCTGCTCGGCTGCTAGAGAAGGAGGAGCCCTGGATGCAATGGGGACCCATCACTTGTGTTGCTCCAAGAGCCAGAACCCATCCAAAAGGGGCTGGATGAGGCTGGGGGTGGATGCTGAGCTCCCACAGCACAGGGATCCTCTGTGTCACCCCCTGCTGGGGCAGCTGTCACCCACTTAAGCCAAGCGCTTGCTCAGGCCTGGCACTGCCATTAACTCTCCCTATCCCAGCTGCAAGTGGGTTGGGTCCACGAGTGTTTTGCCTTTGGTATTTTTAGGCATGCTGAAGTTGATAGGAGAGCAGGGAGGGCTGGGACATGGCCGGGAACAAAAGGGGCCTTGAAAATGGATCCCGGAGCTGAGGACTCTGTCCAGACGCTGCCCTTGTTCCTCCAGAGGACACAAATGCCACAGCTGATCCCTGGCACTCGTACCTCCACCCGCTCCAGAGGTCACAGACTCGCCTGGATGAGGCTTAGGCTAAGGCTGAGGTGGATTCTGGGATGTTTTCTGGGGTCTGTCTGAGCCAAAAGACAGAGAAAAGAGTAGAGAGGAGCAGAGCAGGGCGAGGAGCAGCCCAGGGCACGCGGGCACGGCCGGGATCAATCACAGCACGGGCCCTCCCCTGCCAACTCCAGCTGAATCCATCGGCCAGCCAAGCCCAATTACCTTAATTTGTGGCATTAAGGAAAAATCCATAAGCATCAGGGAAGTGATGTGCAGCGGTTTAACGGGACCGGTCGCCCATGGAGCCGCCGGCGCTGCTTGGGCGCTGCCCATTGCTGGCTGCTCATCCGCGCTGGGGCAGTACGGGAGGCAGCCCTGGGGCCAGGGGGAATTCCCAAATCACATTGTTTTGGGGAACCTGGAAGAGGTTGGGCTTTGGCCCGTCCCCACTGAGTGCCCGTCTCCGAGTGGGGGCTTTGAAAGGACTTCTACACGCAAAAAGGCTGAGCACAGCCCCAGAACTCTGGCTGGGGATGATGTGCAGATGGCTGCGCGTGTTCTGCTGTCATTTGTAAGACAGTGCATCTGCTTTGCTGCGCACTTCTTGCTGGCAGACATCCTCCGGGCTTCATGGGCCGGATCCTGCCCCGCGGTGAGGAGCGGGGTCTGACCTGGGGATGGAGCTGCATGTCAGTCCCTTCCCTACTGTGTGTGCTGGGGACTTAGAGACACCCAGGACAAAATATCTATATGGATATGTATGGATATATATATATCCATACAGAGATCTGTAGTGAACAAAAGAGCCATTGGGAAGTGGCTGCAGCCCGTGAATGAATGGATGTCAGGGAATAACGCACCTATCTGTGCAACGGCAAAATCAAGCATCGTCCCTGCTTATCTGCCCAAGAGCCTGTGTCTGACATGAAAAAGCCTTTCTAATTAATAGGACAGCCCTTCTCGAGCTCGATAAAAAATGGAGTCAAAAGGATTTGATTAACCCCAGCTCTCTGCAAGGCGCCTGAGCCCGACGCCTGCAGCCAATAATGGGGACCCCCAGCACCAGAACTGCTGATTTAGGGGATCTCAGAGGCAGCCCGTGCCCTGCCAGCCTGCTCTCCTTGCTCACACCTTTTCCTCCAACCAACGTTTTGTTCCTGCCATCGGATCCATTTGACTAACCTAATACATATGTATACACGCTGGTGCATTCCCATTCAAACCAATGTAAATTACCTTTGACCAATACATTTTCCTGGGAAATCAATGCATTTTAACACTGGATAATATTTATGAAATTGAATTTTTTATTGAAGCTAATGCAATTCGCTTCTATATTATGCATTTTTATTAAACTAATGCATTTTAAATTAAACTGTTGTATATTAACTACAATGGCTGTTGGTACTTACAGTAAAATAATATATGTTTGCTGAAATCAATACATATTCCAAACGCGGGGTTTTCCAGTTAACAAGGCTGTATCAAATATAACAAATGCTTGTAGCTGCTTAATGTGATGCTTATATACGCTGGCTGCTGTATTTGTTTATTGGTAATGATTACTTTTCAAGGGAGTGAGCTTGCTAAAGGAAGAAAGACAGATTTCCGTGCAGCCGGTGGTGGCCAGCCCTTGTCCAGCGGTAGCCACCGAAGGGGACAGTGAGGATGGCCGGGGTGGATGCCACCTCCCTGCGCTTCCCATGACACAGGGAGGTGACAGGGACAAGGATGATGCCGCTGTCCCTGCGGTGGGGATGTGCCCGTGCCGCACACGGGATGCGGCAACAGGAGTGGCATTGATGGGGGAAAGCCATGAGCAGCAGCGTGTCCCGAGTCTCTCCCCGCGTCCCCGCCTGTCCCTCCGCGCTCCCCGCAGTGTCACCCGGCGGGACGCGCTGCACACCCGGATATGGCCGCCAGGTGACGCCGTTGTAGCGGGCGCGGGGCGGGCACTGCCTGGTGTCGGCGGGGACTCAGGGCAGGGAGAGGGCAGAGAGAGGAAAGGGAGAGAGATGGGAGAGGGAAGAGAGAGGAAGGGGGTGAAACAGGAGAGGGAAGGGAGAGGGAAATGAGAGAGGAGGGAGAGAGAGCAGAGAGGAAAGGGGGAGAGGGAAAAGAGAGAAAGAAGAGGGAAAGGAGAGGATAGAGAAGAAAGGGAGAGGGAAGAGAGGGGAAGGAGAAGGAAGAGACAGGGAAGTGAGAAAGGAGAGGAAAGGGAGAAGGAAAGAGAGAAGACAGTGAGACACTTACATGGCTGCACAGACTGCTGTGTGGTTGGTTTCTGCTTTCCCAGGCCAGAGGAGGCCAGGACACTGCAGAAGGGCATGGGGCAGATGGTGGGACCCCTTCCAGGGCTTTCCAGAGCCCAGGACCCAGTTCTTGTTGTGCTGCCTTCCCTGTGCATGGGATGGGGACTCAGCAGCTGTGTGGGTGTCCCCGAGGGCTTCTGGCTGAGTGACATAACCCTGAGCTCAGGGCTGCCTCAGCCTCATGGCCTGCCGTGTCGCCACTCAACACAATGGCACTGGTTTGGCTCAGTATGGGTCCTCATGTCCCCCTGCCCACCCGTGGGACAAAGCATCCACTGTTGGGAGGAGGCCGGCACGTGGCACTCACTGCCCACGCTGCCTAATGGGGCCGGATCACCGCACAAAGGGTTTATCGGCTGGATCACAAGCGACAGGAAGGCGAGAAGAAATGAACGCCTGAGATGGGAGCGTGCTGAAATCCAACAACTTTTTTTCCCCTCAAGTATGCAGAGAATCCCCTTCCGTATTTTAATTAAAAGCCTTTCAGAAGAGGAGGCGAGGAGCTGCCATTTGCAGCGGGCTATTGTCAGGCGCACAAAGCGAAGCCGTTCTGCAGACAAACTGATTTATTAACCTGTGTCCCACAGTGCTGCCAGGGCTGGAGGGACCTGATGCCCCCGCTGCCCCCGAGGTGCCCGAGGTGACCAGGGACATGGCCCAGGTGCGGGACACATTGGCACTGTGTCCTCTTCCTCCTGGCTCCCATCGGGTTAGGAACGATTTGGCCGAAGTGAGGCATTCCTCCCAAGCCCACAATTTGATTTGCTCACCAAGGACACCACATTAGTTTTTTACTTCTGATTTATGAGCTGGCTCTTGTGTAACTGATGGGCGTGAGGTCGGCCATGAGCAGCCTGAGCCATCCCAGGACACCAGCAAGGTGACACGGAGAGGACACCAGCAGGCGTTGGCAACGAAGAGCAGAAACTCAACCAATTCCTTCCAGAGAAGCGAGTTTGGATGCTCAACCTGGTGTCACAGAATCACTGAGATTGGAAAAGACCTCTAAGATCACCAAGTCCAACCCAACCCACCCCCACCACCTCCACCAACCATGTCCCTCAGTGCCACATCCATGTGAGAGACACAGGGCGGGCGCAGGGCTGCGGGTGCTGGTGGGCTCTCCGTAACACGAAGTGTTGAGCATCCTTTTGTCGAACTTTGATGACTTGTTTGCTTGTTCCTCTGCCCAAGGTGTTTTGTGATGTCGGGACTGCACGCAGCTCTGTGGGGGAGTGGGGGAATGAGAAGGGTGGGGAGGGGCTGTAAGTAAGAATGAAGAGGACCCTTTAGCAGGGTCTGTGTGATAGGACAAGGGGGAATGGTTTCCAACTAAAAAAGGGGAGATTTAGCCTGGATATACGAGGAAGTTTTTACACTAAGGGTCCCTAGAGAGGTGGTATTCCCCCATCCCTGTGGACGCCCAAGGTCAGAGGCCGGGGCTCTGAGCACTGATGGAGCTGAGGGTGTCCCTGTGCACTACAGGGAGCGGGACCAGACGGCTTTTGGTCCTATCCCCGTGGCAGGATGAGAGCTGAGCTCCCACCTGTGCTCGAGATGCATCCCGTGCCACCTCCTGCTCCGTGCCCGCCCCGAGCCGTGTGGCATTTATTTTTTTATTTTTTTATTTATTTTTTTTCCCCAAATCCCGCAAATAACCGGGAAACGTCCCCCCGGGGAGGGCCGCCCGGGGCTGCGCTAACAAAAGAGCGGAGCGCTGCGGGGCGGTGGCAGCGGCTCTGCCCGCGGCTCCGGGCCGCCCTCTGCCCGCCCCGTCGGGACCGGCCTTGTGTCCTGTTTTGCCCTTCCAGCAGTTGTTGGGGTGGCTGCGGTCGTCCATGATGAGATCCAGGGCCTATCACC
>JANHGO010000075.1:35992831-36011259 GCA_024606505.1 Aquila spilogaster | reverse complement strand
TTAAAGGGGAAGGATTTAATTGCTCTGTAGGGATTGGTTGGTTATGAAGGATTTGGCTGTTTGATTAGTAAACCCTATTGGGAATGGTTTAATGCTCCATGATCTTAAAAATTGTCTGATTGTTAGGCTCTCCAAGGATGTTTTCTCTTTTCCTTATGTACAGCAACAGCTTCGCACAAGTGTGATTATTAGATAGCAAGGAGGGAGCAGAGGGGGTAGATGGTCGGTGCTGGGTGAGCCTGCCTGCCCTGGCAGCGCTGAGGGAGCCGCTGCGACCCCCCGAGCGGCGGTGATGATGATGATGATGGCGAGACAAACCAGCGGTTGTTTACGTGCATCCTTGCAGATTGTGCGAATTAATCGCTGGCTGTGCCAGGATGGGGCTGCTCCTGGGCTGGATCCTGCACTCAGTTTCTCTTCCAAGACTCATTCCCCAATATCTACCTTGTAATATAATGAAATTATATGGAGTATCTGATTTACCAAGAGGCAAACCCTTGCTGCGTTCTCTGTGTCTGAATCACTCTGGTATCCCACCAGGCGGCAACCCTGTAAGGATGCTAAAGTGGATGGGAAGGTCGTGCTGGGGGGCATCTGTGCAGCCCTGGAACCGGGTGGGCAGGACCACGCACGAGGAGGGATGTGGGGCTGCAGCCTGTCGGGGGTTTAATGCAGGTATCCCATAGCCGGGGGGCTCACAGAGCCCCAGTCCAGGAGTTATGTGGGAGATCAACCTGCTCCAACTGCGGAGCCTGGGGATGTGCAGCCAGAAGCCTCTAACTGGGGAGGCTTTAAAAAAAAAATGGAAAAACAACACAAAAATGCTCTGCTTGCGTTTTTTGCTGGCGGGGATGGTACCCACTGCCCAATTGCCGATGCTTTTGTATTTTTCTCACCCCTGTGCTCTGCCCTCACACCCCCAGCCCCGATGCCTTCAGCTGAGATTTCGATCCAAAATCGATGGAGGTGACGTCTGCGCGCTGTCGTCGTGGCTGTGGGGATAGGCTGTGACTCCAGCCTCTTTGGCATGCCGGGGAGAGCATGGCTCTCCAAAATCCCTGCTGGGGAGGAGCCAGGGCTTCGCTTCTGGGGAGGCCAGGGAGCATCCCTGCGGGTGCTGCCACTGCCAGCGGCTCTCTGGGTTGTTTCTAAAGTGCTTTTGGACTTAATATAGGAAAAAAAAAAAGTCAATATCTCGTATTTTTAGCCATACCATGCCACTTGGGGTCCCCCAGGTCCCCCTGAGGTTGTGGGGTGAAGGATGGTGACGGGCTCACTATTAAATGACTGAAAAGCCCCAGTGTGGTGCTGGCACCCAGTGGGTTTTTTCGGGGGGTCAGGAGCGGTTTTGCCTCCCACCCGACGCATGGAGCATCCCTGGGAGCTGCCGCTAGCTGGGAGATGGCAGCCCAGCCAGGATCGATTGCGGCCAGTCTGAGGGGGCTCCCCAGGGGTTATTTGGGCTTTAAGGAGAGGTCAGAGAGTCATTAAACTTATAAATATATTACAATTTAAGAGAAGAGCCGTCGTTATCTTCAAGCTTGGTATATGCGGCGCCGATTTTTCCCCGTTCTGGTTCAAGCCTCTTATGCCGGGTGCATCAACCGGCGGCTGATCAACCAGGCTGGTGCTGCCTGTGGCCGGGCAGCTTGGGGTAGAAAATAAAGCATTCAACAATGTTGGGCAGGGGGTCTTTGCCCCAAAAAGCATCAAAACCTGCGCTTAAAATTGCCACTTCCCACCCTCCCCCTCCAAAACTTGCAGAAAGACGTTAATTTGAGGCTTGGGGAGCCAAGCGATGCTGCTGTGGCTCAGCCGGTGGTGATCCCAATCCTGGCTCGCTCTGGATGCTGGCAGCAGCGTGGGGTCGGAGCCTGTGGTGAGGCTGGGGCTCCTCTGTGTCCTGGGTGCTTTTGGGTGAACGTGGTTTTTTTGGGGGGGAGGTACAAGTCAGCAGCACAGGAATGCCCAGGCTCAGTGCTGGGGCCCCGGCAGAGCTGAGCCTGGTCTGTGCCAAACGGGTGTCCCCTGGGCACGGTGTGACCATGGAGGAACGTCACCAGCCCATAAAGCCAGATCCAAGAGGCAAACCACAGGGTAATACCCAGTGGTGGCATCAAGCCATTGTGATGTCTCCATCATCGTGTTGAGCAACGTGGGCGAGGAACGCAAGCGGGGCTTAAAAATAATGATTAAAATTTTAAAAACCTGCCAATTGCTCCCCCAGTTTCCCTGTTCCTCCATGGCTGAACCAGCAATGCTGGGCTATGGCTAAAGCAGGGATGCAAACCTTTCGCCCTATGAGTTTTGCTCAACGGCATCAGCCCAGGGCTTGAGCAGAGACCGGCCGTGCCCACAGGGCTGCCGGGGCTCCGCTGCACCGCCGGTGTGGGGCTGCGTGGGGCTGCTCCCTACGGTGCTGTGCTGAATCCAGAAAGTAATTTAAAAAACAAAACAAAAAAAAAAACAGAAAAAAAAGGACTAGACATTTGCAAGGCGAAGCTGAGCAGACGCCAGTAATGTATTCCCAGGCATGACACAGAGTGGCAGCGTGTCGTGAACTGCGTCCCCGGGGACCCCCGGGTCTGTGATATTGGCTTTAACCCCCACCGGCTCCGGTCGGGGCGTAAATTCATCAGGCTTACGGGTATTGCTCTTGGACTACTGAATAATTTACAGTTGCAGAGCCTAGCCAGGTTCAGGTCATCGGGGTTCATGGGTTAATAACAGGTTTGGTTTTTGTTGTCAGCAGCTGCCTTGATAACATATGAAAGAATCCTATTCTGTTGATTAGATTTTGAAATGGATCAATTTTTAATCAGCAGAACATCTGACTCACTCAATAAGAGTAGCGTGGTGGAGACAGGACGAGGGTCTCGTTATTTACAGGATTGTTTGTTTTTACTAATACGCAAATCCTCGCTGGGGTTGGAGTCTGCCCCCCGCCTTCCCTTGCCCTGGCTCCCCCAAAATAAATCGTCGGGATTATCTGCAGCCTCGCACCAGGTATTTGATTCATCTACCGATTCGGTAGGAAATCCATGATGCTGTTTAAGAGAGCCGAGGGCACGCTGAAGCTTTGATTTAGCTATCTGTTGTTATCGATGGAAAAACATTTACTTACCAATCACCGAATCTTATATATAAAAGCACCGTGGGGGTGTTTGGTTCACCCCTTCCCGAGCATCCCTGCGGAGAGCTCCCCTCCCTCAGGGTCACCAAGAAACACGTTCAAGATGAGCCTGTGGGTGCTGGGAGAGCAGGGGACAAACCCCAGTGGGATGCAGAGAGGTCCTGACCAAATTCCTGGGTGCGAGCAAAGTTTGAGAGGGAGTAACATTGATTTCATCATTAATGCTAGAAGAGCTGGATTCCCATTAAAAGTTAATGGGTGGGGACCTGGGCAGATGCTTTTTTTAAAAAAAAAATTATTTTTTTTTTAATTACTTGGGGCACAAAAAGCATCCCAAACTTGACATATTGCATTGCATCTTGATAACCACATGTGTTTTTTTGTAAAGACATGTATAAAATGCTTTTAATTTTTTTTTTTTTCCCCTAACTGGAATCCACTGGGTCAAAATTTTGGCTTGAAGCAAGTTTTAACAGCCACTATAACAGGACTCCCTGAAAACAAAACGATTTTTTTTAATAAGAGAAAAGGTAAAAGCCTCGTAAGTCTGACTTTGGGAAGAGTGTCACTAGAGTACAGATAACTGTGGTTGCTGGCTGGGCGCTGGTGGCTGGCTGGGGACGACGGTCTGCTGCTGGCAGATATTGATATAGATAAGAACTCAGTTGTGATGGTAATTTGCATGGTTTTGCCCTGGGTGCTTTGGGATTTTACTTTTAAAACTTGTGCCTTCCGGCAGTCTCCTTAACCTAAATAAATATTTTCCCTGTTGCCGTGGATCAATTAAGATCACGGCTGTGAGGGGGCTTGCTCCTGGCAGGTTTTTCCCCTCCATTTTTTTCTTGAAAGAGTTGCCTCTTATTTAAAATTGGGTGCATTTATGAATTTATATATATAGGGGGTTTTGTTGATTTGATGAGGTAGTGATTTAAGCACCAGGAAAAGTGTGCTGAAGCCTCTGGCTGGCGGTGGGGATGCCGGCGGTGGGATGCGAGCATGGAGATGATCTCCCTGGTCCCGCTGGGTGCCGTAGCCTATTCCAGCCCACCCACGTTCCCCGTGTTTGCTGCCCTTCGGCCACAACCAGCCACGCTCCAAGGTCTCCTTCGGGGCTTCGCAGTGCCTGGAGTTGTTACAGGACCATAAGCCCAAGGGCTCATTTCTATAACCTGGAAATAACACTGCAGCTAATAGGTGGTTGCTAATAGCCACAGCAATAGCTTATGGGCTCTCGTGCCTGTCAGCGTGCACGGGCGATATATCAGTTTCTGCTAAAAACATTAGCAACATCAGAAGGTTAAATATGCATATTATATCATCCCTGGCGGTTTTATTTTCAGGAGAGCAATGGGTGTCACAAGTTCACGACTTCAAAATTAAGTTTATTTTAGTGCTTCTCTGAGCATCTGCTAGGTTATTTTCTGAGATGAGTTGAAAGAAAAACATTTTTGTAAAAAGTAGAGGGGCAGCTGACCCGTTTTTATTTAATGGGTGCTTAGAAAGCATCGATGTTGACGATCGGTCTTTAGTGTCCGTTGTCGGGCAATGGGGAGCTGCCCAGTTCTGTGCTTGAGAAGGGCAGCGGCTCCTCAGGTAACTTATTAACTGTCAAAATTGCCCTTATGTTTAACAACTGAGTAAATGAATCACTGATGGGTCCCTGGGTTTTAATGTCATTACTCTGGACAGGATTGACCCAAAACCGTGCCGGGGCCGGTTCTGCTGCCCCTGCAGGTGCAGCACGGTGGGAGCAAACTGCGCTGGCACGGTTAGAGGTGGTGCTTTGCCGCTTCATTTGTGATTTAAGGGCATGCGAGGGGGTTGCTCCTTTGCAGCTGGGCATTCATTTTTGGGTCTATGAATTTGTACTCATGACAGTCCCCGGGCTGGTGGGTACGACCCCGTGTGTTGCTTGAAGGCTGCGCTGATTAGATCTGGAGTTACCGAGACCAGCACATCGGTCTGTCCTCCTTCCCTCCTCATTTGTAAGCCATTCTTTTAGATAGAGGCTCCTACAATTTTGGGCACCACAGGGTATTTGAGTTTGTTAGAGGTAGCCATAGGGGACACGCGGATTGCCTTTTGGCAGCAGTCCTCTTCTCCTTACCCATCCCTTGCTCTCTTATTGAAGAACCCTCCTTCCTACCGAGATGCGTGACCTGAGCCTGGAAGGCTTTCTGTGTTTCAGTCTTTTTTTAGGCTAATAATTAAATGATAACAGAGCCCAGCATCTCTTTATTTAAAGAGCAGATGGAGCATCCTGAATATTAGCACCATCCTGGCTCTGACAGCGCCAGCAAGTCCTGGAGCTTGGGGTTTGGATGTGCCCCCCAAGGACTGCGTTATTGGGAGGCAGCAGGCAGCAGCCCCGTGGGATGCCGCTCGGCAGCGGTGCCGACTCTGCCGCTCCAAATTACAAGGGCATCAGTAGGTAGAAGTGAGCCGAGATGCTTTTCTTGCCCTCCCTTCTTATCCCATGGCTGAATCCCGGCGAGCTGCTTTGAAAAGCACTTTTGGGCCCCGGTGGGTCGTAACTCCTTCCTGCCGTCTGAGTCGGCAAAATCCGGCACGCCGCGGCTGTCACGGGCTCAGCCGGGTACCGGGCAGCTCTCCCTCCATCCTGCCTCTGTGAGCAGCTTGCGAGCGATCCGAGGAGCTGCAGCTTTTACGGTTATAACTGGTATGGGGGTTTTTTGGTGACAAATACTTTATAATGGATAATCCCAGTCTGCTACTTTAAAAAGCTATAAAAGAAAATAGCGCAAGCGCTGGCTGCTGAGCTTGCCTGAAGCTGGTTGTTCCCTCCTTACCATTGCCAGTGCGGAGCCGCAGCAATGCATTTGGGGCCGCAGATGCCGTCGCAGAGGGTCCAGATCAATCACTAGCAAAATCCCCGTCTCTCCCCATTTTGTCTCTGACTGGCATCACCATCTAGCAACTGTGTTGTTTACCTCCTGCACTGATTTCTCATTGAAGTGCCGGATTTTTATTTTTTTTCTTAAGCAGCTACAATTGATAATTTAGCTCTGGATAAAGCAACCTTAGAGCTTTTTATTTCTCAGAGGCCAAACATTGATGTTGTGTGAAATGGGAGCTTTGAGGAGGCTTTGTATGGAACTTAGCTTCCTGAAAAATTTATTTACTGCGACTGTGATCTGCAGGAGCGAATTGATGTTTATCTATAGTAGTTCTTGCCAGAAAAAAAAATGCATAACTGCACTTTCTTGGGAAGCCTTGAAAGGCCTTTTAAATAAGTGTCTAATAGTAGGCTCTCAATAGCAAACAGCCAGCTTGATAGACAGTATACAGTATATTATTAACTATAAGCAGGCTTAATCTTTTTCTCATGTTTTAGAGAATGCTTTATAACCTTGTGGCCAAAGAATTCATGATCGCCAGATATTTGAAGCTAAGCAAAATTATACCGGCTGTTACTGCTGGGAGATCGATACTGCCGGGAAGCGCGTGGGACCGTGAACTCCTGCTTGCAGACGGTGAGCTCCGGCTCGCAGCCTGTGTCCTGGCGTCAGCTGCTCCCAGGCGGTCCTGGCTGCAGAGCTCGGATTTAGGTGACGCATCCGTAATGGCGGGGGGTTTCCCTGGAGAGGGATGCTCAGGGGGATTATTTTTTATTCTCTTTTGCAGTTGTCAGGTGGGAGCTGGGGGTCCCGGGATCGTGCTGGAGTCATGCGCGGGTCCCATCTTGGCGATGCAGCCGCATCAGAGCGCAGGATTTGGCCCTGGTGGGATGGAGCCAGCTCACCTGCATGTTTCCTCTGCTGGACATTGCAAAAAAATAGCAGAAGTTTTCTGTCTGGCAGCGTTTGCCCCGAGACAAAGGCGCTGAAGTCCCTGGTGAGCCTCTGACCACCACCTTTGCTTGCAGTCGGGGGCCTTTGCTTTCGCCGGGGTGATCTCAGCCGCGTGCTTTAGTGCTTTCGTTTGCAGTCGTGTTTTTCTGCTTTTCCTGCCCGCGCTGTATTGGATCCTGGGAGCTCTGGCCAGGAGTCGAGGAATCGATAGATGGTTAAGGTGATAAGTGGCTTTGCTAAAAACCAATTTTGCAAGAGGATTTTGCAAAGGAGTTTGCAAAGAGGTTAGCGGAGAGGATCTGCATCCACGCCCCAAATGCCTCACTCCAGCCAGCAACTCGTCTCTGACCTGAATTAACCCAGGAAGCATCCTCCATGCGGGTCGTGGCCGCTGTTGTCCTGCTTCTGTAAATCCATGTGGATCCTAGGGAAGGGTGAGCCTGAGGAATAAGTCTCCTTCCTCCAGAGGGAGTGTTTGGGGAAAATCAGAGAGGTGAATGTGCCTGAAGGCAATATGAAATTAAACAAGCAGAATTTGCTCAGCTGATAACTTCTAGCTGGTCTTGGCTCCGGCAGCAATGCCGGCATTATGGTGGCGGTATTTACATAGGGATGAAGTGTTCCCGTACGGCTCCTCCAGCGCAGTCAGGTCTAAGCAGGCTTTTCTCTAATCTCCACCATGGCTGGCTGCTGCTTCCAACTCTATTTTCCCTTGAACAAACATATTTGTTGCACCCACCGTTGAGAAGATCCCGTAGGCTATTTTACGGTGTGCTTGCTGTTTTTTGGTACAGCTCGGTGGTGCTGGTGGGAGGATGCTGTGCGGTGACATGGTGCTGCCTCCTGGCACCAAGCATGTGTGTCCCTTGGTCTCATGTCACCATGTAGCCCCAACCACCTGTTGCTGCAAGAGATGGATTTGGGAGGAATGGGCAGAAATGAGGAGCAGCACATCTCAGGGGTGTTTCACCAAGGCAGTTTTGACCACTGACAGGTACTATGTGGTCTTTTCAGAGGAGATGAAGATGATAGCACCTAAGATCTTCCTTTCTAACTAAATTTTGCAACTAATTTCTGTCCCTTCCAAATGCAAAAGCACTCTGCGCATGTGATGAGTCCCTTAAGACACAATCCAACTTGCTGCCGTCTCCTTTGCTATATCCAGGGGGTCCCAGCTCCCTCCTGGGGCTTTGCTGACCTGGTCCTGGCTTCATAGGTAGCTCCTTGTCTTCGTGGAAGTCCCTGAGCCCTGCCCGCTCCTCGGGGCTGCCTGGTTGGGGTGGTTTTGGTAGCAGCCCACAGAAAAAGTTGGCTTGGACTGCAGTTCATTGGGCTGGTGATTTATTCAAGGGCGTTGTAATGTTCCTTTGGTTCATCCCATCCCTCATGCATCCTTATCTTTGCCATGCCTGGGCTGCAAGGTGACAAAGGTGTGGGCTTTCCCACCGCTGTGTTTGATTTTTCAGAGAGGGGTTGTTTTTAGGCTTCTGGCATTTCTCAGGCTTGATTCATCTTTTCCTACCTAAAGACAAGGGGTATCCCCCAAACTCCAGCCTCAAACCCAGGGCACTGGGGCCAATGACGGGATGAGTCGGCAGCAGCATCCCCTCTGCCCTCGGGCAGCGGTTCTTTATTTTCCCTCTGTTTTCCCGTTTATCAGGTGGAATTTCCCCCAGAAGGAGCATCGTGGGATACTCGTGCATTGCTGTTGGGCTTTGCTTTCATGCTGTTATTTATTACTATGTTGCTTCATTATGCAGCTGCCGTTCAAATGCTGTGGCTGAAACCACCTTATTATTTTATTTTTTTAATCATCATGGGGAGGCTGTTTCTGGATGCTGATTGATGGAAACATCTTATCTCCTCTAGTCAAAGTGTCTCCGCTTTGTGTGGTAATGAAATAGTTTGACACTTTGACATGAGTGTCAAACACTTTTCCGACGATGCAAACAGCAGAGACTTTGATCTAGGTGCAAACTGGTTTCATTACAACAAACAGACCCCCCCTTTCATCCGGAAAAGAAAATAAGGGGTTTCAATTGGTGCTAACTAGCAGCTGCTCTTAATGATTTTAAAAATAAAAATAAAAATAAGAAAAAATATAGTAATAGAATAGTTAAGCTATCGTGTCATGTTATAAACCAGTCCCAGTGCTGTGGAGTGAAATAAGGTAGATATAATGCCAACAGTATGAATGATAACACATGAGAGAATCCTCCTAAAATAAAACAGAAATCTTCTCTTCTGGGAGAAGTTCAGATTTGTTTTTCCCAGTATTTCAAGTGCGAACATCTTCAGAAATGCCTTTTCTGGAGAAAATGCATCTTGTTTTTCATAAAAGTGGCATTTTCCATGAAAAAGAATGACTTCTACTACTAGTTTTCTTTTTAATCTCCTCCCCCCTTGATTTTCTCCCACCCAAGCCTGGAAATGTTTTAAGTCCTGGTGGGAGGGCTGGAGGAAGGAATCCCAAACATACCCCCAAGTTGACAAAATTGTGCCCAGTCGTGAGCTTTTTTTTTCCAATAGACAATTTTGAGTAGAAATGGGTAAAATTCCTACCTGCTGTAATGATGTTGATGTTAGGTAGCCTGTACTGTGCCTGGATTTGGCTCAAGTATGTTTAATAAACCTTTTTTTTCCTATTTTGAGTGTCAGGTTTGTGCACAAATGCCCTATGAGCAGCTGAAGATAATTTACATGATGTATGGAAATTGTTAAGTTACAGCAAATCCTGAGGTTTAAGTGAAGGTTTTCTCTTCCCTCACCGCTGTACGGCACAAGCGGCATCAGCCTAGGCGCTGCGTTCAGTCCTGTCGCTTCGGGAGTTTTGCTTTTAACTGTTTTTTTTAGAAAATCTTTTCCCTTTGAACATCTTGGGTAGGTTCCTTTCAACTGAACCATGCCGTATCCCATCCCATATCTCATCCCTTATACCGTCCCCTCTCTCATCCCTTATTCCCCCTCCAAGCACTGGTGCAGCAAGCACAGCCTGGCACTGGAAGTGGGATGTCCCTTGGGAAGTGTGACACCACAGGACCGCATCCCCTCTCCTAAGGAGTGACTGTACGTCCCAGGCAGCTCATCCTGGGGTTGGGGCACTGGGGATGGTCCCTTCCCTGTCCATCCCATTCCACCTCCAGCCAGGATCCATCCCATCCTCGTTCGCTGCCTCTATGGGGTTCCCTCCATGGGCTGAGCCCCGCTGTGATGCCTGGTGCTGGTGGCCCCAGCACTGGGTTTGTCCCCTGCCCTGCTCTGCCCTTGGGCATTACCCCCCAAGATGTCTTTGCTCAGAGCCATGGGGCGAGGAAGCACAGAGGTGGTCACACATGGGCAGAAATGCTTAATTTAATGCCTCTTTAATTAGAGCAGCAATTCCTGCTCCTTGCCCTCGTCCCTGCCCGCTCCATGCCAGGGGCTGGAGCGCAGTGAAATCCTCCCTGGGAGATGCTGTATTCAGAAATGACAGGGGATTTGGGGCTTAATTTTAGCCAGAACACGTGGCTCGTTTTTAGATGCTTCTCAAGTCAAGTCGCGGTGGCTTTGTTACAGTCAAGGAAAAAAAAATCCCCAAAATCTAGAAAGGCGACACGGTTTAGATGGTATCTCTCCACAGACGGAGTTACAGAATTTAATACAAGAAGCTTTTGCGAGTTGCCTGGTCTGCGTCGGAGCGCGGAGAGCCTGCGTTTGAGATTAAAACTCACATTTCATTTTTATACACTGTGCTTAATCCAATAATGATTCCATGTTACAAACGGCAATAATATCTTTCAGCATAGTTAATCAGAAGAGACTTAATGCTGTCACTATTTATTAACCTTTGTTGAAAAGCAAGAAGTTTTCTTACTAATCTGCGATTGTTGCTCTTGTCAGGCTCTATCAAGTGCAAACCAGATTTGGCATTCGTTACAGTGGGGAGGATGCTGCCGTGTTCCCTGCTGTCTGCTGCATCTGACCCCAGTGCAGGGACGTGGTCCCGTACGGTGCCGGAGGGGTGCTTTGGGTGCTGGGGGGGCCAGGCTGGCTGGTCCCCTTCCTCCCATCCCCATACCTCCAGCTCGCAGATGGGTTACAGCCTCATCTGCTCCTCCAGCTGCACGGATCCTGCTGCTGGGGTAAAGAGGCAGCTTTACCCTCCTTGGGGTTATTTTTTGGCTGCCTGACCCATGTTCCTGCATCCAGGTCCCCCCCCTCCCCACCCACGGGCTGTTTGAAGGCAGCAGGCTCCCAATGTGGGGAGATGCTCTCCTGTCTGGGTGGCACTAGGGCAGCAGTGTCGGTCTCTGATGCTTTGTGGGAGGTTAAGTGACTTCCAGCAGCTTCCCCAAAAGCTCAGGGGATCCCCCCTGCCCCCCGCTGCCCGCATCTGTGCTGGGGGGAAGAGGATGTCGCTGGGTGGACCGAGGGGTTAAGGGGGTTTTGCAAGGATGCGGTGGCAGGCGCTGAGCCGAGGTATATGCAGATGGCTTGTCCCTCCCATCCGAAAAGGCATGCTTTGCATCGCAGCATCGCCCCAGTCCCCAGCAGAGGCAGGCAGGAGGCTGTAGGCAGCACTGCCCTCGAAATGGTGGCCCGTGGTGACATTTCCCAGCATGGTAGCTCGTGTGGCTTTGCAACGCCGGTAGCCGAAATGTGGGTTTTGGGGAGGGGAGTGGCTGAGGGTGCGTGGTTTTTGAAGCTCCGTGGTGATAAAAGGTCAGTGCATGAAGGAATTTCAGCCTTTGATATTCTCCCGTTTGTCTCCTGTTGCAGGGAGGCCGGTGCTGGAATTGGCTTGTAGCAGCACCTGGAATTAATGAGCCAGCTTGGTGCCGTGCAGAAATCGATGCTTCCTGCATTAATTGCGCTGTGTTCGAGCTTCAGCTTTTTATTCTGAGTTATGTAGTTACAGGGCGAGATGTCTCTCTTTGGCACAGCCCTCAGTCCCATGGGAAAGGGTCCTTCTCCCTGCGCCCATCCTGTCTGGGTGTGGGTGGCACATCCCACCTCGCGGCTGGCCGTGGGGCAGGGATGCCCAGCACTGGCTGGAGCAGGAAAACCAAAAAACCACAACAAAAATAAACCCCAAGTCTCTGCTACCTTCCCCTGTAATTGGCCAAACTAAGAGACTGCCGGTGACTGTCAGGCTGGGTGCATGTCTCAAGGTGGGAAAGCCACTAGCACCGAGTTCCGTGGCACTGTTGGGTCCAGCTCCAGTTTGCAATGGGAGATGGACGGGCAGGAGGGGGACAGGTCTGTACAGAAGGCTGGCATCTCCTTGCACATGGGTTTGCAGCAGCTTTTGCATTTATTTGCAAGTTATTTTTTAGTTATTTGCAAATTATTTGTGAGTTCCGTAACTGAACATCTAGCGGATGGAGAGCAAAGTCCACCAGACACTCAGGGCTTCAGGAGCTGTTTTGGAAGAGCAGGCGTTGCTGTTATTCTTATTTTTAGGGTGGTCTAGCATCGAGCACTATTCTGATCTTAGCTTGAGCACTCAAACAGGTGCAGTTATTTTACATACAGCCACAAAGAATCCCACTTTGCTAATATCGTTAAAGCCTAAACATGGTATTTATATTTTTAGCAAATTGTTCTTTATGGTATTGATTTACATGTAATGTAGTCCTTGCATGAATAACTACCATAAATCTGGAAGCATTTATCATCTGAAATAGCTGTGAACTCAGTCAAATCCTTTATTTGTTAGACACGATTAAGGAGCTTAAGCTGCAAGGTAGAGAGTAAAACGTAAACTGTATTTTTTGTGACCAGCTCAGAGTTTCTGCCAGCCAGCCCATTGATCTGTGATAAGAGGTAAGGGTTAAGATAATTTGGCGAAATGAAAAAGTAGGGAATAAATTACAATAAATGGGATCTTTGATCTGGCCTGTCAATATTGGGGATGGTGCCTGCCTCTGCCTTCCCTGCCTAGCTGGAGAAATTAACTTTTGAACTCAATGGCTCCAATCTTTTTCTTCTGACTTTCATCCTTTGTGCTGATGGGCAGCGGGAATGGGTACTTATTTGTTATCCTGTTGATACTAAGCCCAGGAAGGCTGGGCTTTGTGGACCCAGGACTTACTAAAATAGTGTAAATCTTGTTTGGTATTTGTGAAACAGTGATCGTATAAAAAAAAACCCAACTCCCAACACCTTGCTGGTGCCACGTGCCAGACCTGGAGGGCTGGAGTTTGGAGGGCTGGAGGGTTTCTTGTTCTAAATTTAGCCATTTAAAAGAAGATTATGGACTATCCACTTGGGACTTTTTAAAAGGCTTTCACAATAACTCTTGAAAGCCTGATGCCTTTAATCCTGAACTTTAATTTAAAATAAAGAAGTCTTTTCAACTCGCCTCTTTCCCCTCCTCCATCCCCCTATTCCAGACTGAAGTTCTTTCTAACTTGCTTACGGAGCAAAGATGTGCTAAGCTCTTTTATTTTCTTATGAAGATATTTATTTTTTAATAGAAAGAAAATCAAGTCAACACTCGAGAGTATACACAGCAGTTTACCGCGATAGGAGGAATTAATCAGTCTATAAAGTTCAAAATGTACAAAGAGGGAAGAAAAAAAAAAACAACCCCGACTGATCAAACACGAGGCTCTTCTCTGAGATGCGAAGATAAAAGCCTTTTCCTCCGTTAGCTTCTCCACTATTGGCAGCCAGTGGGGTCAAGATTTTTTTTTTTTTGTTATGGAAAGCTCGAGATAATTAATGTTGTTGAAAGAGGACTGTTGGGTTGGCGTCTAGCAGGCTAGCCCCCGAGTCTGGCATCTTGTGAAACATCAGCGAGTCGCAGGGGGGGAAGTGTTCCCCACCGAGGGAACTGCCAATTTAACGGAGCAATAAATAATATCAAGAGATAAAAAAGAGCATTTAAAGAGGGATGCGGTGCTGCTGTTGCTGATTGAGCCTCTGTTCCCCGGCTCAAGCTATGAGGACCGTGCCGGTTTCGGATCAGGCAGCATCCACCTGGTGTTACTCCTCCGGGTGCTTTTGCAGGGCCAAATACCTGCAGACTCCTCCTGGATACTGGGAGTTATCGGACGAGGCTGTGTAGACCCACTTGCTGCATGCTTGATCTCTCTCGTCTCCTAAAGCTCGTTTGGATGTGTCCTATTACAGTGTTCGTGTTAAATCTGCCTGCACTAATAATCAATAGATGTATGGTCACCCAGGCTGTTTATGTATCTCTTCTATCAAAGCCCTGACAACATGAGATCAAGATGCGAGCAGGCAGGCTCATACATCGAATGCTATTTAAAAAGCGGGATGAATTAATTACCGCCATTAATGACTGGGGAGAGACTTTAGGAAGCTTCAGCTGATGGTTTGGAGCCTCGAGCATGAGACGGAGTAGGTGGTATCTTATGGTGCTTCATTGCTGATGTTTCAGCTCACGTCTGGGATGCTGTGGTCCACGGTCCCCATCTGCATGAGACTGACTGAAATTTGTAGGGTGTGATGAGTCCCTGCAGATCTGGCAGGGAATGAACCTGGGGAAAAGATATGTCTAAATGCCCTTGTTCCTAGCAAACGTTTGCTAGGAACGTTTGCTAGGAACGAGGGCATTTAGACATATCTTTTCCCCAATCCCTTGGGTCCTGCATCAGCAAACCTCCCTCCAACACCCCTGGCAGAGCATCCTCATGGGATGATGCATGACTGATAGGCTGTGGTGGTCCCCAAACATCCCACCAGCGCACCGGGGCTGCATTGCCATCATTACAGTGGAGTGGTCGCGGCTGGATTTGCCCTATCTGGCTGTTTGCTCAAGATCGTGTTAATTATGATTTATTTTTTAATCACTTTGGGAGTCTTTCTCTCCTTTCCCAGCCCCCTTCGAAGGAGCCGAGACAGCACAGCTGATCGTCCCATCCTCTGCCGCCCTTTCTATTCCAGTTATTTATTATGCAGCATAACCAGAATTGTTCTCAGACAGGACTTGTCAGCTATAAAAGACACTGGCAAATTTTATTAGTTGACAGAAGGGTGTGTTTTTTTTTCCTCCTGAAAATATTAAAAAGTCATTTTAGTTTAGAAACCTAATTTTAATTTAGTTAGGTTTTAATTTAATTTAGTTTTTAAATTCATTTTCCGGCAGAACTCAATTTTTCAAGTGTAATTTGATGCCGTCAGTGGCTATAATGTTTAATGTCCTACCTATAAATTGCGAGGATGGCTTTGAGATGATTTACAGGATTCAGGGGGATAAAGCCATCTCCTGGCCCTGCACGTGGGAGAGACTGGAGAGAAAAAGGTTTTATTTTGGCAGCTGCAGCGGCTGGTGCTGTTACCTAAGGAAAGGTGGGAAAAACCTTAATTTTCTTCCTGGCTCAGTGCTGGCTGGGGAAGGATGGGAAGAGAGATGGGGTCTGTGCTGGGTGGGCATGCTCTGGGGATATTCCTGGGTGTTTGTGCTCTGCCTGTCTCTGTGCTGGGATGAAGGGGGACCCCAATGGAGTCAAAGAGGGTTTGGGGTGGTGACGTTACCCCACAAACCCATCCACTTTCCAAAAAGCGAGCCAAGCCCTTTCTGGGTGCGGGATGCAGGCAACAGCTGACCGCTCAGGGAGTTGAAATCGGGACAAACCATTGGGAAATACAGCGTAATTGCGTAAAATACCCTCCCAATTTCATCCATCTAAGCGTTGCATCTAATTACTGGATTAGGGAAGTCTTCAGACCATGTATTGAACATTATAAATGGGGATAAGATGATTCTGGTAATGGCTTAATAAAACAGGGGAGGTAGTTGAGGCTGGCTGTGTACATCTTTGGGTCAGGGCCAGATTGATTTGACAGAGGAGGAGAAACCCCTCGGTGCTTTGGCAAGTGTGGCCATGGGGAGGGTTTGATTTTTCCTCTTGGTTTTGGCTTCTGAGTAGCAGCAGTTGGCTCCTTTTGTTATCTGGGGGATGTGTTGGCCCCTGGGAATTCTTGCCTGGTGGAATTTATCTTCATTTTTTTGTAAAGAAGTGGCCAAGCTTGTGCATTCACGGGTGGGAAGGGAGCACCTCCCAGCGTGGAGTTTGGGGAGTCCGGCAGGCATCACTGGGGCGGCAGATGGTTTTGGCCATGGGTTGGTGCAGCCATATCTCACTTTGTAACCAGCTGTGGTGCAGTCGTGGGTTTTGCCCTGGTGGTACCCGAGACTTGTGGTTGCTTCTAAACTCGGTGCTCAGGGAGCAGATGTGGTCCTGGCTCAAGCTGCAGATGCTGCTCATGGCTTCAAACCCACCATGGGCTGCGGAAACTCACGGAGGTTGCAGTCTCCTCCCAGAGATGGTCAGTGGGAAGCAGAGAAGGGGTCTGTGTTGGCTGCTCAGACCCTGAATCCATCAGCTCCTGCCAAGCATGCGTTTCTCTAAACATACGAGTCCTTACCCTGAAGACGTGTGCTCCCAGGTTGCTGTGCTTGGCAAGGGTCTCCATCACAGAGAACGCAGATGGATGGAAAAAGCTCATCTGCATGAAGAGGTGCAGCCTTGGACCAGAGAGCTGCTGGGACGTCCATCCTTGGAGGTCTTCAGAGCTGACCGGGATCTGGCCGGAGCCCTCCAGCTGTCCCCCAGGCCGGCGCTTGTGCAGAGTGGGACACACTACCGGCTCCCCACCTGTCCAAGCATCACACGTCCGACCGTGGTGAGCTCCATGGTGTTGATCTCCACCGGCCCACGCCGCATGCCATCGGGCAGGGAACCCTGTCCACCCATGCCTGGCTTCCTGCAGGACTGAGGCTTGTGCTCGCTGTCCATCTGCCTCAATAATGTTGGATTCCTTTGGTTAATTTTAACACAATTACTGGATATATAAGCGTTTTAAGAGGTACTCTGGAAACTTTCATGAAAATGGGCCAGAGAAAACCACCTTAAATGATTGTCCTCTATGGAGAGAGGGGGTGTGAGCACAGTCATCATATTAGACACTGGAGAATCCACATGGGAGCTGCCTGCCGTACGCTGGGCTGTGCCACCATCCTCCTGTGCCACTGTCCTCTACAGCTTCTCCCGGTGTCCCCATGCTGACTTTGGGCTCCTGCATGGTCTAGATGCTACGCAGAAGGGTCTCGCCGTGCAAATGCCCCCCATGTTCAATCCCAAGGCTGACGTGCTGGCGCCAAAGGTGAAATCCCAGTGCCCCACTGGGGTGCCCGTCTCTCCCGGCGAGATGCCATCGCCGCCCAGCGTCCCCCGTGTTGTCATGGTTACTGACGCATGGGACCCCAGAGACCCGGCTGGGAATTAATGGCAGCCCGGGATAAAGGATTCCTGTCTCGGCCGAGTTGATGGATTACATTGATGTGCCATTTGTCATACCGTAATTGTTCTGGCAAATGTAATACCCACTAGTATAAACATTGTGCTGCTTTGCTAATAAAACTGAAAATAGGAAGAGAAAGGATGATGCAGTGTTATGGTCAGTTAAAGAGACACCGCCTCCGCTCCGCGCCAGCACCGGGGGCTTCTGCCTGGAAACCCGCCCCATCCTCCCCTCTTCATCCATGGAAAACAGGCAAAGCGACCAGCAAGATCCTTGTTGGATGCGCGTGTGGCCGGGGCAGCTCTCGCATCGCTTTGCCCATCACTGCCTTTGGGGGGACCAGATACCTTCTTCACCCCCCAAAATGAGCAGGTGGGGAGCCAGAGACCCTGAGGGTGCCCATGCCAGGGGCCGAGCCCATCCCTCCCCCTGCCTTGCACAGACTTTAATTGCCTTGGGAGAAGGAAACAAGGGCTGCGGCACGTTTGGCATCTGAGAGGGCTGCTCTCACCTTGACGGGGCTTTACAGCTGGGGGGATTTATGGTGCAGTGGGTGCCTGCCCCCAGGTGCCGCCCCCTCCCCTTGTTTCGGGGGTCACCAAAGTCTCCCCTGCCCTGGTGGTGCAGCCAGTGCAGCCAGTGCCCAAATCCCCAGGTAGTTTTGCTTTCTGGCTAATCAGCCTATGGATTAGGAGCACAGCAGGGATTTCAGCCGGGGCTGAATTGCTCATCCTCCTGCGAGCAGGTCCCAGTGCTGGCTCTGCCGTGGAGGTGATGGAGAGGGGTTGGAGGTCCCCTCCAGCTGCCACTGGTCCTTGCTGGTGGGACCCTCTGTGACTGTGGGGTGATGTGGTGCATTGTCCCCGCAGCTCGGCTGGGAGTCAGGTCATGATGCTGTGCCCATGTTTTGGAGGACAGGACCATCTCATCCCTGTCTTCTCCCATTTTTCTGGCATGAAAAGCCACAGGGATGATGATGATGAGGAAGAACAACCCCCCTCGGTTCAGCCTTTGCAACCCCCTCCTAAATCCTGGGGTAGTTCAGAGGCATCGTGTTTTATACAATTGTATCTCCAAATGCTTTTAAAGTTTCTGGTTGACCTGATTCATAGAAAAAAAAAAAGATAAACACCCTTTCTGTGTTTGCAGTCGTATGTAATTTTTATCTCTTGACCTTTAAACGTAAGCAGCAGTAAAATGAAGAACTATGGCAGTCATTTAACACCCTG
>JANHGO010000075.1:35921679-35946797 GCA_024606505.1 Aquila spilogaster | reverse complement strand
ACGGCAGGTCAGGCCCTCCGCGCCCTGTCGCCGGTGTCCGGTGCTGATGGATCTGCTCCTCACCTGCGGTTCCTCGTCATGTGGAGTTCGTCCTTCTGCAGAACGTGCCCTGCCGCAGTCTGTGAGACATTAACTCCTTCAGTCCCTCACAACCCTCACAATTTTTCATGTTATGAAAACATCAAAATCTACATTTCGCTGGCTAATTCCTGTTTGGATATTGCAAAATTCACAGAATATGATCTTGCTAACATTATATTGATATTCTGCTAATATATATGCTATTTGAAAGGTTTAAGTGTACTCAGATGAGTTCTTCTCAGAGCCCAAATGACACTTTAGAAAAATCTTTTCTTCCAATAAAACTATCTGTATGTCACAGGCTTTCTGCAATTTTCTTCTGAATCTTTTTGTTGTTAGAGGCTTCTGCATGAAAACGGGAGCTTTGTTTCTGGGAGTTTATCTGTTTGTTCCTCATTTTAAGCCATCATCTTCTAGGTGTAACAGCATAATCCCGTCTGCTGAAATGAGGGCTCGGCCCGGCCCGGCCCGGCCCCGGCGGGCGGAGCCCTGCTCCCGCCCGGCTCCTCCTCCGCCACCGCCCCTCACCGCGGCTCGGGGCGGCCCGGCGAGGGAGGCGGGTTGGCGAGGTTTGGGAGGGCTCTTCGCCTGGCTGAGAAACCGCTCCGGAGCTCGGCCCCGGTGCTGGGAGGTCCTGGCTCGGCCCGAGCCCTCGGCGGGTCAAACCTCTGGGCACCGGGGCCGAGCTCCGGGCAGCGGCGGGGAGAGATGGGAGCGCGGATCCGGGGAGTGCAGGGGGACACGCACGTCCGTGAATGTATGCATGGATGTGTGCGTGGATGTGTGCTGCATGTGTGGACGTACGCATGGATGTAGGTGTGGATGTACACATGGACATATGCATGGATGTATGCATGGGTGGGAAACCTGGGAGCTTGGTGCTGAAAGCGGCTGCACAACATTGAATTTTTGAGTCAGGCTGTTGGGGCAGAGGGTGGGTGCCCAGGAGCATCTGGCAGGGAACAGGCAGCGGTCGATAGATGGGGTGGACAGTACAAGCCCAGCAGGGAGGGCTGGAGATGAAGGCGGCAGGGCAGAGTTTGGTCCTGCATGGGTGGGAGATGCTGCAAGGGACCATGCTGCAAGTCCTGGCTGCTCTCCTGGGCTTTCAGCCATGTCATTGGGAGAGGCTGGGCCAAAGCAGCTGGGGAAGGGGTCTCTGCCTTAGGTCAGAGGGAAAGACGGAGCTGAGGCAGGAGCCGAGTGGCCTGGATGGGCGTCCGGGGGAAGGTGACAACTGGTACAAGGAGCTAGAAAGCAGGGGGTGACAAGCTGTTAGCCAGGCGCTGGAGCTGCCAGGTGTTGTGCAATCGCGTGGGCAGAGATCGCGGCCCCCTCACTCCTTCCTGACCACGGAAGCCGCGTGGCACTCGAGTCACTGATGTGCTCTTGGCCCAGTGGCCAGCACTTGCCGCATCCGGGCCAGGGGTGAGCAGGTCCAGTGGTGCTGAGCACCAGGGCCGGGGCTGGATTTCCTGCTGCCGGTACCCATGTCCCAGGGCAACTATAAACCTTTTGGCTGGGAGAAGCATCCAGGCTAACTTCTGCTCCTGGCTGGCCTTCCACGCTGAAAGTGTCACCAGCCCAAGGACCACCTACCTCGGCAGTGCTGCTGTTCTCACCATGTCCCAATAAATACCAGCATCAAGGATTTGCTCTCCTTAGCGCTGTCCCTTTCCTCCAGTTTCTTCGTTCCCCGCTTGGCTGCACAGCAATGCGTATATTTTAGCAAATGAGGCGTTGGTGCTCATTTTGCAGGCCCCCAGCTAAGAAATCCTGCCATCTGTGACGTCTGCTGCAACCACCACTGCCCACAGGTCGTGGTCCTCACCTCTCCCCCCCAGTAGATGCCCCTACCACCCTACACGGCTGCTCGGGGCTTTGCAATCTTCTGCTCATGGCAGTGGTTTTCATTTCACTGAGGGTTTTCCCTATCACTTGCAGACTTTCTCTTTCAGACTATAAAAAGGAATTTAAACCAGCACTAAAGCCATCTGGGCTTTATCTTCCCTCCTGAGCGGCGTGGCTCTGTTCAAGGCCGCTGGTGGGAAATCTCGCGTCTTTCTGCACTGCTTATCTCCCTGCCTTGCTGAGAGGTGCCCTTTCACACGGCAAGATTAGGAGGGGGAAGGACCACGGGGAGAAGCAATAGCTTTATTAGACCAGCTGGGGTAATTGAAAAAAGCCAGCCATGCACCTGGCTCTGCCTTCCTTTGCTGGGACTCCAAAACCCCGGCTGCTTCTTGCGGCTTCATCAGCTGCTTTAGCGGAGGTTGTTCCTCCACCACAGCCACTTCCCGGGGAGCCCTTCCAAAACTGCATTGGAGAATCACCCCAATTCCTCAAAAACCACCACCAAAATTCCCCCTTGGGTTTTTCCTTCCCATTGGATGTCTCTTGGGACAGTTGCATGTCGCTACACAGGCTCCAGCACTTCCCCTTCTGGGTGGCCCCATGATATTTCCCCTGTTGTCCCCTCGTGGCAAGGAGCCCACAGCCCGTGCCTCAGTTTCCCCTGCCAGGCCTTGCTGGGAAAGGTGGGAAAAATGAATTCCCATGCCGAGCTGGCTTGATGGCAGAGGAAAAGGGACTGAAACGAGGCGAGGGGCTGCCGGGCGCCATCTGGGACGTGGGCTGCCCTTGGCCTCTGCTTCCTTCTGCTCCCATGACTGGTGACTTGGCAGCGCGGTTACGCAGCGGCGGGTGCTCGACGGCTCAGCGAGGTGAGCTGGGGAGCTTTGAGTCACCACCAGTGCTGGCTCAGCAGGGCCCTCCTGGAAATCTGGGGGTGCTGGGGGGGGGTGTACCGAGGGGCTGCTGGAAGTCCCCAGCTGGCACACAGAGAAGGGGTGCGGGTCTCCATCGTGACCAGTAGCGAATGGTCCCCAGAGATCCCAAATGGCCGCAGAAGCTGTGTCCTGGGGTTTAAGGCGAACAAGTTGGGACCGTCCCAGAATTCCCAGTGTGGGGCTGGCGTGACCCTCCACGGCGCAGTTCGGGGTGCGGGCACCCCTGTCCTGCTCCGGGCGCACGCGAGATTCACCGGCCCACGCAGGTCTCCAGCCTGGCAGCCCGGCGGGTCGGGCACCGGGTGGGGCTGCTCAGCCTCGGTTCCCCGTCCCCGTCGTCCCCCCCGGCGCCGGAGGCGGTGTGCAGTGCGGCGGGTGCCCGGGAGAGGGCAGCGGGAGCCCAGGGACGGCTGCGGGCAGCGCAGCCGGGCGATCCGGGCTCGGCGAGGCTGCGTGGGGCAGCCAGCCCGTGGGGCAGCCAGCCCGTGGGGCAGCCCCTCCATCACCACCCAGTCCATCCCACCCAGTCTATCACCACCCTGCCCATCACCACCCCGCCCATCACCATCCAGCCCATCACCACCCAGCCCTCTGAAGGGGCACATCAAAGCCAGGCTGAGATTTTGGGGGTGGGAATTGCCAGCTCAGCACAGACCCCCATAGCCAAGCATTTCCAGATGTCAGGGGTCTGGGGGCCCCTCTGGGCAGAGAGGAGGGACCCTCACCTCACTGTGGGATGGCAGAGGTCACCCGCAGCTGATCACCTCCCACCCGGGGAAATGCAGATGTGCCACTTGCAAACCACCCCACGCATCCTGAAAACAAAGCAGGTCAGAGTGTGGGAGTTGAAAAAAGATGTGGGAAGGACAGTTGGAAGCTGATTAAGGCTTTTACAGCAGAAGAAAGCAGCAATGGTTAAAAATTGAGCCCGGTGCAGAGCGGAAGGGCAGCGACAGGGTGTGTGTGTGCGTGTGCGTGTACAAGGGCATCTGCTCAGCTCTGCATAAACAAACAGAAAAAGCAGAAGTCAGTGATAGTGAATTAGCAGTTAGGGACTGTAGAAAATCCATACAGGAAGCAAAACAAAAGAGAAATCTCAGGCCACGGGGGCTGAGGACGCTGAGAGGGCGCTTTTGAAATAGATGAAGCTCATAAAGGAAAGTGTGCAATAGCTGTGAGCTGGGACAGCCACCCGTGGGAAGGAGGGCAGGCACCAAGCTCTGCTGACCGCTCATCCGTGCTGAGAAAAAAAGCCAGAAGGTGCAATTATGCACAAAGCAACGGCAGGAGGAATTAAAAAGCAGCTTTTAAGGTAAGATTTTATCACATTAGCTACTCCCTGCCACTTCCCTGTGGGGTTTGGGGAGGGCTGGTTGGTTGCAGAGTCTCCTGGACCCCTGAAGCAGGCGATGCCCAAGGGGAACATGGGGTTATAGCCCTGCAAGAAAGTCCAAATCTGGTCCCAGGGCATTGGTGAGGCTGGAGGGGAGGCAGTGGGGCTGTGTCCACACTGGCATCAGCCCAGGGCCGTGGTCTGGGGATGGCCAGCCCCAGGGCACTGCACCAGCGAGGGGGTTCCTGTTTCAGTCTTTTCCTTGTCAGAAGGGAATGGATTGGGAATGGATGGGGTGAGTGATTGGGGTGTATTTTAAAGCATCACCTAGGATGGAGCCCACTGGTGGTGGCACACAGATGCTGGTTCACAAACAGCTCAGCGTGCCTCAGCCCGCTATCCAAGGGCAAAATCCCGCAGCTTCCACCTTCCCAACACCCACAAATCGATCGCGTGGTGTCTGTAAAATCCCAGCTGCCACTCCCCTGGGTTTCCCGGGCTTGGTGTGCTGGGTGAGTGCCAGCCCGCGGGCAGGGCTGCTCTCCTGCTGCTCTTCCATGCCTGGTGTGAGCGGCACTTGCGTGGGGGTCTGTGGGGCAAGGAGAGCCCCTCCATACCTGACACTGCTGCTGCTCAGGGAGGATGAGGCCCCAGAGGAGCTCTTGGGACAGCTGGTGACACGGGTGGGAGAAGTCCGTGGGCCAGATATGATGGTACAGACCACAAACCAGTCCTTTCCCAGAAAAAGGTGCAGTGAAAGTTTATTGTCCTCCCAATTCCCATGGCTTGCAGGGTGGGTGACTGCAGCTCTGCCATGCAGCCCTTGTTCCCCCGGAATGGGATGGTGGCAGGATGGCAGCAGGATGGCCGAGCCTGCCCCGTGTGCACCCACCCCGATCCCGAGCCCTGCTTGGGACCGAAGGGACACTGTGACCGCTCTGTCACGGCTGAAGCCCTTGCCTACAGTGCGGAACAACTCTGGGCCCTGTGGCCAGATCAGCTCCCGCCGGGCATGGGCAGTGCCCCGCAGTGCTTTTGGCAGCAAGATGATTTCCTCCACCAAAAGGCAGAGAAAAATTATGAGAAATGGGGTTTGAGACGGCATCTTGCCCACCGCTGCCACTGCAGACGTCCATGGGTCCCAGCCTGTGGAGCCGTAGGAGGACGCAGCACGGCAGGGACAGGAAAGCAGGGTGTTTTCCTGCCCACATCCCCTCCTGAGCCCCCAAATGACCCCGTGCCCGGGCTCCCTCCCGGCCCCCGGGGAGCAGGAACCAGGCTGGGGCCGGGGGGGGGGGGCAGTGCAGTGCCCGGACACCCCCAAATCCACAGGGAAAAAATTGTAAAACTCATAAAAACCTAAAAAAACCCACCCCAAACCCAAAATAAAACCAACCCCCACGAGCGCAGCCGGCCTGTTTATGCCGCTGCCTCCGCGGGCGCGGATGCGATAAGATAAAGGCACCGGCGGGGAGGGGCGGCGCGGAGCTGTGCGCACCCGCGGAGCTGCCGGCGGGGCCCGGAGGGACAGACGGACGGACGGAGCGACGGACGCACGGAGCGACGGACGGACAGACGGCGCGGCCCCTCCGCTCCGCTCCGCCCCCCCCCCGCGCAGCCTCCGCCCTCGGCCGCCCCGCTCCGCTTTACATAACCCGCCCGGGGCCGGGGTCCGCGCCCCGCGCCGCCGCGGCTCCGCTCGGCGGAAATGCGGAGCCACTTGTCCCGGTTTCCTGCCTGAACCGAGAGCCGTACCGAGCCGTGCGCCCCGTCCCGCCCGTCCCGTCCCGTCCCGTTCCGTTCCCGGCCGTTCCGCCGCGTTCCACCATGGGCGAGCGGCAGCCGGACGCCTTCTCCTGCAGGTAACTGCGGGCGCGCAGCGGGACCGAGCTGGGCTGGACCGAACCGGGTCGGGATAGGGGCCGGGATGGGCGTCCCCGGGAAGCGGTTGCTGCAAAGTGAAAGTGCCGCCGCCGCCGCCGCCGGGGTCCGGCCGGGTGCGGGGGGGAGGCAGCGCGGCGGCCGCTCCTCCTGCCGCAGCCCCCGCCTCGGAGCCCCGGGCGCGGACCCTCTCCCCCCTCCCCGCGGAGCCCCAGCGCCCCCGCTCCGGGAGCGCGATCCCCCGCCTCTGCCAGCTCCGAGCCCTCGGACGTCTCGCCACCACCACCCAACCCCCCCCTACCCCTTTTTTGCTGGGGGACGCTCTTATCCCGGGCCCCTTCCTCTGGCTCCTGCTTTCCAGGAGCTGGGGTCACCCGCGGCGACCCCTGTTCTCCCAGCACCCCTTTCCCCCGTGGGTACTCCCTGTCCTAGGGGCCCTGTTCCCCTGTGGGTGGCCCCGTCTTCCTAGCACCCCAGAGCACCCCCTCTTTGGGATCCCTGTCCCCCTCAAGGTTCCCCCATTTCCCAGCAGCCCTGTCCCGGGGACCCCTGATCCAGGGGTGCAGCATGCACGGAGCCAGCCCTGCCCCTCTCCTCCGCCTGCCCCCAGCCCCCACAGCTCCCACCATGGGGCTGGCCCCTTTTGGAGGGCACAGAACCCCCTGGGGTGATGCCCACCTGCCCCAGCCCCCGTTGTGGGGTGCTGCCCTGCCCGTGGGGACCATGCCCTGCCTGCCAGCCCCGCTGCCCCCTTCTCCTCTGCCCCCGTGCCCGCTGTGAGTGCCAAGCGGAGGTGCCAGCCGGAGCCTGCCAAGCGGCTCCTCTGGCTTTCTGCTCCCTGCGGACTTTGTTGGCTCACAGGCGCTGCCTGGCTTGGCAAGCACGGGGGGCTCAGAGCACGAGGCCGATGCACCAGCAGGCAGCATCCCGGCGGCCTCCCCGTGCTCTGCCGGCATGCCCAGTCCCACTCGTGCCAAGTCCCGGCGGGGTCACCCGCAGAGAACCTGGACCTGCTGGATCCCACAGCGGCAATAACACAGTCATTGCTGCCCGGGCTGGGATTTACTGTCAAGGAAACAGGGATGAGTTGTCGAGCTGTGATTTCAATATTGTTGTTGCAAATTGATTCAAGATGTGCTGGAGTCGTGGGCTGGTGGCCTGGGGACTTTTCGGGTTGCTGCGCTTAGGTAGGAAAAGCAGCTGGAGGAAGAGGTGGCCGGCGTGGGGACCTGGCACTGTCTGCTCTCGCACGTCCCTGTCTGCTGTTGGGCTTTGCTGGCAGGTTATGGGGACTGGAGTTTAAAGGCCCATGAAATTACTAGCAGGTTTCACTTTGACTTGTTTGGGACTAGATCAATACCTTGGATTTCTTTTTAACTTGCTTTTTGTGCAGGAGAGCCTTGTCCCTGTGCATTCCTGCCACCCCCAGTACTGCTTTTATTTTCTCCTTTATCTTTATGTCTTTATTGCCTCTGAAAAGATCCATTTTGGTTTCGCCGGAGCCCCCAGGGCAGGGGGTCTGCCAGCACTGTGTATCGTGCCGGAGAGTTTGGGGTGCAAGTGCCAGTGGCTTTTGAGGGGTCTTACGTCCTCCTCGCCCAGAGCAAACCCTCCCCACCCACGGGACTGCCAGGGACTGACCCTGGCACTGCGAAGACGTTGGGACAAATCCCAGCGGGTGAGATGAAGTGAAAGTGCAAGAGCTTGGCGCTGACGGGGTTTGTGGTACTGCCAGTGCTGCTGCAGCTCGGCGAGGAGGAAGGGCCGAATCCAGCCCTGGGGAAACCACTGTGGCAGGGAGGGAGAACCAGGTTGGTGGGGAGCTGAGCTGCCGGCTGCTCCCCCTTGTCCCCATGGGCAAAGCCAGGGACCCCCAGCCAGCTGCTCCCCCAGAAACACTCCGTGTGCCTGGCTTCTCCCACGCCTACACCGCAGGAATTCATTTCATGCAACAAAACAAACCCTGTCGAAAGAGGCCACCCCGCTGCTGGGCTTTTCCCTGCAGGTGGTGGGTGTAGGAGAGGATGATGGTGTAAACTGGGCTGCAGGGTTCCAGATGCCACGGTGATGGGCACTTGGGTGAACGGGAGCAGGCAGAAGGTTTCTGGGGAGCTGGGCTGGCCACAGCGGCTCGTCCTGGTGAGCTCCTGTGGGCCAAGCAAGTGTGGAGCTTGCGTTTGGCCTGAGATGGGTTCGGAATAGGCTGTCTCCATCCTGTCTCTCCCGGTGGAGTGATCAGGGGAAGCCAAACGCATGGATTTCCCCTGGATTTAAAGTGCCGTAACATTGCCTGTGTCCCCAGAGGTCTGCGGCGCTGCTCAGCCCACGCAAAGCCGTAGATTAAGGCCAGTTCTGGCCTCTAATATAGCAAGTTGTGTAGTGCCAGGCGGTCAAATGAGAGGGGAGTGTATGTCCTGCGAGAAAGTGGGGATAGGAGAGCAAAATCGGCCTCCCCAAAACTCCTGGCTTTTAACCCGATTTCCTAAGAAAACACAGCCTGTGTGTGGGATCTCTCCAACATGCTCCTCTATTGCTTTTTGATTTGTCCGTTTGGTTTAGCCAAAGGAGAGAGGGAAGGTCCTGAGACACCCTGGTGTTCTCCAGCTTGTGTGGAAACAGCTGGTGGGTCGCAGGGAGCGACGGTGCTGTGCCATCACCCTCTATGAGACCCCAGAGAATCCACACTGCCAGAGGGGGCTGCTCCCAGAGAGAAGAGCTGGGCAGTGCCAGGCAGCTTCTGCTGTGGATTGTGCTGGTCTGACATACAAATGGCCTTGGCTGTTTTGTAGTGATGCTGTAAATATGTGGGTGCTGTTTTGGGGGGGTGATAGAGGCCCTGTCGCCCTCCTTGCCTCTCGTGGAGTCCCCATGCTGCCCTGGGTGTGTGGGCTGGGGCTTTCTGTTCTGCTCAGGGGTAAATCAGCAATATTTACCCCACTGGTGAAAACAGGCTGCTGGAAGGGAGAAGAAGCTCGGCTTGAAGGGCAGCAATAAAACTTCATGGGGCTTTCCGTGAGCGTGGAGTTGGGACTGCTTTCTGTGGCTGTGCTCGCTCTGCAGCGAGTGTGCCCAGGGCAGGCGATGTGCCGTGAACACGCCGTGTTGTGACCCAGCTTGGAGGAGAGGGTGAAAGTGCGGTGCTCCCTCCCCACACCCCCCCGCTCCTTATCCCACATCCAGAGGCTGCAGCCAGACCCTTTCCCAGCTCTCCCCCTGCACCAGCCCCTCTGGCCTTGCTGAGTGGCTGCATCTCTGTGCCCACCCCCAAATGGCTGCCCCGCACCGCTTGTCCCCCTCTGTGCTCTCAACCCAGGGTTGCATCCAGCCGGTCTTCCAGCATCTGCCACCATGGTCCCCGGGGGATTGGGATGCAGAGAGGGGCCGCACTGGCACCATCCTGGGGGGATGCTCGGCACCACCCAGCCCTTGTGAACCCACCCTGGGTGGGCTAGATCCCCCGGGGACCCGCATCCCCCCCAACCCCCCCGGGGACCCGCATCCCCCCGAGCCCCCCACACCGGATACTCTCCCATTGAAAAGTGCTGTTCATTGTAACCCGGCCTTTTATAGCTGCCTCGCGAGCAGGCTGCGGGGCCGTGCCAAGAAAGGCTGCTGCCGGCTCAGAATAGCTCTTTTCATGGAGGACATCCTGGGAAGGAACAATGTTCCCGCTCTTGGGATTGTGGGAACTTTGTATTTCTGCCACTCGGGAAGCTGGAAGCTGCGGGACCGGCGAGGGCGTCTCCCAGCCCCTCACTTTGCTCCCTCCTGAAAATAGTCCTGGGGGTGAATTTTGAATAGCCTCGTGCTTATAAAAGGGAGCTGAAAATGCTGCCGGCCACTTGTCCTCCGGTTGGGGAACAGTTGTTTCTGGGAGAGCTGGCACACAAATCAAATTTCCTATTTACATTGCTGGCATGTGTTTTCCTGGCGTGGAGAGTCATGGCAAAGAGTTGGGGCCGGTTTCATTTTCGGATTGCGGTGCACTGGCTGCGCTGCTCATGCTCCAGGGCTGCCTGTGCACGCACGCGTGTGTGAGCAGGGCTTGCTTGGCGCAGGGCACGGCGACATGGTCTCTGCTCCGGAACGTTTCCCTTCGAGGCCGGATTTGCAGCGCTGGGTGCTGGCGGGTGCCCTTCCCGTGCAGCTGCAGCCCCCTGCGTGGCTGTTCTGTGATGGCTCCCGGCATTGCCCTGGTGCCGCTTGGTGCTGCCGGCTCTTCTGGCTGCAATTAAACAACAAATGCATTTACTGGGATTTTTTGTTACCACAAAGGCAGAAATAACCCACTGCCGGATCCAACCCGTGGGTTACTGTCCCAGCTGATGCCGGCACCCGCTACCGCAGCAATACTTGCCAGGTTGGGCAAGAGTTTAATGAGTTCTCCTGGGGGCGGCTCGGCTGCAGGGCTGGATCCTGCACAAGCCGGGGCTCGCCACCCCAGCCCGCATCAAAGCCAGCCCGTGGCTGGTCCGTCCTGTCCTGCTCTTCCTCAAGCTTCTGGCCCAGCACCCCAAAACAACCCCAGCACCCCAAAACAACCCCAGCACCCCAAAACGGCCCTGAGATGGGGCGGGCTGGGCGATGTACAACTCTTCCAGTGGCCTGGGGGACGTTAGCCCCCCCATCCCAACCAGCTTGTGGCATGTCCGAGGGTGGGCTGAACTCTCCATTCAGTACAAATTAAGGCAATTAGCTGTTGTGACACGTCCTTTGGCTTGGCGCTGACCTGCAGGACAGCTGGGACTCCCTTGTAGGAATGTATAGGGTATAAAGGTTGCGGATGTAAAGTCTGCCTTAAAGCCGCTGGCTGCTGAATTCCGGCATCATGGAGCGCGATGGGCTGGAGCAGGGAGAAGCCCACCCGGCAGTGGGCACTCACATCCCTGTGGCATGTCCCTGCCGAAACGTGGGGCCAGGCGGAGGAGCAGGATGCTGCTGCGGTAGCTCACGCGTGGATTCATCCGGGATAGCCCTTTCCACGTGGGGAGTGTGCCGGGTAGGAGCAGGGAGGACAGCATTGCTGTTTGTGCCGGTGCCGGTAGGAGGAAGCGCTGGGGGTGTATTTCCCATCATCGTGCCAGTTGGAAAAAGCACGTTGCTACCAGAGACGGCCTTCAGCTGCTTCCCGCTGCGTGGCGCAGGCGAAGCCCGGCTCTTCCCGTGCCGCAAACCTCTCCCGAAGCTGGTGTGGAGCGAGCCCAAAAACTTAGAAGGCGAATTCCCTGTTCTGGGAATCTCCCACCCACCTGAGGAGCCATCCGCACGGGTGCCCCGCTTGCCTCTGCGTTTCGGGGGAGCATCCTGCTGAGCGTGCCGGCGGCCGTGGCATCAATTCCCGGGTGCCAGGAGGAAGCAGGAGCGCGGCTGAAGGATGCTGAGTCATCGGCAGGCTGGCGGCACTGATAGACGGCCATGGACGGGGGCCCTGCCGGGGGGTTCGGCCGGGCCGCAGGCGGGTGCACGCCCGGCACTGCTGCAATGCCGGCCGGTCCTGAGCTTCGGGCAGCTCTTCTGAGAAGCCAGGCCCCGGCGAGGCTGGCGGGGGGCAGATAACATCTCCCCTCGCCTA
Source organism: Aquila spilogaster (assembly GCA_024606505.1). Lineage (NCBI taxonomy): Eukaryota > Metazoa > Chordata > Aves > Accipitriformes > Accipitridae > Aquila > Aquila spilogaster. The sequence goes on along the minus strand of JANHGO010000075.1, from coordinate 35,935,141 downwards.
GAAACTTTGCAGGACGTACTAGGAAGGGTGGCGGGTGGGCAGAGATAGAGGTCCGCTTCCCGGCGTTATCGCCTCCCCGGCTGCAAACAAGATCCGCCGTGCCGGTGTGCTCTGCATCGCCCCGCTTGCTTCCTCCCAGCCCCTCTTTTTTTTTTTTTTTTTTCTTAATTTTCCCTCCTCCCAACAAATGCAATCACTTTTCCTCCCCTCCCAGCAGCCAGGGTGCTGCTGCCTGGCAGCCGGAGTTTCGGGGAGGCGGCGGTGCCCGTGCCGGCGCGGCAGGATCCGGGTGGGTTGGCCGATGTTTCCTGCCTGAGCGGAGTGCATGGCCCCGATAAGTGCCGCGGGCGAGCACGAGGTTCGGCGGTAAGCGACGCGGTGCAGCCGGGCTGGCTGTAGGGAATGCTGCTGCTGGGCTCAGCCGGGCACGCCGGGGCTGCTGCACACCAGCCATGGGTGCCGTCAGATTGGCCTCGCAGCAAAATCTGCTCGGGGCAGAGATACGGCGTGGTTTGCCAGAGCCCGACTGCCCCTCAGTCCCGCAGGCAGCAGAGCATCCCCCCAGGGGCACGTGCTCATCCCTGGCTGTGTCGGCGGCTGCGTCTCCCCGGGCCGGTGGGGCCGGGCAGATCTGGCAGGCGAGGCAGCTCTGTCCCTGGATTTCTGCAGCTTTTCATGTTGTTTCCTCCCTTCCCGCCCGCACTCCAGCTTTATCAGCTCTGTTGAAATAGGTCCCTGGAGGCAAACCCATCGGCGCTGCGAAGCCTTGGCAGGAGGAGAGCGGATGCGGCCTGGCCGGGCGTCCCTGCGGGGCGGCGGGCAGCTGCAGGCAGCTGTGCTGGCAGGAAGCCGTGCAGACACCCCGCTCTGGGACCTGCCTGCTCCCCACCTCGCAGGTGGGGAAACTGAGGCACGGCCCTGCCAGGCGGGGATGGGGATACGAGGCGTTGCGGTGGGGCAGGGTGCTCGGCGTCTTGAGTGGCCACCACCGGCACCAGGTGGCGAGCCGTAGCAGTTGCTTGCGTGGCCGTGCCGCTCACCGGGGAGCTGGCTGCCCCTTGGCCGGCTGCAGCGCCTGTCCCTGCGCTCTGCTCTGGTGAATTCAGTGGCTTTGACCAGCGTCCAGGCAAACCACGGTGTGCCCCAGGCTGCTTGCCCTGCGGGTACGCATATGGAGCGGCATGCAGCCGTGCTGGCCGGGGGCTGCAGGGGCTGGGGGAAGGCGTCGGGGTGTCAGGGCTGCCCTGACGCTGCCGGTGTGCTCTGTCTTGCAGCGCGGCCGCCTCGCTGGAGCCACGGCAATGAATGGGCACGCTCTGCCAGCCGGCACGCCAGCGCATCCCCGGGGCTGGCATGAGTTCTGCGAGCTGCACGCCATCAGCACCGCCAAGGAGCTGGCGCGGCACTACCTGCGCTTTGCCACCGAGCACCCGCACCATGACCTCCTGGCCGCTGAGAACTTCTCGGTGCAGTTCACCGACCTCTTCCAGCAGTACTTCTGCCATGAGGTGAAGGAGGGCTTTGCCATGAACCAGCTCCGCATCCTGCCCACCGGCCCGGCGCGGGATTACCGGGAGACGCACCGGCGGCACACGGATGCCTCCCTGGGCACAGTGGTCGCCAAAGCCGAGGTGGAGCCCAGCGCCCGCCCGGAGCAGCCCGGCCGAGCCCCTGAGGCCACCTCAACGGGGCTGCGCAAGTCCTGGAGCTCGGAGGAGCTGGCGGGGCCGGCGCGGCGGCCCTTCTCACTCAGCCAGCTGCGCAGGAGCTGGCGCAGCCTTTTCCGACGCCGTTCCTCGGATGCCCTCCCCGGGGATGGGGACGGGGAGGCGGCGGCAGAGGCTGCTTTTAAGCCGGGACTGAGCAAGCGCATCCTGCCGTGGGGGCTGTCGCGGGAGCAGCCCCCCGAGGTGCGCAAAGAGGGTGTCCTCAAGTACGGGCTGCTGGACGAGACCTTCCTGGACAGTGGGACGCGCTGGCAGCGCTGCCGCCTGGTTCTGCGGCGAGAGGGGACACCTGACGGCGAGGAGTACGTGCTGGAGCTTTTTGACCCGCCAAAGGTAAGGACCTGCCGGCTCTTGCCCGTTTCGGCCGGGCGATGCTGCGGGTCCCTCAGCACCGGGTTGGGGACGATGCCAGGGTGCCAGCATGTTCTGCGAGGAGGAGCAGAGGCTGCACCCTGTATTTGAGACCTCTGAGAAGGAGAGCCACTGCCGCAGGCTTGCGTTCAGGGCTGCATTCACAGGGCAAAAGATGCCGTGACCATGTGCCAAGGGCGATGTGAGCACTAATTATTGCAATCGGTCGAGATGCAGTTGTATTTCTTCTTGCTGGGACCCCAAACCTGGCTTTACTGGCTAGAAGCAGAGCGCCTGCTTTGCCCTCAGATGCAGAGCTGAGGACAGGGGCTGGTGGCCTCTGCACCGCTCGTTCCCAGCCCCAAGGAGCCATCCCAGCAAGGTGGGGGGTCACAGGGTCTGGCGAACCCCAAATTCACCCTGTCCCCGCTGTGCTGTGGCTTCAGCAGCCAGGGCATCTGATCGCCTGGGCAAGTTGGGAAAGGAAGGGGAAAATAGAAATTAGGCTCTGTGCCTTCCTCTGCTCCCCCGTGGGATCTGTAAGGGAGTTTAATTTTATTTTTGTAAGTACTTTTGTGGCTAGAAATTCAGATCTCGGCTACCCTGGGGAGCTCCCGTAGTGCTTAGATGCCGGCTGGAGCGGAGATGATGCAGGATGTGAGTGAACGGGGAGCGATGTGGGGGGAGCCGTGGTGTTTAATCTTTAAAAAGACAGTTCCTCCACATGGCAGGTCTTACGCAGGCGTGATGGGCTGGGTTTTCTCTTTCTTTTTTCCCTTTTTTTTTTCTTTTTGTGCTCATTTAACTTTGTTGACTAACTTGTGCTTCGGAAGGAGGAAGCCTTGGGTAGAGCCGGAACCTTGTCCCTGCCTTCAGGCTGTGTTTGCTGCTCACCACGGCACTGGGCCAGGGAGCAGCTGGCTAAATTCCTGCTACTTCTGTCAAACCACCCCAATATTAAATGTTTAAAAAAAAAAAGAAAAAAAAGAACCACCAAAATTGTGAAATCTGAAAGTAAAAGCCAGTTTTGCTCCATTGGGTCCGGAGTTGCGGTTGTTTGTCCCCATGGGAGCATGTGTCCCCAGCCCGGGGCACGGGGAGGTCTGGCTCCGAACGGCATCATTTTGGGGCTCTTGGAGGGTGCTCCCAGCAGCCGGGCAGCACCGCGGGGTGCTGGTGTGGTCCGGACCCCCGCTCACTTGGATGGCACTGGGCACATTGGATCCCACAGCAGGGAAGAGCCCGGCTGGTGGCGAGGAGGCGTTGGGTTGGTGCTATTTCAGGCGCTGCTGCCAAATTTGCTGCCGGCTTTGCTCCTCCTCATCCTCCCAGACCTGCCCTCGGGGCTTTGCAAGAGCCAAACCTAAAAGCGAAGCGAGGGGATGCCCTCCCAGGGGGGCTGTGCTCCCCAGTGCGGGGGGCTTTCGCAGTCGGGACCGAGCAAACCCCTCCATGGGCACTCACTCGTGCCCCCTGCCACCCAGGCACCAAGCCCCAGCGCCTATGTTTTTTTTCCCAGTGCACATTATAGCTGCAATGGATTTGGCTGTCTCCACACCGGGTAAAATCCCCGGTGACCCGGCACAGCCACGAGGGAGAGCCAAGTCCTCCTTTCTGCCAAACCTTCTCCCCCAAAGGCTTTTGGGCTCAACGCAGGGAGCAGAGCCATCGCACCACTGGCACTTGCACACCCGAGCAGCACCCTTGTCCCGCAGGACGAGCGCCCGGTCGGGCCCCTGCTGTGTCCCCTCTGCCCCAGGACCCGATGCTTGCAAACGCTGTTCCCCCCCCCACACTTTTTTTTTTCCTTTTTTCTTTGTTTTTTTTTCCCCCTCCCTCCACTTGGGAAGCAAGCCCAGCACACAGCACATTCTTCCTCTCCCCGCAGCCCCTGACCGGCTTTGACCCACGGGCAGGAGGCATTTAAAACAAGACATTTAGCAAGTTCACCCAGTGCTCTGCAGCATTATTCCTTGCACTTTGCAACAAATCTCTGTCCCATGGAGATTTCCCGGTGAGTCCCCTGTCACCGCGAGGCCGGGGACCCTGCAGTCCCCCCGGGGCCCTGAGCTGGGGGGGTTTCTCAGCCAGGTCTGCGGAAGGGGGGATGTTCCTCACTGGATTTCGTGAGTCTCTGGCATAAATTGCTTCCTGTGCAAATATTCTCAGGGCGGGTCCTTCCTTTCTAATTAACTGGGCTGGGGCCAGATCCTGTCTCATTTACAGCAGAATCAATCCAGCCCCTTTCCCAGTAACTGCGGTTGAATTCTGGGGGCGGTGGAAAGCCGTGCGCCGTGCTGGTGGCTCCCATTCCTCAAACCCAGCAAGGGTTCAAACTGCGGAGCAGTGGGAACAGAACAGCTTGTTGGTGTTTTTTGGTTTTTTGTTTTGTTTTGTTTTTTTTCCTTTAAAATAAGTAAATAATAACCGATAACTCCCCAGGGAAGGCTGCGGGGAGCCCCCTCCCCTCCATCCTCCAGCCCTGGTTTGCTCACAGGGCTTTGCTGCTGCCTTTCGCCCATGTTGTGGATCTGTTCCCGATTTGAAGATGCTGTTGATCATCATGAAAGATTAGTGGTTTTAAATAAGCAACTGTAAAAACAGTCCTTGAGGGTTTTCATCCCTGGCTGGTCTCTGGACTATTAGGCTTGGTCACCCTCGAGGTCTCCCCAGAAGCGCCCTCCTCTTCTCCCTCTCTACCCTTTAAATAATATGATGTAAATGGAAATTCGGCTCAGCTTCCGAGCTTTACAGCATCAAGTCAAGCCCCTAGATACTCAGCACCTTGCAATGACGGTCCATGGGGAAAGGGGGGGTGGCCCCATGCGTGCCCCACTGCACCTCAGCTGCTGCTCCATCACTCTGCTTTTGGCAGCTTTTATCTTATTTTCTCCCTTACTTTCCCCCCGGTGCTCTCCAGTGGGGCCCTCTCAGCCTAATCCCATAATGTGCCCGGCATCAAAGGGAGCAGGGCTTTGAAGAGCCCTAATCCCATTTACTGCTTGGGTGGCTGTGGCCGGCGCTGCGCTGGGCGAAGGGGTGAGCATCGGCGAGCCATGCCGGAGCTGCCGGCGGTCCCTGTGGTGCTGCCTGGCACGGACATCCCATCCCACAGGGATGTGCCGATCTCATGGGAGCTTCAGCTGGACGAGATGGGGCTTCCCGTGCTTGCAGCTGCTGCTGGGTTGGTCTTGGCATCGCTCCTTCCTCCCTCGAGTGCTGGAAAAATGATGTTGCAAAGGAGGGGTTTGGAGATGATCGGATCCGGAGCCCTCCTGGGAGCAGGTCACAGACTGGCTCCAGGGCACCGGTGGGCTCAGGGTACCCAGCGCAGGGCAGGGGGCACCTGGACCCCCACCCTGGGGACATGCCAGAGTGCTGGTGTGCCGGGGAGAGGAGGGGTGTGAGCATGCCGTGCCACCGACTGGTGCCAGGGTGAAGTGATGATGCTCTGATGTCTAGTACAAGGGCGATGCTCACCCGTCCTCCCTGCTTTCCGTGGAGGCACTAAGGGCTCTCTCTGCTACCACACCATTTATTCTCATATAACTTGTAGGACTGGGTAGCTCTGAGGCCTCTCCACCTTCATAAATTTAAGCCAAAGCTGGCAAAACAGGTTTGCATGTTTTAGGGCAGCCCATCAGGGTTTTGGGGCTGCCCTGTTCATCAGCTGAGCCCCAGCCCCAAGTGCCTTTTACATGGCCAAGTCCTAAACGCCATGAAAACCGTGATTTGCAACGGAAATGTCCCCAGCCATTTCTGTTGACCAGATGTTTTTACAGGAAGGGGAAGGGAAATGGGATTTGCATTTGCGCTGGTTTCTTTATAGTGTTTTAATGAAATCCAGTGCATCCCGTAAATTGATGGCATGCTGAGACGAGCTGGGAAGACTCCTTCCGGTGAAAACCTGTGGTGCCTGTGTCATGGCTCGTACATCTTCAGCCGTGGCTGCAGGAGGAGCAGTATTTTTATCTCTGCTCAGCGTGAGACTGCTTTAACTTCCTTTTTTCTTTTTTTTTTTTTTCTTTCTTTTTCCCCTTCCTTTCACCTGAAGCTGGTTTCTGAGAACTGCCACCTCCTGAGCAAGCAGGTCCTGCGCTGCTGGGCTCTGATTTTCAGTGCCTGGGGTTCTGGGTGGCAGCCGGCCAGGCATGGGGTGGGGAACATCTCAGTATTTTGGTCCCTATCTTCACCCTGGCTCCTCCTGGAGCTGCTTTGTACATCCAGGAGCAATGCGGGCTGCTCGAACGTGGCCCTAAGTGACTCAACTGAGGATATATGAGGAGGCAGTGGCAGAGGGAGAGCTGCCGCTGGTTCCTGCCTGCACGGATGGGGAGGCCACATTTTGGGAAGCCTTGACCCCAGCAGCAGCTGCGTTTGCATCCCTATCCCAGGCAGGGACTTGAGCAAACCCCTTCTTTTGCAGCACAATGCTTTGCTTCAAATCCAAAGGATATTTCCTCTTATTAGTGACCTATAATTATCCTTAAAAACTGGACACACCAAGTTGGATGCACAAATGCCAGTGTCGCTGCTGCAGCCCCTGAGCTCCTTCATTCCTCTATTCCTGAAAAAATATGCTGCAAAATGGTCTGTCTTCTTCAGGGCCACCGTGAGAGGGGCACCCACTGCCCGCAGGCTCTGGCAAACCCCAAAGGCAGTGGGTGTCCTGCAAGAAGGAGTTTGCCGGTGATGGGAAACATCTCGGTGTCCCGTCATCACCCTGGCCCGGGGAAGAGCACGTTTATGTCAATCTGGATTCCATTTGGTGTCCTCCATTCTGCGAGCTGGAGCGGGCTGGACCACGTGTGTTCCTGCCCTCATCCCTGTGGTTCGCCCGGGGGCAAGCTGGCTCGCGCCGCATGTTATTTTCTCTCTTTGTTGTAATAAAAAAGCTAAACAATCCCAGGCTGGCGGGGGTTGCTGCCTTGATCCTCCAGCCAAGAGCGACCCTCTTGCATCGTCCCTTGGTGGCTGGACAGCACATGGCCAGAGAGCTGCATCCCTCTCCTGGCATCTCCAGGAGCTACATCTGTCTCCTGGCATCCCTCTCCCAGGAACCCCTGGGACCGCATCCTTCTTCTGGCATCCCCAGGGCAGGAGCCAGGAAACCTGCCACGGGGTAAGAGCTGGGCGGGGGGGTTGGGTGTGCTGCGATTCCCTTGGGAGAGGCGAAACTGCACCCAGAGGTGCCCGGAGCCACACCGAAACCCGCCTGCAGACTTTCACCGCCGAGCAGGGCAGGCGGCGGATCCCCTCGCTGCTTCGCTTTCGGTGCTGCGCTGCTCGCTATTCTTCGAAGGCACGCGGGGCTGCGCATCCTTTCGGCTTTTTGAGATTTTGGTGATGACTTTTTCTATATTCCCCACCCCCCCCCCTCTATTTTTTGGTATCGCAGGGGGAGGGTGTACGGGGGGAGGGCAATGAGACAAAAGGTTATTTGTCATTTATTAACCACAACTTTTTCCATCCTTGGTCATGCACGGAAAAAACACTTTTAGCAGCGTAACCACAGCCCTGGCGTTAATTGCTGAAGAGCAGAGTTTCTTATTTTGGAAACTGTGTTGCTGGGATGGAGCTCACCGGGGCTTGATTGGGTTGCGAGGGGAAGGGTGCGGGACTGATCCCCAACCTGCCGCTTCCCCAGGCACTGGGGTTTGCAGGAGAGAGGCTCGGAGGGTTTCTTTTCTTCTTAACCCCATCCTTTAAAATTCACCCTGCTGTTTCTGGCAGGGGGGTTTGCCCCAGCACTGTGACCCCTCTGCTCACGGCTGTGATGCTTCTCTGCCTGCCAGTGTTTGGCTGCTCATAGTCGGGGCTGTCTCCCTTGCACGGATGCTGCATAGCTGCTCGGGTACGAAAGCACCATGTGCAAGCTGAGAAGTGAGCAAAAAATGGAGATATTAAGTGAATCGCAGGAAAAGAGACTGGGAAAGCACTCAAGGACTGTGCTGCTTGCCCCCTGCCACAGGTCGGGGTGCGAGGGGCCACGGGGTGCTGGTTGTTGCAGGAGGGTGCTGGGTCCCACTCAGCCCTGGGAGTGGGTGTGAGATGCCCAGTGGTGTTTTTTTGGGTGGTTGTCTTTTTTTTTTCTTTTTTTTTTTTTTTTAATGGCCCAGGATGTGGTTGTTTCGAAGCTGAGTGCTGCTTCTTTCAAAGGTAAATATTTATGAGAGCCTGTGCAGGCAGCACGGGGTCTGGAAGGATTCATCCTGGTGGCGGGGACTCGGCTGGGATGGACCCTGCTCCTCCCCACCGGGCAGCTGGTCCCAGCTCCAACCGATGCCCATGATGGGCTTCATAATGTTCAACGTCGTCTTGAGATTAAGTTAAAAATGAAGCATTTTGGCCAAGAGCTGCTTCCTTCGTCCTGGCAGGGCGCAGCACCGGGGAAGAGGCAGGTCCTGCTTTGGGACCAAAATACCCATGCGGGGGGATCAAGTGCTCCCACGTGGGCTCTTGAAGCTCTTGCATCGTCCTGGGTGATGCAAAACCCCTGGGTGATGCAAAATCTCAGGGCGATGCAAAATCCCGGGACAACCTGGGGACTGCAGGGACCCTGCGGGGTCCGTGCTGGACACCCCACGTCCCCCAGCCCTCTGGGACCGGCCTTTGGGGTGACTCAGTCCCTGGCTGCAGCCGACTCCCGCTTGCACGCAGACACCTTGTTTACTTTCTGCGCTTGTTATTTATTCCAGGAAATTATTAAAGCAGCCCACGCTGGAAGCGAGTTTGGCTTAAAATAAAAAAAAAAAAAAAAAAAAAAGGCTGGCGAACGCCGCCTGTTTACAAATCCTGTTTATAGCCCCCGTCTTCCCGAACCCCACTGTGAACATGAGCCGCTGGGCTCTCTGGTTTTGGGGTAGTTTGCAGAGTTTTGGGAAGGGGATGTTGACTCACTTGCACGGAGCTGGCAGCCGCTGCCTCGCTTGGTGGAGGTTTATCAATGCACAAAGAGGGGTGATCAGCCCCGAGGATGGGGTGGGGGTTTCTAGCCAGACCCCCCAAATCCCTGCCCATGGGTATGGATTTACCCAGTGGCTCCTGGGGTTGCATTTTACAGCACCGTGGGTTTAATTTAATAAGAAACGGGTTCCATGGGTTGATGGGGGTCCGGGCTGTTTTCCTGCGTTGCCGTTCGCCGGTGCTCAGCAGCCGCTCAGAATGGGAACAGAAGGTGCTTTGTGCCCTGGCCGCCCCCGAGCCAGCGCTTCAGGCCAGCACAACAGTGCCTCTTGTCACCACTGAGCCCGGTCCCCTCGGGGATGGCTCTGTCCCCTGCCATGAGCTTTGGGGATGCTCAGAGACAGGGTGTCTTGGAAACTCTTTTGTCTCTCTGGTGTTGGTGGGTTGAGGATGCTGGCCAGGGTTTGGGGTGGGCAGAGAGGGTTTTTTGGAGAGGTAATGGCCGGGGTCTGGGGCGGAGGCTCAAGTTTGCACAGCAACCCACAGCAGGGATCACCTCTTGTGCTTCTCTGCTTAACAGAGGCAGGCAGCCTTTTTTACCTCCAGTGCCCCAAGCCCAGAACAGAGAACCCCATGGTGGCACTCCCTGCTGCTGTCAGTAGGTTTCAGAGTGAACAGTCTCTGCATGCAGGCAGAGAGGGCAGGGTGTGCCACCCTAGGGTCTTCCGTATTGAGCTTTGATGGAGTGAGCTGGGCTGAGGGGGACCTGCAGTGGATGTGGGGTACAGGAGGCATGTGAGAGGCCGGGGGTGTGCAGGGAAATGGCCCAAATCAGTGGGATCCCAGACCCCGTCCCCAACACTGGCATTGGCACAGGGCTGCCTGGGGTGGACCTGTCCCCTTGGGATCAGCCATGGTGCAAAGGCCTGAGGAGGAGCATTGGGATTAGCTGTGCTACCAAACCCCCGGAGCACTGGGATTAGCCGCTGGAGGACAGACTCTGGGATTAGCTGTGCCACAAACCTGCGAGGCTGAGTGCTGGGATTAGCTGTGGTGGAAATCCCTGAGGATGAACCCCAGGATTAGCCATGGTGCAAACATGCAAGGACACATGCTGGGATTATCTATGGTGCAAAGGCCTCGAGGACGAACGCTGGGATCCCCCACGGTGCAAACACCCAAGGACGATCGCCAGCAGACACTTTGCACCCTCCAGCTCGACCCTTGGTGTCCCCCCCAGCCCTACAGGACCCCAGCTGCCACCCCGCTGCCTGCACCAGAGCAATGGGACGTGGTTCCCCTCCAGTTCACCTGGCATCCCCCAGGACAGGGCTGCGTGCCTCCATATTCCTGGGGAAACTTCACAAAACTCCCCAGGGTCGTGGGCATGGGATGTGGTTTTACGTTGGCATAACCCAGTGCTTGCTCTGCTGCGGATCTTGGTAGCCTGCCTGTCTGTCTGTCTGTCCACCGGCAGCCCGGCGGGGCTGAGCTGTGCCCGGGCACGCTGCAGCTCTGGCTGAGGTTTGTCCCTTGCGTAAGGGGCACACGGCAGGCTCCGTGATTTACAAGAAGCAACAAATCTCACCCGTATCCGTTGGGGACCTTGCACAAGGGCTCGCGGCGCTTCCCCACCTCCCACGGCGTGACTCAGAGTGGAAGCGAAAGAGCTGGCATGGGGAAATCCCCGGCGCGTGGAGGGGCCGGCGACAGCACCCGCCGCTCTCGAAGGATTTGCTCTCTGCTCCCTGCAGTCTCAGCCTGCTGGCCCTGTTGCCACAGCTGTGCCAGTGCCATCATCACCGTCCCACTGCCGTCATCGCTGTGCCACCACCCTCATCACTGTGCCACCGTTGTCATTGCCATGCCACTGCCATCATCACTGTGCCACCACCGTCATTGCTGTGCCACCACCATCATCACCGTGCCGCTGCTGTCATTGCTGTGCCACCACTGTCATCCCCATGCCACCACCACCTTTGCCAGCAGGGGACTGGGCACTGGCCAAATCTGCTGGGAAGAGTGGCTGGCTCCGGCTCCCTCCTGTGCAAACCAGCATTTTGGGTGGTGGCAGCTTTTTGGGGACCTGGCAGAAATTGGCTGAGCCCGAGGGTGTCTAGGTGGGTGGTGGGTGCCAGCACCCTGCCGGTGCACGGGCAATGCCAGTGCTGGTCAAACCTAATGGCACCCGCAGGTCTCCCAGGTACAGGCAGCGTGGCAGTGTGATTTCACTCTCATTCTTGGAAAGCTGGCTGCCTTCCTCTTTCCCCCAGCCAAAAAAGCTCTCCCAGCACCTGCAGTGTCCCCTGTGCATCCATGCAGGTCATGCTCCTTACAGCAGCGACTCAGAGCATCATGGTGAGAGCTTTCCCAGCACGTGTGGGTGGGCTGGGAGGAGTTTTGCTTCCAAAAAAAAAAAGCAAATCCAAAATATCCTTGTTGGAGAGGTACCGGGGGACCCGCAGTGCCAAGCCAGCCCTCCTGGGCAGTGGTTTCCCTGCCGCCGCTCATATGTGAAAGCACGAAAGGCAAGTGGAAAGGTGTGCTGTGAAGGCTGCCCGGGGGAGGATCACCGCGAAAGGAACCGGCGGTGCTCATCGGCACGCGCAGCCCCCCAGCACCACGGCTGCCTGCACGCCGGCTTTGCGTGAACACAGCTAGTAAAGAAAGTGGCGGGCGAAGGAGCTGCAGTGAGAGCTGTTACTGGGGGTTTGCGAGGCGGAAACGCAGCAGCTCCTCTCCGCGCCTGCAACGCCCGAGCGCAGCTGTGACCTTGGCCTGACCTTCAGCTCATGGTCCCGGCACGACCACAGCATCAAGCTGGTGTGGGTCTCCATCTGATATTTGGCAGATGCTGGCAAACCCCACTTTCTCCCTGCCGCCCTGCTCTCCCTAGGTGCGTGGTGACCATGGATGCCGTGCTGGTGTTCCCTGTGCTGTGCTGGTTCTCCCTGTGCTGTGCTGGCGCTCCCCATAACACCCTGCAGGGAGTCCCCAGGGATTGGGGATGTGGGGACATGGGACAGGGCGGGGGGGTGCAGTGGGTGTCCCCCCCACTGGGTCAAGCCTTGAGCTCCAGCGGGATGCTCTGGGCACAGAGCAGGAGGGAGTTTCGTCCTGGGGGCATTTTCCTCCCGCTTCCAGTTTGTCCCATGTCCCCTGACACTGGGGACAGCTCTGGCCTGGCTGAAGCTTTGTATTTTTAAACTCTAGAAAAATCTCCTGCAAAGAACAAAAATACAAATACTGGGGGTCAGCAGACCGCAGGTGGGAGGACGCTGCTCTCAAGCACTAAATTTAAAGTAGGCACCAAGAGCCTGTGTGGCTCTTCCGTCCCCAGCCGATGGAACCGTCGTCCCCATCGGTGGCCCAATGTCACCAGCAGCACCCAGGCACTGTCAGCCTGTGCAGGGAGAGGGGGTTTGGGGGCACCGGCTTGGATCCTGCTGCCGTCAGCCCTGTGAGCCAGAGATCACCCACGTCACACCCCAGGACAGCCGGTTTTGTGTGTTAGGTGTCAGGACCAGGGATGCCACAGCGATGGCATGGTGGCAGCTGTGTTCTGGGGGCTTGGAAGTGCAGCTTTATGGGGCATCGTGTCCCCCGGTGATTTTTGGGAGGTGCTCAACCTTTTACTGGGGTTTCCCCCACATGCACAGGATCTTTTAGAGAGCAGCGGGGTGAAGTCTCCAGGGTGGGAGCTGATGCCGGTTGGGCTGGGGACTGAGCTGGGGCAACATCCCGAGCATCCCATCCCATCCCGAGCATCCTGGGCATCCCAAGCCCAGCCAGCAGTGGAGGGTACCCAGCCCCAAGATGCTGCTGTGGCATCTTTTTTGCCGAGAAGGAGCCCGTGGGTGCTGGCTGAACATGCGGTGTGTTGAGTGTGCAGTTTTGGTTACCAAGAAATCCCTTTCTTGGTACTGACTGCCATCGAGCAGGGCATCTTGCGGTCAGGTGCAGTGGTTCAGGGGGTGGGGGCACCATGCTTGCGGTAGGTACTTCTCCGAAGCCAGACTGGTTTTTTGGGCACCGTATCTCTGTACTGCATCATTTCCTTCTCCCTTCGTGCTCCCCGTCTGCGCTCTCCCCAGGGAGGCACGCGGGGGGCTTCGCCGAACTACCTTTTCCTGGAATTTCCCACTTCCTAGGAAAGCGGGTGGCCGACTCCAACTCCGCAGTCGGGATGCGTGCCGATAAAACCCGCTGCGCCAGCAAGCTAGGGGACGTGCTGGGTGTCACAACCCACACGCGGGAAAGCAGCCAGGATGGTCAACCCCTCCGCTTTCTCCCTGCAGGACTTTGCACAGGACGCAGTTATCTTCCAAGGACGGCAAAATAGTCAAACTCCTCTGGGATAAAGCACCGGTGCCACCGTGGCGGCTCGCGGCACCCCCGGCCCCGTCGCCAACGTGACACAGCCACAGCCACCGAACGTGACACGGCCACAGCCACCGACGTGCAGCGTCCCAGCAGCC
>JANHGO010000075.1:35910001-35921579 GCA_024606505.1 Aquila spilogaster | reverse complement strand
GGCAGGGACTTGAGCAAATTCCATCCCTTGTAGCACAGTGTGGCTTCAAATCTAAAATGTGTTTACTCTTCTAAGTGAGCTCTCATTATGGTTCAAGGCTGGGGCACCACCCACTCACTGATCCATGGCCACCCCACGCATCCCCACCCCTTTGCCCATGGCAAACAGGGATGGGCACTGAGCAACTAACCCCAAGCAGGAAATGGGAGCACCTCATGCTCTACCATCACCCTGGGTTCCATTCGGTGACCCATTCCAAGCTACATTTTCCTTCCCCATTGCCATAAAGCCATGAAACAACCCCAGGGCAGTGACGCAGGTCCCATTGCCCCGGACCAGTGTCGCATCCCCTCTCACCCACAGCCTTCCTGGTGACAGCGGGTGTCAGCGCATCCCCTCGCGGCCGTTCTTCGAAGGCTGTGCTGGGTGTAGCCTGGGCTCTGTGAGATTTCGGTGGTGACCTTTTTTTTCCTCTTTCTCTTTTGTTTTATTTTCTTCCCCCCCCTCTTTCTTTTCTTTTTTCTCTCCTATTTCAGGGTGAGGGCGCGCGGCAGGGAGGGGCCATGAGACAAAAGGTTATTTGTCATTCATGAGCCACAACTTTTTCCATCCTTGGTCATGCATGGGGGGGGAAAAAAATTAAATAAAGAAAGAAAGAAACCCACTTTTAGCAGCGTAACCACAGCTCCGGCGTTAATTGCTGAAGAGCGGAGTTTCTTATTTTGGAAACCGTGTTGCTGGGATGGGGCCTGCCAGGGCTTGATTGCTTCGCATGGGAAGGGCGAAGCTGCCCCTTCCCTGCCCCGGGGCTCTTTGGGTTTGCGTGGAGGGAAGAGCGGAGGGTTCCTTACTTTTTGACCCAATTCAGGAAGATTTGCGGTGGTTTTGCCCTACCGCTGCGGTCTCTCTGCCCGCGGGGATGGGGCTGTCTGCCCTGCAGGACGCTGTAGTGCTATTGGGTAGGAAAGGGCCACGTGCGTACCAAGGAGTGAGCGAAACGGGGATCGCTGGAGAACCTCAAGGAAAGGGACTGGGACAGTGCCCCAACCCCACTGCCTTTCCCCTTTGTGCAGTCTGGGGGTCCCAACACGTGCGGCACCCGCTGATGTAAGGTGCTGGGCGGTGCTTTTGGGTGATTGTAGCTCCTTTTTTCTTTTTCACTATTTTTTGTAAGTTTTTTTTTTTTTTAATGGTCCAGGATGTGGTTGTGTCGGGGCTGAGTGCTGCTTCTTTCAAAGGTAAATATTTATGAGAGCTGTGCAGGGCTGGAGAAACCCTGGCGCTGAGGGGGACACTCTGCTCCACGCTGCTCCCCATCGCTCCAGCGTCATGGAGATGGCGTTGTGGTGGCGATGGTGCCATCAGTTAACTCAGCAGGGTGGACAGGTCAACCTGCGTTGGGCCTGGACTGTGCCTGGAGTTGGATTGTGTTTTCCATTCTTGATGTTCTCGTCCCACCTCACGCCAGACCCAGCTCCGCTCCTGCTCATCACCCATAGGAGTGAATGAGGAGCGAACACCCCCGCGGGCACGGGGTTCCGCAGCCCTTGGGGTGACTCAGCCCCAGTGGCTCCCGCCCGCTCCTTCCCCACCTTGTTTACTTTCCGAGCTCTTTTATTTATGCCAGGAAATTATTAAAGCAGCCCACGCTGGAAGCGAGTTTGGCTGGAAATAAAACTCTGGGCGGCTGGCAAGCGCCGGCTGCGTGAAGCTCTCCTGTTTATAGCTCTGCTTTTCCAAAACGCTGCTTTGCTCGGGGTGCATGGGGCCGGGTCAGAGGGCGGCTGCTCCCCATCCCCATTTCTCATGGCTGGTGGAAGGGATGCTCTCGGCTGTGAGCGTTCTGGGGAGCCCGGCACCCCTGGGTTGGGGTCCAGCAGTGCTGTCGTGGCTGTGGATTTGGCCAACGCAGTGCATCGCGTTTGGCCGAAGCTGAGAGCATCCCACCTCGCTCCCATCCCTGATTCCCCCCGAGCTGTGGTGCTGGGGCTGAATGGGAGACATTCAGCTGCGCTGGCGCGTGCAGTGCACGGGGCTTTCAGAGGGACGTTTCCTCGTTCATGCCCTGCCTGCGAAGCAGCCTCTGCCTTATTTATGGGCCTTCCTATCAATGCACAAAGAGGGGCACTCAGCCCTGAGAGCACACGGGTTTCCAGCCCCCTGCATCCCTCCCCATGGGGCTGAGCAGCACCGATGCCTTTTAAGTGGGGAGGGGGCGGAGGGGGGGCACTCCCAGCACCCCAATTATTCCTCCATTAGAAATAGCTGCTTGGGAGCTGGGGGCTGCGCTCCCCCAAAGCGTTTTGCACCGGTGCAGAGCCACCAGGGACAGGAACAGAGGGTGCTTTGTGCCCTGCGGCTGCGCTCGGGGCCGGCACAACGGGGCCCCTTGTAACCACCCAACCTGCTCCCTTCAGGGACAGCTCCGACCCCACCGTGGGCTTTGGGGTTTCTGTCTCGGAGATTTGTTTTCCCCTCCGGTGTTGTCCGAGTGGGGGATTTGCGGTGGGCAGTCGGATTGGAAAGGGCTTTTTGGGGGTGATGACAAGCGGGAGGTGATGGTGGGGGTCTTGAGTTCCCCCGACCGCTGCAGCACTCACGTTTCTCTGTCCAACAGGCAGGAAAGTCCCTATATCTACAGCCCATGCCCAGAGCAGAGAAGCCAGGAAGGTGCTCGGTGCTGCTGTCAGTCGGGGTCAGTGAACAGTCCCCATGTGCCACATGGCTCTCCCAGCCATGGGTGCTGGAGGCATATGGAGAGTGGGACACAGCACCAAAATGGGATGAGGGAAGCGGTGCCTTTGTGGGAAATCCCTGTCCGGAGTGTGGAGGAGGAAACGGGGCAGAGGAGGAAGAGGCTGCGGGAGAAGAATTAAAGGAAGAGAGGAGGGGCTGTGGGTCAGGGCCAAGCAGAGGCAGAGAGAAGCTGCGGTCAGTGGGAGAAAGGCTGCCGGGAAACAGCAAGGATGAATGGAAAAGCTCAGAAATCCCCCAGAGCCATCACGGGGCTGCCCGGATGGAACCGGTGCCCTCCAGACCTGCAGTGGTGCGAGGGGCCAAGGATGAGCACTGGGATTGGCCAAGGATGAGCATTGGGATTGGCCGCGCTGCCAACCCCATAGGGCATTGGGATCAGCTGCTGGAGGGCCGGCGCTGGGGTTGACAGTGCCTTGCAACCAAAGGATGAGTGCTGGGATAAGCCACGGTGCCCGCTCCCAGGGCATGTGCTGGGATTACCTGTGGTGCAGACCCACAGGGATGGGAGTGACGAATGCCCTGAGCCCACCGGCACGTCCCCAGGTCACTGCTCTGTGTGGGAACAGTGGGGACCTCACCTCCCATGGCTGCGTGCCGCCGTCCCCCTGGGAAACTTCAGAAAACTCCCCCAGGGCCGCGGGTGCAGGATGTGGTTTGGGGCTGGCATAACGCAGCACCCGCTCTGCTGCAAATCTCAGTGCTCCGTCTGTCCCTCCATCTGTCTGTCCCTTCTCAGCTCTGCGGGAACCCCAGCGGGGCTGAGCTGTGCCACTCTGCCGCTGGCTGAGGTTTGTCCCTTGTGTAATGGAACAGCTGAGCCACGGCTTACCAGAAGGGACAGATCTCACCCATGCACTGTGGCATGGCTCAAGGTGGAAGCGAAAGAGCCAACATGGGGAAATCCCCAGCATGTGAATGGGCCGCGCTCGAAGGATTTGCTTCTGCTCTGCATGGCCTCGGCCCTGCTGCTGGAGCTGTGCCACTGCTGTCATTGCTGTGTCATCACCGTGCCACCACCATCATTGCTGTGCCATTGCCATCATCGCCATGCCACCATCACCACCTTGACGTGACAGTGCCACTGCCATCATTGCTGTGCCACTGCTCTCGTTGCCATGCTACCATGACCATTACCATGCCATTGCCATCATCACTGTGCCGCTGCCACCATTGCTATGACACTGCTGTTGTCACCATGCCATCACCATGTCACTGCCATCGTTGCTCTGCCACCACTGTTATCTGCATGCCACCACTATCGTCGCCATGCCACTGCCATCACTGCTGTGCCACTATAGTCATTGCCACACCAAAGCTGTCACCCCCTGCCACTTTACACAGTGTCCCCAACACAATGGTGGGGCTCAAAGTGTGACCCACCTCAGCTCACACAGTAATTTTAAACTTCAGAAAATGCTTGGGGTTTGGCAGAGCACAGCTGGAAAGACGTTGCTCTCAAGCACTCATTTTAACAGTGCTGGGAGCTGGCACGGTCCCCATGGAGCTGGCACCCCAGGACATTGTGGGGTGCTCACATAGGCACTGGGATTCCCCTTCCACCTCCAGAACCTCTGGGGAGAGCAGTGGGGTGAATTAATCAGAGTGAGAACAGCAGCATCTGCAGTGCTGCATCCCATCCCTTCCTATCCCATTCTTACTGATCCTATGATTGTACTCTTAAGAACCCATCCCATCTTTAATGATTCTGTGATTCTATTCTATGATCCCATCCCATGCCATCCTTAATGATTCTGTTCTGTGATCCCACCCCACTCTTGATGATTCTAAGATCCCATTCTATGCTCCCATCCCATCCTTAATGATTCTGTGATCCCATTCCATCCTATCCTTAATGACTCCGTGACGCCATTCTACGCTCCCATCTCACCCCAAGCTCCCTGGGCTCCACGAGGCTGTTGCACCTCTCTGCCCATACAGAGCCCGTGAGCACGTGGAGTGTTGAGTGTGCACTTCTGGTTACCGAGAAAGGCACTTCTCGGTAGGGCCGCCATCACATGGGGCATCTCGCGGTCAGGTGCGGTGCGGTGCCTGCGGTTGGCACTTCCCCGAAGCCAGCGTGGTGCTGGGGCACCGTATCTCTTGACGGCATCATTTCCTTCTCCCCCGAGCTCTGCGTGCGGAGCCGAGTGCAGGGCTTCGCCGAAATTCCTTTTCCTGGAATTCCCCCTCCAGGAAAGCTTTTGCAGCGTGCCGAGCAGCCCGCGTGCGCCGATAACGCCCGCGCCACGTTGGCACCGTGAGCTTGGGGACGTGCCAACCCCACGGGGTGGGCACCGCAGCGTCCCCTCCTCGTGCCGGGCATTGCACCGCGGCCACTGCTGTCCCCGTGGGGACGGAGCCATGGGGACGTGGTGCGGCTCCGACACTGATTGCGGTGGCTCTTGGTAGGGCGCAGAGCCGCAGCCGACTTCTAAGAACTTTCTTTCGGCGCAGCGCGGAGCTGATAAGGGCTGCTCCCTCTCACGCTGCGCTTCCGGCCCCAGAGTACACCGAGTCCTTGGTTGAGAGTGAGACCGAAGGGGGAGGGGGGGCAAAAAAAGAAAAGCACAACCGAACGCAGCAAGATTTCCAGCGCTGGAAGGAGCTGGAGGGCATTGATGGCTTTGCAGCAACGAGCGCAGAGCAAAGCCGCGTCCCTGTTCCTGCTGCACGGCACCGTGCAGCCCCGAGGCAGCTCAGCGTTGCACATGGGGATGGGTCCCATGGCAGCGTGCCCGGCACACGCTGGTACGGGGCTGGCGGCATCCAGGCACCGCCAGAACCCGGAGCGGGTGCCCCATACCACAGCCCCCAGCAGCTCGGTAGCAGAGGAACCGAAAGCTGCTGCCAGGGTATTATTAGAGTTGTTGGAAGTGCACGCTCAGCACTTTGTCATGTGCCTGGGTCAGAGTGAAAGCAGACAGGCAGCACTGGGCAGCTCTCAGTACGGCACCACGGGTGCACCCGGGCAGCGCCTGGAGGGGGGTTCCGTGAATGTGTTCTCACCGGCCAGGCTCTTACTTCGTTCTTGGTGTGCACGGTTTCCCTGGCACGTGCTGGGAAATGCCCCCTCCCTCCTTTCCTCTGCTTTATGGCACCACGGAGATGGGTTCCTTCTTGAGGTGCGTTACCCGGCACATCTCGTGCCAAGCTCAGGGCAGCGTCCATGCAGGTCGTGTCCTTGCCACGTGGGGTATTTCCTTGCCAGAGGGCTGTCCCCCTGCAGAGAGGGCTACTTCCTCACGCTGTGACCCCGCTGAGCTGCGCCGCTTGCTCTCTGCAGGGCTCCAAGCCAAAGCTGCGCGCTGCCTGCTCGGCCATCCAGGAGGTGCGGAGGTGCACGCGCCTCGAGATGCCTGACAACCCACACACCTTCGTCCTCAAGGTATGGCCCCGAGGCCTTTCACAGCCTTTTTGGGATGCACGTGGCTGCCCAACGCTACCGTGCCAAATTTCACTTCCTCTTAGGAGGGTGGTTTTAGCCGGGGGATGCGGCCTGTAGGGTGGGGGGTGCTGTGCTCTGGGCAGTCCCTAAATGTGGGTGAGGGCGGGATGGTGATGAACATCTCCCTCTAATGTCCCTCTGTGGTGTCCCCAGGTCACCAACGCCACTGATGTGCTGTTCGAGGCGGGGGATGAGCAGCAGCTCAGCTCCTGGATGGCAGAGATCCGGCAGTGTGCACGCGGGGGGTAAGCACTCACCAAGCCCCCGATTCTGCGTGTCCCTAAATGCTGTGCCCAGCACTCATCCTGGCTTCTGCCATCTTCACAGGTCAGATGTGGGTGACCCCGAGCTCCTGGTGGGCCGGCACCCCGATCCCACAGCCACCAGCCCTGCCACCAGCTCCGACTCCCCAAGCCAAGGTGAGCACCTGGGGACACCGAGAACGAGGCAGAGGTGTTGAGGACACCATCCCCAGGAGGGTTCCCATACCTCGCTGGGACTGGCTGAAGTTAATCCAGCCCCAGATGATGCAAGGAGGACAGAGATACAGGGGAAGGGATGAGGGTGATGAGTGGTGCTGGGCAGGGTCCCCACTTCCCTGGGGCACTCACCCCCTGCTGGTGTCCCTGTGTCCGGGCAGGGACAATGCCAGGGGTGCCGGTGGAGGCAGCGGGGCCGAAGATGGAGCAATTCCTGTCCTCCTGCCCCTGGTTCCACGGGCCCATCTCCCGCGTGAAGGCAGCGCAGCTGGTGCAGCTGGGAGGGCTGGAGGGCCACGGCGTCTTCCTGGTGCGGCAGAGCGAGACGCGCCGCGGCGAGTATGTGCTCACCTTCAACTTCCAGGGCAGAGCGAAGGTACGGGTGGGAGATGGGATGGGATAGGTTGGGTTGGGTGGAAAACGTCACCTCTGTGAGAGCCTCATTCCCACGCCAGCTGATGCTCTCCTTGTCCCAGTGCTTGCAGTGGGCTGGTGTCCCCATCCCCAGTTCTTGGAGAGGGAAAAACCCTGCAGCGAACAGGGCTGGAGATGCAGCACGTGATGCTAAGGCCATTTGTTCCCCCATCCATCCCCAGTATCCCCACGTCCCCTATCGTCTCCACCAAGGGAGCTGGTAGAAGGGTCAACAGGTCTGTGCTCTTCCCCGCAGCACCTGCGGCTGTCGCTGACGGAGCGGGGCCAGTGCCGTGTCCAGCACCTGCGTTTCTCCTCCATCACGGAGATGCTGCACCACTTCCACCGCCATCCCATCCCGCTGGAGTGTGGGGCCACCTGCGATGTCCGGCTCTCCAGCTATGTTGTCGTCCTACCCCAGCCAACGGGTAGGGAACAGCCGTCCTGGGATGGACATTCTGGGGTTTGGGGGCCCTGGGGGACAGGGATGGAGACACTAGGATGGACAGGGATGAGGGTCCTGGCCCCAAGGGAGGGTTTTTGCCCAAAGGGAGAGTCCCAGCCTTAAGGGATGGTTGCTGGGGCAGTGGGTGCAGCTGGGCCCATTTGGGGGAAGCAGAAGCATTGGGGCAGTGTCCCAAAAGGTGACCTCTGGGCTCCTGGCTGTCCCATTTGGGCAAGCAGAAGCCGCCCGCCATCACTGCGGGATGCACACCAGTACCCAGCAGCAGGGCGCTGGGACGGAACCCCCTCGAGCATCTGCTCTCTCCCTCTGCCCGCAGCTCCCGGCTCCAGCCCTGCGCTCCCCATCCCGCTGCCCTTCTGGAGCCCGGAATTCAGCCTGACCCCCTCCGAGTCCCCTCCAGAGCCCATCTTCCACCTGGTGCCACCGGCGGCTGAGCTGGCGCAGGGCTCACACCCCAACGGGGCACCCCATGGCGCACGGCCCCGCGATTCGGACTACGAAGTGGAAGCCCCAGGCCGGGGCCGCGTGCGCGCCGTGGACAACCAATACACACCGCTGTGATGGGCGCAGGGATGCACTTTTGGTGGAGAAGACCCGGAGATCCCTCCGGGTGGCACAGAGGAAAAAGAATGTATTTCCTTCCTTCTGGTTAGGGACTGTTATTTTTTATTTTTGCAAGGAAGGGGGTCGTTGTTCACTCCGGTACGGGTGTGCTCCCTCTCCTGGGCCTGTTGAAGGGCCATTTTTAAAAGAAGTTTATATATATTTTTTGGTATTATCAAAGCTTTCTCGTTACTGTTTACACAACCACCACGGGGGCACCGCACCGCAGTGCGCTCTCCTGCCCCTTCCAGGAGGAGCCGAGGGCGCGTGGCACATCCGCACCATTGGAGCAAATGAATGAAAAAGAGAAAAAAGAGAATGGATTCACAGTTGTTGGCCGAGCGCTGCCCGTGAGCTGGGATGGGGCCGTGCCACGCTACTGCCGGAGGATTTCTTCTCTCTCTATAGACAAGGCAAAAACTGGCTTTTCTCACTCCTTTTTTTTCCCACCTCGCCTGCTGCAGCCAATCGTGCAGCAGCACTGCCCGAACCGCGATGCTAACCGAGACGTGAACACTAACAGCTCCATCTCTAACAGCGCCGCCGCTGAGAGCTATTGCCGAGACTGACAGCAAAGCATCCCCCACCAACGGGGGCACTTCCAGCACACAACGCAGTTTCCCCGTGGTTTTGTACCTTGGCCATGCAGCTGCGCACTCTGCTCAGCTCTTTTTCTTCCTCCCCCCCAAAAAACGTGTCAGGGGACGGCAGTGTTCCACACTATGCAGTAATGGGCAGAGGGAGCACAAAGCCCCTCTGAGCCCACACACCCAACGTGCCTTAGGAGAGGAAGAGGAAGGTTAGGTGTTTCTGCAGCTCTGATACCAATACAGCAGCACTTTAACTTCTCTGCCTTCACGTGTGTCCCCCCAAAGCATGGGGCCCCATTTACCTGCTGGTGCCTGGAGAGAGGATCTGGCGCTCTATCAGGAGAAAGGAGGGAGCTGGGGCCGTTGCCACATTCAGGGCACATTGGCAGCGCTCAGCTCCCATTTATAGCATCATAGAATGGTTTGAGTTGGAATGAACCCCCAAAAACCATCTGGTCCCACTCCCCTGCAATGCACAGGGACACTGACAGCTCAATCCCAAGGGTTCCTAATGCAGTGTTACTCACAAACTCACAGAGAATCTTTTTTTTTTCCCCCTCTATTAAAATGAGAGCCTTCAAGAGCATTAATTAATTTAGGATTTCATTTGAAAACCAACAGTACAAAGCCTCAAAGCTTTTGCAAGGCTCTGAGAATGCAGCGTGTGCACCACTGGCCCTGCACAGTCCACGGCCAACTGCCCAGCTCTGCTGTGATAAGTGACCGCCACGCATAAGCAGACAGGAGAAAGTGGCTGCATCCCCTTGAGAAACCATACAGAGTTTTGTGCCTCCCATCTCCTGCTCTGCTCCCATTCTCCATTTTATGCATTCGGAGCATGCAAAGCCTTTTTTGCCCAACTCCTGTTTCAAACACCCCCAATGCCTGCCCTATAGCAGCCAGACCCTGAACTGGAGCACTTCAGAGAAAACGATACTGCACATTGTCACCTCCTGGGCTGCCACGGAACAGAGCAGCCCCTGTGCTCTCTGCCTTCCCAGAGCTGCACTAAGGCTGCAGGCAGCAGCATGGTCCCCATGAACCAGCAGTGAATTGAGGACAGGGCTGCCCAAATTTGGGGCTTTAAAGTCAGCGCCTCCTTGGTGCATGGTCCCTGACTGGGGAGAAGCTGCTCAGCAAAGCTCTGCAAGCCCGCAGAACACTTGCACCTGCCGCAGCCCCAAGCAGTCACACTGAATGAGTTTTTCCCTGAAGGATGAGAGGGTCTCACCCCAACTCCCCCACAATCACAGCATTGGCAGCAGAGAGATGGGAAAAGGGATTGCAGCCACACACATACGGTGTTCCTAACCCGCCCTTCTATTACAAGGGATTTGGGGTAGTTCAAAGGGGAACTACTGGGCTTGGTTAGAAAAACATACACTGAGTTCATCAGGCCATGCCCCCCTGCAAGGTTAATGCAGTGCTGAAGGTACTCTATTACATGGGAAGGAAAGGCACTCTCAGGACACTGCCTTTGGCAATAAGGATGCTAAGGGAAGGGGCAGTGCATTTGCTCTCCAGCTAGGACTGCAGAGACCTGGTTCTGACAATGCCTATGACACAAAGCAATAATTAACATTTTTAGTTATCTCATCCCTCCCTGCCACACCGCACCCCGGGCAGGTTCCCAACACTGGCACCACCACTATTTGGTGTTGCAGCACAACTATTCCATGGCAAAGCCCTGGGGAAGAGCTCCAGGTCCAGGCGAAGCCCCATGAGCTGGAGCAGCACCAGTGCACTGGGAAGGGGCCATGCAGGGGCTTTTTGTTCCTTCACCTCCGGGACCACACAACACTGCTGTCACACGACCAAGCATATAAAGCCTCCAAGTGTCTGAGCACAGTATTCCAAACTTCAAGGTGAGCTCGCTTGCTCCCGCCAGGGCACAGCCTGTACCAGCCACTGCACGCCCTCCCACCCAGCTTCTAGGGTGACTAAAGCCAACAGGTTCTGTTGGATGACTTTAGTGATTTGGAAGTTCTACTTTTCACCTGCACAGAAGAGTTCTTCATGTATAGTAGGTTTTCTATACGTTGTTTCTGTATGTACTGTACAAGTAACTTATTCTTGAATAATGCAATTTTACCATAATATAAAAAACAAAAAACAACCTGCTCTTAATAAACTGTTTTTAGAACTCGTTTCTCACTTTTAGTATTCCACCTCATTCTCTATAGTGCTGCTATTTGAGCAGACCAAGAGCTGCTCGAAGTCACAAAACCCTCCCTCAGAAATGGAAGCTCCCTGCCAGCAGGAGCAAGGCTCCATCATGGCTTTCGATGGTCGCATGCCCCCTGCTGCCCACCTGCATTTACTTACATTCATTTCGTGTATTTGTGACATCTTCCATACAGCAACCAGAGCAGCGCGAGGCTGAGGCGTTAGGGAATGGACCCAAACAGAGGAAGTTCTTTAAAACCTGCACTCAAACTCCTGCTCTCAACCCTTCGACTTGTATCTGCAATGGCCCTGTAAGTCACACACACCTGACGGGGTTCCATAGGTCTGAAGCTGGAGAAGACATTAAAGAGAGATACTGGTAAAGCAAAACACAAACAATACGTAGGTCAGTTTTTAAAACTTTTTTTATTTTTTAATTTTTTTTTTAGTTTTTATTTTATATTATCTACAAAGTAAAAGTTTTCTTAACTTAAAAGTTACATCACTGTCTCACGATAGTGATCATCTCATCAAACGTGATTTATAAATAATAATTCATCAGTTTGACGATTAGAATCTTTTTTTTTTTTTACTGAACCTGTTTCAAGTTTAGTTAGAAGTAAAAGGGATCTCCAAGTCTTGATTTTTAGTGATAATA
>JANHGO010000075.1:35882344-35897903 GCA_024606505.1 Aquila spilogaster | reverse complement strand
TATATCCACCATTGTACTATCAGGGTAATAGAATTTACTCTACTGCTGAGACAGAAACCAGATAAAGTTAGAGACAACACCAGACCAGTAAAACATATGCAGAAGGGGAAAGGGGAAGGGAGAACGGGGACAGAAATGAGAGCACAAAAAACAGGAAATGCATCTGTATAAAACCAAGGTCTGGTTTTACACAAGTTTGTTTTTAAACACAAAAGTTAAGTTTTTCAGAGGACTCCAGTTATCTGAAAACACAGGCAGTTCAGCTACATGGTAAATCTAACACAAGTTCATTGTCACAGGAATGAATATATCCACTCTCTACTTAGATAACCAAATTTTCTACTAACAGCACGAGACAAGTTTGGGTCTTTGTGCGACATAGACCAAGCAGCCAAACTGCAAACCATGGCCAGCAAACTCTACCAGCCCAGTGATACTGGTATCGGGGAGATCACACAGAGCCAACATTTCCAAGACAGACAGTATGTTCTGAAACCAACGTGCAGTTTAGCAGGGCAAGAATGACAACTCCGTGTTCAGGTATGTGCATGTGGCAGTTAAAGGTGTGTGTACTGCTCTGCTTCAGCAGTGCCTGCATTTCAAACTCTCCTTGACAAGGACATTTAAGTGGCTCATGTCTCCAGAAGTTATGAGCTGAATTGTGTAATAGACGTTTTTATCGTCTGGCTGGTAGATGGGAAGAAAGACAGTTGCTTGAACATCGTCCTTCCCAATTGTGTTTTGAGGGGAAAAACCCAACAATTTAAACACTCCGTCATATGCTTAGATGGGTCTACTGGTGACCATGCAGCTCAGCTGCTTTGCTTCTCTTGAGCTCTTGTCAACAGCGGGTTGTGAAACAGAAGCAGGACACTGTAACGACTGGCAAAGAAATCCCAGAAGTGCAGAAATATCCCATTAAACAGCATTAGACAAAAATACTTTTCTTTAAAATGGAAGAGTGCTTATCAACAAGTGTAGGTCACTGCATGTATTTTGGATTCAGCTACCTCCTTCACAAGACAGGAAGGAAAACAAACCCCAAATTTTTGGCAGTGAGGGTAGTTCACTTAATGGATCAACAGGCATTTCTCTTGGCTGGCACACAGTTACTACTTGCCACAGACTTTGAACTTGTCCCAAACCATTAGTGAAGATGGAGTTTCAGATCTCACCAGAAAATATTTCACACCTTAAGAATACTTCATGAGCAGTGCCCCCCAACCCCCACATCTCAGTGCAGTTGTCCTTGCAGACATCTTCTCTCTACCACATACGCAGAAAAAAAATTGAGTCAATTTTGCAAGAATTATCTCAAAGAAAGCACTAGTACGTTGAAGGACAGAAAGGCAATATAGGCCACTGAACCCTGATATCAATGGGGGAAAAAAAAAAATTAAAAAATAAATAATAATGTGTTTTTTAAAAAAATCAGATAGCAATTTTAAAGAACCAAAAGGAAATCTGAGAACTTGTTTGAGCAAGTGCTCCAGAAATCAAAAGCAGCAGTGGTTGTTGTTTCTCAGGAAGTTGTTATTCTGTACTTTCAAATTAGCTTTAAGAGAGGACCAGAATCAAATTGCATTGGTATATTTAGTTCAAAGATACTGCTGATAAACTTAAGATTCCCAAAATACAGAACATAAGTTATGGATACTTTCTTATAGTCACTCCATCAGATGTGAATGATTCCAGCATGTTGTTCTTTAGCAATGTACTCCATAAGCAGCTTATATTTATCACCTTAGGCATTTCTACATTTTTCCCAAGCGTTCACATATTGATAAATGGAAGCTGAAGTGAATACGTTACAGATGGACACATTTTGAGGAAACACAATCTGTCTAAGCAAGGTCTTCAAGTACACAGCACATGGAAGACTTGCAAAAATCTGAATTGAGACAGTGCTGCGCTACATCAGAAGTCATTTCATGTGTAGCTAACTGTAAACTTTGTAGGTTATGGGCATATTTGAGCCAATTCATGTTCACTAGGCAATAAACATGTCTGCACATGGCAAGAACATACTCTTAAAAAAAGTGTCTCATATGGAGTTCATGATCCAGCTGGGTTGAATGGTTTCAATAACAAGAATTTCAAGCACTTGATCATTTACTGGGAAGGTGGGAGAATATTTAGAAGAGTCACCAAGTAGCTACTTGAAAGAACACAGGAGGACATGCAATTTCTGTTAAATTAGGTGCTCTTGGGAAAGTATATTTACATTACATGGCAGGAAATCCCAAAGAATTCTCAAGTTTGACCCAACTTAGTTGTTTGCACTGGTAGGTAGTCACATACCTACAACAGACAAGCTGCAAAACCAACACAAAATGAGATCTAACAGTTGTAAGTTAGAATATCAGTGAAAAAAGTATACAGACATCTGATCAAAGCCAACCAAGGGAACAGGCTTGCACTTCAATGCTGTAGAACCCACTGGTTACAGAAGATAAGGATGGTGCACAATGGGAAATTGCTAGGAAGTCACATGCAACCATTTTGAAGCAAATCTCAGATTATCTCATGTTTGGTTTTATTTTAATTAGGATTTGAAAGGAGAGTTTTCACCAATAAAGGTCTGAAAGCCTTTGATCATTCACTTTATCGGAATTCTATTTAATCTAATGAAAAAGCAAACAGAAGATCTGTTTACATGGACACCTCAAGCACAAGAGTTGAAAAGATCAAAGTAATACAATTAGCAAGGACCTGTGAGAGAAAGACTTAATCTCTACAAGTAACTTCCATTTGAGCTGAAATGTTCTTCCTCCAAGTGTCAAAAAAGGTTTCTCTCTCTTATTTTTGTTTCTTAGCTATGTTACCATACCACTGCAGAGATCTGACAGGATGTTTTCAGATGGGTAAGACACAGACTTTTTAAAATCAGAATTAATTTCACACTAAACTTCAGATTCTTAGCCTTGTAAGTTTTCATGACACATCATGGACTTCCATTAAGTAGCAGTGTAAAACTAAGCACCGGAAAACATACAAAGATGTCTAAAGGTACAGAAAATCTTTTATTAGAATCTAAGTCAATAATATACGTGACCCAATAAAAGTCTTCCTCAGATGCTATAACAAGTATTGAAATGCCACGTTTTCAAGAGACCATCTGCTGTTTTGACATTTTATGACAATTTCCAAGCCTTCTAGCAACCTTGATTCTACCTCTTTTCAATAGCATGTTTTGCAGTGAGTTTTTTTTCCTCTGAACTGGGCATTGATTTATCATACATTTGTAACGTTTTAGAAGTTCTTTCACATTTTACTTTGTAACAAGGTAACCCACATTTTCAGCACTTCACTGTAAGTGAAATATGCCCATCTGATAATGCTGGAGACTAATTGTCAAAGTCAGAGCAATACATGAGCTATTTCATATACTTATTCTTGACTTACCAAAAAAGAAAGGTAAGCAACACATGTTTTATTTTGCTTAAACAGCAGTGTTCATACTGTTAATAATGCTAGTAGTATCATAAAAACAGCATTTCACTAATTGTCAGAACTAAAGTCAAGTTTTGAAACTGAGGTCATAGCCTTGCAATAAAACAAGTCCTAATTATAATCAAGAAACAATCAAGGGATGTTGTATCAAAAGCATCAAGAGAACTTGAACAAACTTCTTTCAGCAGATATTCTTTAGCAGCTCCCAGGTTGAAATTTCATCTTGGTCACTGGCATCCTACTGAAATCAGCATACTTGAGTTTTCATTTTAACCAGGTGGCTCAGTTTTCAATGCTCTGCTCATCATCTTATGAAATATAAACCACATCTACTGGTGTAATCTGAATGATACCCACGTTTGAAGCTTGAGATTAAATACATCCCTGCACAACATAAGAACTTAAAAAGTTACATATAACACAAAACGTTTCCTACCATACATAGCATGCGTCTGTTCATGCGCACCATACTGTGTTGCAGAAGAAGATACTAAACCAGGCTGTGCGTGTGTTGGTGGTGCCATCATTCTAGCGTTGCCCTGTATTACAGGGCTATAAACATGAGGATGCTGCATTCAACAGAAATAAGGAAACAGACAATTAATTGGAGGACTATTACAAAGAAACTAGTGCCATCTAAACAATAATTATGTACTTAGTAATAGCTTGGCCTTACTAAAATGCAGAGCAAACTAAAGATTTCATACTATCACCATTACCCCAACTGTTTCTAAAAATTTAAGGACATTTTCTGCAGCAGGCTAGAAACTGACAAAAACCATTGGCATATCTAATTTTTGCCACTCTAATAATGTAGTAAGCTTATGTATGTAATTATATATTTATCCAATTACATATATATATGTAAAAGCCTTTGAAGTAAGAGGAGTACACCAAATAGTTTATTTTTACAACATATAACTAGGACATGTCCTCGCCATGACCTGAAAGGAATTCTTCAAAGAGCTAAAAAGGTAGTATCAATAGTAAGTGCCAACTTCCAAACTGACCTTGAAATTTGTTACAGGCTTTGAAGCACATTACAACACCACCAAGCATGCTCCAGAACACAGAAACTGTTCTGAGTGACTTCTTATGACTGGAGACAGTAGGGCATTTAGGACTGAGCCACTTAATTATTTCTGTTTTGACTTATCACATACACTAAAAGCACTCTTACCTGAGATTGGTAGTGTGGCACATGCTGCACAAGAGGCTGATTAGGAAACTGTTGGGGACTATATGCAACATATTGTGTTGAATAAGCAGGTGGCGTAGCTACAATTGGAGGGCCTGCTGCTGAGGCAGGATGCATCATGGTGCTCTGATGATGTTGGTCTTGCCGTTGCTGTGGCATATTTGGTACTACGAAGCAAAGAATGCATCACATTAGAAACACAGGACAAAGAATGACAATCTTTGAGAGATTTTACATTACAATGTCACTGGGACCAAGTGCAATATCCTCACCCCTCACCTTTAACCACATATCAGAGCTCTAGCAAAAAGGAACAGCATGAAAAGGAGTTCCTCCAAGAAACATTTGATTTGCATCACTGCCTTTGAGCCATGTATATGGCCACAAACCCAGGCCTGCTTTTTTTGTGAAGGAAGGAAGAAAGGTGGAGGGAGAGAAAGACTGACAAGAATCAGTAACGAAAGAGAAAGGTTATATCAGGATACCTACATTAATCAAATTTGATCCTGTCCCCTTCAAAAGGCTTAATTCACCCTCTATGGGAACTACTCAGCAACTGTTCCATCAACTGGAAAGCTGAGTCTGTTAAAATTACTTGTGCTTATGGCTGAGGAGAGCACAATAAAGGTCTCTACATAGCCGCAATTTGAGGTATTCACATATTTTAAGCTCTGTGCTACCCCTCAGGATAGCAGAAAGCAACTTTTAGGTCACACTCAACACTGAAGGGGACAAGTCAACCTATAAGAAGAGGAGGAGTAGGAATAATTAGAGGGAAGAAAGATTAAAGAGAGCAGAGCACTGTAGTGTGGGACTACCTGAGCTATCCTGGTAAGACGACCAACTGAACCACAGCAGCAAGGCGCTCAGAACAAACTAATTCAGCCTACTAAGCAACAGGGCATGAGAGTTCAAGGTGAGCTCCAGCTTGCTGCAGTGAGGCTGTAACTAATAACTATGCTAACTCAAGCACCTGTAAACTCCACTGCAGTGTGCAATGTAGACAGACCCCTTAGAGAGAGGAAAGGAGGGAAATGTTGAAGATGTCAGTAAATTCACTCAATGATGATTGTATTTACACTGCAAATCAATAGAAAAAAGTAAATACAGGATGCAACTTGAACAGTGTAAAGGTACTGAACTTTAACCCATGCAGCTCCTTCAGGACCATGCTGCACACAGGATGCATATGCAGAAAATAATGAAATTTAAAAAGGGAATTCAGAATAGCAGAGCAGCCTCACACAGCAAGTGAGTACACAGCAATATATTTCTGATTAAAACAATCAGTGTTACCAACCAAAATATCTCATGGCTCAGGTCACAGTAAAGTTAGTGTGTTTTAAAATAGAAATACATTGCAGGTTTCTGTCTTCCCTACATTCCTAAAGGCTACTTGTTTATTTCTGAACAGCAGAACTGCTCTTCTAAACAATTTCCTCCTCCAGTGACTGGAGCTGCAGCACTGGAACCTATCATCATGAACCACTGTATAAAACTGCAAGAAAGCATATACTGTGTAGAATTAGAGCATTATCTGAAACATGACTATAAAAACAAGACCATCATTTTTCTGCTCCTTCACTGCACTGCACAGAAGAGTGCATCTCATCACACATGTTCTCCTCTCCATAGCCACAGGTGTCACTTGTTAAAAACATGGTATTGTTAGTCCAGCTGTTCATTTACTGTTGCAGAAGGAATGCAAAAGAACAAACTGGAACCAGCAGTAAGCTCTTCCCAAAGAGTAGCATACTCTTACTTAAGAAATAGCGATTTTGCTTGTTGACAAAAAAACCCAACGATTAAAGCACCATTCAGGGCTCTGCTGTAAACCAGTACAGAAAGTTCCCTTTAAACAAACCCGTAACATTTATGAAATAGAGGAGACGATCAGCTTACCCTAACATTCCAAGCAACAGAGACATTTTCCCATTTGTCAAATCCAAACCCAGCAACTCCCCATTACTCAAACTTCTCATGTTTTGGCTGAATTAGTTCATCTAGAAATGCATTAGCATTTCCACTTACTTCCTTTTATTAAAAATAGCATTTAAAATACCAATCAAATACAAATTAACATGGATTAAAAAATATGCAAACATTTGTAATTTATTCATGCTGCATGCAGACTAAGAACCAAACAGGCAGTATTATTCTCACCTTTACCTGCTCTATATGTCTTGGCTTGGTTCACTGGCATGGGCGTCATGGGAATAGGATACAAAGGCTGAAAAAGAAGGAAGAGTTGAAGCTATGACACTCCTATAAAAAGTGAGTGCGTATCGGGTGGGGGCCCACTCAGTTTTGATGTGTTTTACTCTGTTATGTTACATGGTTTATTGAACTCTGCCTAACCTATGATATTTTATTTTCTTGGATCACTGTGATTAAGTCTGCGTGTACAAACAACTAAGACCATATGGTTTGCAACAACCAGTCAAGTAATGACGCTACTGCTACTTCAAGCAGTGTACTAAATCAGACAGCTTTGTACCAGCTAAGATTTGAAATCCTAGTAATCCTTACAATGACCAGAAACTAGTGGGACACAGCTGGAAGCTAAGGACGAAGAAACAGTTGCTTAGAACTTAAGGAGTAAGACTATGCTTGGAGGACAATAAATGTGAGTAAGCGCTGCTGGAATTTACAAGTGTTTGGGACTATTAGAACATCTAGGTTGAGGGACTACTGGGAAGAGTCTGTATTTACATAGCTAAAACTCAACAACAATGTAATTGTGCCCATATTTACAACAGTAATACACACTGTATCATTTCACTGTTTTAACTTAGATCTCGTAAGTCTCCTCAACTTGCTGACAATCATCTGGAAAGTCTTAACAAGTTTTCAGCATATGCTGCACTTACCTGCACGCCTGGACTCACTGGAACTGGGTACATCATATTTGGTGCAAAACAAACAGGCTGAGTGTACACTGGGGTTGGCTGCTGATGACCCACCATGGAGGGGCTAGGTTGAGCTTGCGGACGAGGGGAGGTTGGTGTAGTAGAAGGTTTCGGCTGCAAACAGGGTTCAGCAATGCATATGCAAGATTAGCTTGATTATCCTCCAAGTAAAAGCTTTGTTTATAAAGGTCTACTCAAAGGCAACGTTAAACAGTATCAAATAACTTACTTGAGCAAAAGATCGAGGGTTGAACTCTTTTGCATTAGGATTAAGCGTTGATTTTCTAACTTGCCTAAACATAAAGAACAAAAAATGATGTTCAGCATTATTCTTTTACAAGCATATCTGCAGAACTCCCTAACAATTAAATATTTAAAGAGACGAAATACCTCATTTCCACCTGAGAGTCAGATTTTTTGAGAACTCAAACACATGGCATGCAAAAAGCCACTCTTACTGACAGTACTCTTACTATACTTATCCATAAAAAAGTTTTCCTGCTGTTGATACTACAGCTCTCATGAGCCAGGAAAACACGTAAGTAAGCATTTAGATATGGATTACATATCAACAGGACCAGAGTTCTATATGCAGCTCTGCCACTGACTCATGAGACGGCTTCCAGTACAGTCACTTCACCTGTTGTTTCCTCTGTATAACAGAGTACTTACATCGGCCATATAAACATTAAGATATTACACATTCATAACAGCTTTTTCTACAAATGGCTAAATGCTAGTAACAGATGTGCTTATTCTAAAAGGCGTAATTACTCACTCAGAAGTATCTTTCTTCTCCTCTTTATCCTCTTTATCTTGTTTACTTCCAGGCCCAGATGTCTGTACACCTTGTGAAGTTACCTCAGGCCCTCGCTTTTGCTCAGAACTATTACTTATTGAAGGCGAAATACTTGGACTATTAGGTTTGCTACTGCCACTGTTAGAGTTAGTATTACTGCCAGTTTCTATGATAGATTCTTTAGGGGTTGATTCTGTCTTTTCTTTAACTACATCTCTTGATTTTTCACCTTCTCGGCTTTTGTTTAGCAGCTGATCCACTGCATCTGAAGAGGAACTCGACTGTAACTGAAAAAAAACCCAAGGAACGTATTCAGTAGATTGACATACAGAACTAGGGAGAGACAATCTAATGCTATCCCATACACAGAGTCAAATACAGTCCCATAGGCCTGAATCATCTGGAAATGACCTTTTAAAAAATAAATTTCCATTTCTACTAGAAAAGCGATCTAAGAACATTGACAATGTTTTAAGCCTACACTGTGAAAGAAGGTCTTCAGCGACTCAGCTGACCTATATGTTGATTAGAAAGTGACAGGGAAGTTTAAGACAACCCTCTGGACTCATCCCCCTGTGTGATTTAACAGCAACACCTGAAAAGCTAACCTGATTTAATAAACCATTATAACCAGGAAATAAGTAATATGAATTCTTCCATTTTCCTCAGCAAAACCCTTTATTTAACTTTGAAACAGCTCTTCCATATGGAGCATAAATGTGATAATTATTTGTACCTAATGATCAAACAGGTTTCAAGTACTATTTTCAGTGTACAGTCAATATGCACATTTACAGGTATTAGGCAATTGTACCAGCAAGAGTCAGCATTGATTTTATAATATCTAGCACGAATTCTTATAGATATTTTCATAAATTAAGCACAAGTAGTAAGGACCCATTTTCCTGTTAACACATGCAATTTATTCAATTCATTAAAATAATCTGGATGCACACGAGAACTATGATACCATTAAATTAACATATAGAGAAACTTACCCTAAAGTCATTCTTAAATTTCTTTAAATCATCAATCTGTTTTCTATGTTCTGAAACAATTGGAGATACACCTGCCAAACAGAAGACCAACATTGTCCAAGCATTTCTAATACAAGTTTTATACACAACTGTCCTGGTTTCGGCTGGGATAGAGTTAATTTTCTTTCTAGTAGCTGGTATAGTGTTATGTTTTGAATTCAGTAAGAGAAGAATGTTGATAGCAACAACTGTAAACATCAGTGTGTTAAGTAGTACTTATACTAAGTCAAGGATTTTTCAGCTTCTCATGCCCAGCCAGCAAGGTGGCTGGAGGGGCACAAGAAGTTGGGAGGGGACACAGCCAGGGCAACTGACCCAAATTGGCCAAAGGGATATTCCACAGTATATGGCATCATGCCCAGTATATAAACTGGGGGGAGTTGGCCTGGGGGGGGGGGATTGCTGCTCGGGAACTAACTGGGCATTGGTTGGCAAGTGGTGAGAAACTGCATTGTGCATCACTTGTTTTGTATATTCCAATCCTTTTATTATTATTGTCATTTTATTATTGTTATTATTATCATTATTAGTTTCATCCTTCCTGTTCTATTAAACTGTTCTTATCTCAACCCACGAGTTTTACCTTTTTTCTTCCAATTCTCTCCCCCATCCCACTGGGTGGTGGGGAAGTGAGTGAGTGGCTGCATGGTGCTTAGTTGATGGCTGGGGTTAAACCATGACAACAACCCTTACATTACCTTTTTGCAAATTTAGAAATGTTTACATGTCTAAAAATGAAATACAGTGGTATCATTTTATCTGTAATTTGGTATAATTCCATGAACTACGTGTATGAGCACACAGAAATACTCTGTGAAACCATGGCATTACATAATTGACATATCTATAGTTCTAACGCATCACACCAAGACAGAAGCCCTGAGGTGCAGGGACTGCAGAACTCAGCTGAACACAAAGAAGCATCCAATAAAACTCTCAAAACATAACATGCCAGCATTTCAAGACATAGCAATTAAAGGTGAAACACTGATCAAGTTCAACAACATGAAAAGATTTTTTTGAGAACTGAATGAACAAGCAATGCTGCAGGGAAAGCCAACTTTAAGGCATAATAGGAAGAAGTACAGTTATAAAAAACTATGCTGACCACAATGCTCAGAAGTATTGTGAGCATAGCTCTAAGTAGAAACACTCATTCAGTCCAAAGAGAGCTAAAAAACAGCTTTGTGAGCAGGAAAAAAAACCAAAAGGGGGGAAAAAGGGAAAAAGAAAAATAAGAAAAAAGAATAAAACAAGTAAAAAGAAATCACACCATCCACATGAGCAACACTGTGTTGATGAAATGAGTCAAGAACAACAGTTAAAATTGTAGGCCTGCCACTTCAAACTGCATGACCGAATTTTCACTGTAGAACACCCAAGCTAGACTGCTTCCTAGTCTTCTTTAAAATGCTAACTACAGCAGTCAATACAGCAGGCTTGGTGCTTAGAATTCCTAATTACTCAAGTATATATGAAAGCTTTTGATACAAACCTTTGTTTTCAGGTTTAGGAAAACTAGGAGAAGTCTCACTTGGCTTTATATTCTCCTTGTTTCCAGTTGCAGAATTTTGCCTCTGGTCCTGAAGCCTAGTATCTTTAGCTAGAAAAGAAATTGCCAAAGTTGTTTTCTTATACACAACTCAAACTAACCAAAGAGAGATGGCAAGACAGAGACAGAAGAGAGATTTAACCATGTTTAGCTTGCAAAAGAAAAACCCTAAGTTACACATTTTATGCTACCTAGTTAGGGCCTGGAGGGTTATCCTCCCCCCTTCCCCACCCTACTGTCTTTAAGCCAAATGAAAAAGTCCTAGTCAAACACATCCCCCTCATCATACACAGAACCTTAACTAAGCTGAAAAATCTATAAACTGAAAGCAAATTATTTTCAGTAGTCCAAGTTCTTCATACAGAAGGCTACAAAGATTTGAGAGTTCTTAGACATTTGACTGTGCTCTTGAATGTTCCCCCCCACTCCTTTCACTATGCTCAAAATATCCTTTGAAACCAGCTGCCTACGTTTCTTTAAATCAGAAAAAACAGCTAGGCACTCAGTTTGAAAAAAATCCTCAATTAAGTCAAAAACCTATAAGCCCATACTACCTAAAGGGCAGAAGAAATTAAGCATACAGACTTCTTAAAAAGCCTCTCTCCAACCTTAGTTTAAAGCTGGCACCATGAGAAAAGGGAAACTCACTCCACAGTAAAATTAAACACATCAGAAGTTTTCTCATCATTTAGAAAGCAGCTTTGCTCTTGTATAGGCATATTCATTGTGAGGGATTAGGGAAAGGGAGCATTTGCAAGCTAGCAAGGGAAACTTACCTTCGCTGGAAGGGGTAACTGCTCTGTTGGATGCAGGGCTGGCAGGTGTAGGAGAGGCAGCTGGAACAGGCATGGCAACAGATTCAGTGGGAATAGTACCAGGCTGAGGAGAAGGCAGAGCTGGTCCTGTGGGAGTGCTGCTCTGCCTTGGAGACCTAGGCCTGTGTGTTTTAGGGGATAATCTCGGAACTAGAAACAAACAGGAAAAAACAGTTATAGGATAAGCTTCCTCATCTGCTCAGCAGTTTGCTTATTTTTAAAATTACTAAAAACATGCTTTAAAATACTTGGTGGAACATTATATAGTAATTGAAAACCTGTTTACCTGTGAGGTACACCTCCTAGTTCTTTACAACGCAGCATTTCAGATAAGTGGTGTGATTTTTCTGCAGATTGTCCCCTAATACATATCACTGCCCTGTAGTCCCACCATGAAACTGCAATATGCTCCCCAGCCCCCCAGTAGTGCAACTACAACAGCTCACATTGACACAGTTTCAGGCAGAACAGAAAAGGTGGTCAGGTCTCCATACAAACAGATGTAAAACATTTTTAAAAGGGCTGAAAAAACACATCCATTTTACAGCATCCTCTTTTGGAGGTTTGTCAGCTGGAAAAAAAATAACATATCCTATTGAAAGAAGATTATTTGATGTATATTTTTGCCCCTGTGTTAAAGCAGCAAGGAAAGTTGTATATTCTTTAAATGATAAGTTGTACCTCCTGCTTCCTGCTCATCCCACTGTGGCTAGTTAGTTGCTTTACGTCACATAATAACTTCAAGTGAGCGAGGAGAAAGAGAGATAAGTCGTTTAACAGTCCTACTTGCATGTTAATAACATATAAAGTTATGGGGGGTGGGGAGGGAAGAAGAATCAGAAATAATGCCAGAACAGAAGAGTTTATTTAAATCTTTTCCACAAGGCAACAGGTCTATGGGGGTCTAATTCATACCTTCTTTCTGAAAAATGCATTCCCACTACCCTCCTCTAGAATTCTAGCACTCCTAAAAAGTATCAGACTTCAAACTGTCGCTCACT
Organism: Aquila spilogaster; assembly: GCA_024606505.1. Classification (NCBI taxonomy): domain Eukaryota; kingdom Metazoa; phylum Chordata; class Aves; order Accipitriformes; family Accipitridae; genus Aquila; species Aquila spilogaster. The sequence continues at coordinate 35,885,139 of JANHGO010000075.1, read as the reverse complement.
TGCCCTTCAATTCAAGAAAGCGCCCAGCTGCTGACAACTCACTAGAACACAGCCTCAACTACAAAAGCTCAAAACTAGGGCCTGTGTCACAAGACTGAGCTTTAAATTTAAGTCAAATATTAATAAAAGATGTTAACTGATTCAAGAGAGACACTGACTATATCTGCTACTACATTACTTAGACAAACACAAAATGACCACTTAAAACCTACATAATTTTTAGAGGAAAAATATATCCAACTTAACCTGAATATCATTTCATCTTCTAACACCAACCTTCCTCTATCCAAACACCTTCATTTGTAAACCACAACCCAGTTACACTGCTATTAACCAAATTCAGTGATGCAATGGAACGTACTTCTTGTCTCCTTCAATAACCTTCCTGAAAATTACTTCTTTCAGCAACTAATTCCCACATTTTTCCTTCCTTTCTCTTCATACAGCATCTGACAACCTCTCTGCAGTTAGGACAATATTGCACTTGAAGGACCAGCTCACCAACTATTTTATTAAGCTATCTGGGAACATCCTTCTCCCACTTCATCTAAGCAAGCTAAGTTAGCAGACCAGTGTTTATTCAGAGCCTGAATTGTCTAGAAACGCAGTATTCTGCTTAGCATTCACACTCTAAAGTACCCCTGGCAAGCCATCTGCAATAAGCCAAGCTTTACCTACCCCCACTGACAACTGATGACCACGTCCCACCTGAAGGGCTGCCTCGTGCCACTGCAGTAGTAGATGCTTCCCCTGGTGCATTATGAGATACAAATTCTAAGCCACTTGAAATTGTACCCCTACCAGTAGAGACTCTGTGACCTCGAGGGTGCCGTTGTGCCTTAGGAGACATCCGTGGAGGCCCTGAGAAAAAGAAGACAACCCCACACAATAAGTACTTAACGTCCATCACTAAGAGTACCCAAACATACCATCTCTTTTTAAAACTGGATTTAATCTAATAACTCTCAATAATGCAGTAATACAGTCAAGCAGTTTACACTGACATCGACTAGAACCAGGGATCCACGAGACTAAAAAGGCCAAGCCATTGGTCCAGCCAGACTACCAACACACTCATCACCTTGCTATGACAGCTCACGTTCATTGATATTTAGAAGCTTTATCAGAATTGAAACAGGTATGCAAGTCCTGGATTTAAAATATTTGAATCCAAGTATCCAATATTGCTTACTGCAAGACAAGCCAAAAAGGTTAGTGGCCCAGCTCCCTCTGGATAAGCGCAGTTCCAGGCTATCAAACATTTTCCAGAAAAGAAAAAATTTCCATCACTTTTGTCAGGTGGTCAGTGATACCAAACATTTATCTACAGAGTAGTCACCACTGGCTGACCAATGCTCTTGGGGAATTTCAGCAGAGCAGTCTGCACCAAGGCTAAATTGCCTGCAGCAGGTCACAATTCATTTACAAGTCAGCAAAATTGCAACTAAACAAGTTATTGTTATCCCAAGGTTCAAGTCATGCATGTTTAACGCCAGAAGCTAAAGTCATAAGTGAATACAGTAATTCTGAACAGCTTATACAGCTGCCACAGAATAGTTATACTCAAGTCTAAGCACCAATACAGTTTCTACATCCTAACAAACATTTTCTTTACAAGATCAGACTCAAATGTTGATACTTCAAAAGGAAAAACTGTGCATGAACAGAAGACAATCTGACTGACTACAGTTCATTTTTAATATAGGTCAATAATAGAGAAAAGTTCAGATAATGGCTTTCTGGTTTCAGATAAAGTTCTAAAATATCAAGTATCTCTTCTGGTTACATAAATCTTTAAATGTCAGCCTCTATTTTAACCATGAATGTAAAGTATACTTCAATCCAAATTATCTACAGGCAAGTATTTTAAAGAATACACACTTTCCAGCAATCCTCCTCTAGTAGTAGAAACTAAATGTTGCAGTAAGCAGCAGTTCACTGCATGCCTGATAAATCAATCGCAAGAGCTAAAAAAATAACTGAATTTGCATGTGGAGTCTCGGTATCTTACTAAATAAAAAAAGCTCACATTGATAAATTGACAGTAGCATGCCATACAGACATGCCTACTACCATCCACTTTCTGGTTATGGAGCATCTTGAGCATTTATCAGGCAAGCTGCAGAACAGTGTTACTGATTCAATGAGTAGGATGATGACTGTTCTCTCTCCCATGGCTCCAGTGGAGCCAGCTACAGCAGAGACTGCAAGCTTCCAGTGAGTTTAGTGTAACTGGTTTGCGTTTTTCCAGGCTTGCTAGACCATGTTGTGCAGGCTAGTTTTTAAGTGCACTTAAACAAAATAAAATAAAAATTTTAAAATGTGTTCCTTACTGTACCCTCGGAGGACAAACAAATTTAGTTCAGCTACTTCTGCATACAGTTACCGAAGACTCATGGGTTAGCCTTTCTCTGCATATTATGACTGCTAGGGAGCCGACTTACTGTTCTGCCTCAATGCAAACAGATCTAAAGTCCTCTACAGATTCGCCTTTGAAGCAGCTTATCCTATCCCATTCCACAGTGCACTTCTCGGAATACAGCATTTTTGTTAGTACTATTGTTGGTTTTTTTTACAAAAGGTAATTCAATTATTTAGTTAAATTTGAAATGGCTTTTTGTGGAACAACTGTATTAAAATATTTGATACTTCATATAAATGTACGTTCCTAAAAATGCCCTCTAAAGTTATCAGGTCCTGCATGTTGCTGTTGGTTAAGTTAAGACACTGAGCAGCGTTTACAAAGCTGAGTTTATTTCATACCAACTTGGGAAATTTCACAGCTTTATTTTGTT
>JANHGO010000075.1:35857853-35881733 GCA_024606505.1 Aquila spilogaster | reverse complement strand
TCTACAAATACTACTAAGGAATAGACAGTAAAGTTTGATCTGTTAGCCTATCATATATATGTTCTACAGTACGCATCACTCTTGACAAGGTCCTTAAATAGCTACCAGAGGTTCTCAAACAGTGGTTCACATATAGTATTGGCTATACAAACTGCTATTTTCAAACCAAATGATGAGCAATATCAATTCTAGGAACTGTATCTTTACAAAAAACAGCGGTGTTCAGTGTCTGAATCCTGACATTTATGCCTCTATCAGTTATCTGAAGTATTAATGTAGTATTTTAATCTAGGATATAGGGTTCATTGTTTCCAAAACAAAGAAATTGAATTCACAAGCCATTCTGAATATTTTACGTATATCAAGTTCATTCAGCAGAGTAATAGGATGACAGAAACCACAAATACTACGAACAAACTTCAAGGTTAGCATTGTTTGGGCAAGACTCAGTTGTACATCCTTTATACAGCTGACTCTGTATTTAAAAAGGAAGTCTCACTTACCTTTAGATGTTTCTCAGACTTCCTCTCCAGATAGAGGCACTTGAGTATTATGTATTTTTCATTTATTCACAACAACCTCACGTAATAGCATTTTTAACTTATAAAAATAATGCCTCAAGGATAGGCTACTGCTGAAATCCATCTCAAGAAATGGTGTTTGGCTTATGAAACACGAATTCCTGCTATACAGTGCCCAGTGATGTCTGTTTATAAATATTACCCATGTGTACAGCAGAAAATACTCAAATAGCTATTTGGAGAGAAGGCTTTTGATTCCTTTTCCCCTAACACTTCTCTTACTTTCCCAACAATGATTTCTCCCCTCCCACCCCCCGCCATCACCGTGAAGTCAGCGAGTTGCTTTATTCTTTTTTATGGGAAACCAAATTGAAGAGAGTGACACTTCCTCGGCTGCCACCTCCCTTTCACTAGGTGTCAGCATTGCTACTGCTCCACACAGAGCTTAGCAGTAGCAATACATAAAGCAATTTTTAATCTTTAAAACCGCATACTGCATCATCATCTAAGACAAAGGTGTTTGAGAAGGAAAACAAGTGACATTTCTGCTCCACAAAGCTACATACAGTGCAGTCAAATGCATGTTTCATTATGAGTAAGTTAAACCCAAATCAAAATCACCACCTCTGTGTTAAATGATGAATGCTAACCTAACTTACAAAATACATATCCTAAGACCACACCATACGCAGTTTCAACATAATTAGATAATTGACTGCAATTTTATAAGGCACATTCATTTAGACTTCAGATACTTGCCTCCGTTAACTACTCTTTGATCTGCTCCAGAGTTAGGACTGAATTCTGAAGTATGGGATCCAGACCTTGAAATTGGTGGGCCTGATCCAGACTGGCCCATCCTTGGTGAGTTTTGTCTTCCACTTCCCCAGGACAGGACATCTCTATTCCTCTGTCCAGGTGGAATGTATTTATTTTCTCTGAAACACAGCAAATTTCTATCAGTGTTAAGACAGAACTGAAAGACAATGAAAAGTACCTGATCAAGTACTCTGCTGATATTTTCTATCTTTCTCAAATCAAGCTAAAGGAAAATTCTAAATACTATCAGATGTTGACCTAACATTCACCTCATGAACTGGCTTTTGATACTGACCACACAGTCCACTTTCTATGAGCCCACAGACACTGAATGATTTAGTACTAATGCCTGAAATTCTCCATGACATACCAAAACCACTGCCCTTTCCTGTAATTTGGTATGAATTCACCACAGTGACATATCAGAATGGGGAAGTCTGTTTCACTACAGAGATAATACAGAGGGCCAGGCAGAGGTGTACAAGTTAGCATGAGTGCCAAAACCAGCACAATTGTTTACACAACGTTCCTAGCCTAATCAGCCCTGCTAAAAAAGCACAGTTTCAATGAGTAAATTGCAACTGTACCAAAATATGTACATCATTTAAATAAAAATACTATTCATAGTGTATGCAAGTACCTAGTGTTCACACCATGTCCTTCTCGTTCATTAGCATTTCTCTGAACAGCAGTATATTTTTCTTCTTCTGTTCTTTCATCATTTTCCAAGGCAACCCGAGCTTTGTATTGGGCACTTGATTCAATTTCCTCTGCTAATTGAGTTGCTCTGGCTTCCCGTTTTAAAAACTCTTCTGAATTATCTCTTTCTAATGGCACCCTAAAAGACAATGGAAAGGAAAAGAATCTCTGAAATGCATTCAAAAGCACAAAGGAGCTACAAAAATTACACATTCTAACCAAGTCAGAGTAAAAAAACCTTGCTTTTAAGCCAGCAGACTTGCTGTCTTTTTTAATATAAGTATGTCCGTATTCCTGGACTGGTTTGATATTGTGTGCAAATTCTGTGTCATTTACCTGCCTAGAGAGCCGAGGTCAGGGTGCAGAGCTTTTTCCATATGACTTGCAAAATCCCTGGTCCCTAAAGCTATGTAAAGGCTCCAACTTTTGACATGGTTGAGCACATTAGTAATAAAAAGCCTTAGTCTGTTGTTTAGATAGGAACCTACCATAAGAGACCAAATTTTAATTTCTTTAGCTATTTACACATTGCCAACAGACACAAGAGTCCCCAATCCTACTGAAATTCAGGAGTTACATGCTTAATCCTTTGATAATTCCAGCCATAGAATTTCAGCTCTTCCTGTTATGAATAACTGCAGAAAAGATGAATGCAATACATTAGAGCATGGGACGAGAAACCCATGACTCATTTGCCATGTCCTAGGACCTGAAAACCATTCATTCCTTGTATCTGTATTAGGTAATAGCATATTGCAAAACCCATATGCAGCTCCCTTAGGAAAGCCACCAAGTAAGAATTCAGTAGACAAGCAATGAAATACTGGAAGAGATAACTAGAGATGGACATCACACCTGGCACTTCCTTCTGTCCACCTATGGTTTGGGTTTTTACCTGTTCTAATTTTTGTTAAAAGTATCAGGTTTTATAAAACAACTTTGTGCTTTGTCCCCGATTCTAATTTTGAGTTCCAAAAGTTGTTTCATCCAACCTCACTTCAGAATAAACTACATAAAAATGCAGAACACAGTTAAGGCTTGGACCACACCATGCTGGGCGTTATATAATCACTACTGCACATATTTTGAATAATATAAAAAAGAAGAACAAAGAAAGTAGGTGGAGATACAAACCAAGTATGAAATAATATATGCAAGATTACTCAAGTGTTGGTGGCAGAACTAGGAAAACAAGTGGCTTTTGCCAAATTCCAAGCCAGCACTCAGCTACTGCATCACAAATTTTTCCCCATACACACATTTTGGGCCAGTCGAGACATCTACTGGCCTTATCAATGGTTAACTGCAAGAATATTAAATAAAAACGTTACCCTTCAGTGTAAAGCTTTGGCTCAAATAAGATATGCATGAACACAATGCATACAAACCTGAAGTCATGGGCCTCGCTTACCCTATATTAAGTATACACACAAGAAAGGAGAACACCCAATACATCCTCATTTATTTAAAGTGACTGAAAAAAATGAAGGTATGTATGCAGTAGCACTGATGGCAACCTAAACAAGCAAAAGAATGATTTTACATTTTCTAACAGGGAAAAGACCATTAGAGATGAAACAAAGGGGATGGGCAAGATGACATTGTTCAGAACCCCAGTGATGAGAGAAGCATGTACAGCAGCTGATCAACATACTAATGCAGTACACTTGCTAGAACACAAACTTGTACCTTTATGCAGTTTGACAAATTATACCTGCTAACGCTTAGCTCTAGGGAGAGAAAACAATCAAACAATAAATCCTTTACAATCCTTCAGTTGCACATATAAGCATTTAGCTACACTGCTGCTCATCACATACTTGGAGAATCAGGAAAAGTTTCCCAGTTTAGCAGACTGATATGCAAAGCAAGTTGCTTGACTAGGAAACAATAGAATTTGTCTCTGGCAATTTAAAGCCACCTTCATGTTTTTAATCTGTTTCCATTAATATCCATAAAGCAGAAAGATGGAAGACTAAAGTTCAAAAGTACAAAAAGTACTTAGAGCAGTGAAGTATACGAAAGAACAGCTTCCCCAGGATTCAAATATAAGCTGATTAAGACACTTTGATTACCACCATGTTACAGGTCTATTTTAACAAAATAGTAAAAATAAAATTGTTGAACCAGAGACCTGTGCTCTGATTGTTGAACCAGAGACAAGTGCTCCAATTCTATACACAAAAATCAAAATATTCACTGCAATTCCTTGACATTCAAAAATAAGCTTACACTTTGGGGGTTAAAAGAGTGGGAAAACATTAAAGACATTTCACAATGGCTGTTGAACATCTGCAATTGATTTGTTTTGCAGTTGCAGTTAACATTATAGCTGCAGACTATTGGGAACAGGTCCACATTGCCAAAGTAGCCAGAGCAGGCTTTATACTACTTCTATATTCAAGTTGTTACTATATTGTAACTAAAACTTTAGTTTAGAGCTGGACAAGTCTGCTATATAAGTCATTCACAGCACACAACCCCCCCTTAGTTATTGACAACATTTCAACATTCCAGTATCTACCAGATCAATTGCCTCAATAAAATTAGGATTTAGTCAAACTGTTCTGCTAGGTTAAAACACAAACTATAGGTATAGCAGCTACATAAAGACAGTTTCACAATTTGGTATTTTCCACCCTATTCATAAAAGTTTTTGTAAGAAATAGCATTATTGCATGCCTGAATTCAGAAAATGTTGCAATGGGAATGAACGGTGCCCATTTAAGGGAATATATAATGATTACTACATCTAACTATTCACAGAACACTGGCAAGGTTTCTTAAGGAATATTCATTCATTGCTTTTTCAGTTATTCGATTCCACAACTTCAGAAAGCATGTAAAATTATCTTCAGAATATAAAGTCTGTCAAAACAGGGAGAGCATTAAATACAAATCTAATAACAAAATATTTTGGAACTTACGTATAAGAAGATAAACTGCTGTCATAGGTTGATACTACACCATAATTTTCTTCATTGTAACGAAACATGTCATTGGGATCCCATCCATTAGACTAGAAGAAAATGATGCTCGTTTTTCAAAATGACACTGGAAACACATTCCCTTAAAATTAAGGGCTGATGGCAGAAGTTAAACCTTTTGCCCTTTTTCCTGGGCCTATGAATTTACTGTCCAGATAACAAGGTTACTAAAGCCACAACTTATTTCAGGGAACTTTGTTCATCAGATGCATAGATTTTACCTTCAAAAGCCAGTTTTTTGTTTGTTGTGTGTATTTGAATTGTTTTTATGAGGTTTTTGTTTTTAAGTACCATGCCCACTCTGTACTAGAAGATTACTGGCTAGCAAGAAATACATATATGAATGCCTTTTCCAAAAAGTGCAAATTGACACTTCTGAACACTGAAAGTGTCCCTTGCTGTGGCAAGTGCTGAAACTTTTCAAATGCACTACTAATGCAATTATCTGAGAGATACACCACAAGCAGAAGACCCTGTTGATCTGCACAACTTCCCCACTTTAGTAAAATTGCTATTACAGCACTCAAGCACAACGATAAATGTTTTGAATGTTTTATAAAAGCACTGACAGTATTAAGTATTCTAATAAATCTCAGCTGTACAATATGTACACTAAAATTGACAGGATAACTGTTCTACCCAAAGTTAATATGCTCCACAGCAACATGACGAGGTTCTCCTCTAATCAGTAACATTATCCTCTTTCTTTAACATATTGCAGTCTGAATACCTTACTAAAAAGAATGCATGATTGAGTAAAAGCTGACTGCTATGATATATAAAGAAACGTCATTTGAGACCACACTTTTCATCTAACGATCCATAATCTACTGAGATTGTATCTGTGCTTATTAAGTCATGGGTCAGACTTCCATCAATTTCCTTCATCTTAGCTCAGAGACAGTTAGCTAAGCACAATTTCGCCATAATTTCCAAATGCAATGATAGTCAGACAGGAATGCTCTGATTAAACATAAATCACTTCAGTGTATTGCTGAATTTGGAGTCCTTAATAAAAGCTCCTCTTTCAGCCAGTCCATGAGTCAAACACGTCCCTTACCACAGCAGCTGCCATTTGTCAATATTTGCCAAAAGTGGCATTTGAAATCCAGCTATTCTTATTCAAATTGTAAAAAAGTACTGTGGCAGCTGCTAGCAAAGACTGAACATACATCTATACAATGTAGGCCAGCAATTTTAGTCAGAAGTTCATTACTAGATTAAAATTAAGGAATTGTTCCAAGGCATGTCCAGAGGAATAGCTTATTTTCTACAGACTGTCACAGATGATAAAAAAGCATTACTTACAACATCTGTCTCCAATGCCTCAAGCTCCTCAGTAGCGGTGGTCTCTCCTCCATCCCATGGTTCAAGATCCTTTTCCTTGTGTTCACCATTTACTTTAGCACTGATGGCTGAATCAGTAAAAGCATCTACAATGGGGTGGGGAGGGATGGGGGTGAAATCAGTTTGGTTAAGTACAGGAAGATGTACACACTAGTTTATCTGAGGAACAACCAAATATAGCTGAATTGCAGGCACATTAAACATCATTCAGCTTCTCATGTAGTTGCTGCATTCAACAGGATTACAGTAGAAAGGTGCCTACTTCACAGAGTAACTATGAAAGTACAGACTAACTTCTAATATATCAAAGAATAGCAGTAATTACTTTCAGTTATTTCAAAATATTTTACACAAGCTACATGTATGGTTGGGGGGGGGGCAGGACAGGGTGGGACAGGGACTACCTGAGGATCCCCACTCCTCTAAAAAACCCAAGACTTGTACAATATGCTTTTCCAAACAGCCCACACAAATGCATACTAACATTATGCAAATATCAAAAAAAAGCAGGAATGCAACCCAAACCCATTTCCTAAATGGGCAAAATACAAGTTTCCCTTCAAATACCTGTGTTTCTTCAATTTCCACAACTCCTCAACACACCAGCACGCATGCACACACTTTTACTCCCTTTGCAGTGTAACTCAATTATCCATTAGGTTGGTGCACCTGTTCACTGACATGAACGGAGGTGTCTTCTTTCCTGCAAAAGCTTTTTCAAGCAGCAGCTTACCCACATCACACAGCAAGATTCAGAAACTCTCTACCTCTTGTTCTCAACAACATATGAAAATGAACAAGCAGTAAGGATCTGCTATTGTTTATAAAAATTATAAAAATGTGTATGAAATCAATAAAGAACATGAGCTTTTATTTTCACTTGTTCAGGTTTCAAGCCAGACTTAAGAAGGAATAATACTAGAATATTAAAGTGCTGTAAAAAAAAAAAGTACAAAGCCATTCATCAAGGAAGCCAAGCTTTTATATTTGTAAGCAACTAGATCTGAGTTACCATACTTAAACAGAAGGAACTTTAAAAAATAAAGTAAGCTTGTTTTAAGCTTATAAATAAATAAATAAATAAGCCTAAAATAAATAAGCCTTCAACCTAGAATTTCCTATTATCACTCTACTGATAAAATAAGGAGCAAACATTTCAGACCTTTAGAAAAGATGAGATCAAACCACCAGGCAGTGCCAGATATGGAAGAATGTGGCTTAAATTAACTTTTGGCAAGATCTGAAATCTTACCAAGAAAAACAAACTTTAAAGCCATCATGAAAAGAATTCACAACATATGAAGTTGGCCACTGATGCTACAGTTTTTAAACAATCACTGAAGATTTTTTAAAGAGAGACTGCTAACATAGCTTATTATTCCTGTTTTACCCAATTTCACAGTGAAGTTCAGCACATATATTGGTATGATCTGTCATAAAAGTTAACTGTGCTTAGTCTAATAACATTCAGCACTATCTCATGAAATGCTCGCTCAACTCATACACAAACACCAAAGGAACTATGGGTAAGCGATTAAGCATTGTTAATAAGCTTATATGAAACGTTATAGAAGATGTATGAAAAATAAGAGAAGTTTATTAGCTAAACATTCATTTCAAATACAAAAGAATCAGTAAAATAAGAAAAGAAAGCCAAATGAAAGACAGACACCTAACAAGGCACACCACTGTTAGGGCTCATGTGAAATTGCAAAAACCTGCATCAATCACCTTGTGAGATGTCACAGTCTGCCAACCAAAGCTGTGACAGTACCTACGCAGCTGGAGGTTAACACTTTCAAGTGAGATCATATTTTAGCGCGTCACTAAATGCAATGCCTTTAGCAGGCACATTCTGGGGTTACTTATAAACTGTTCTGAAAGGTTGTCATTGTATCGTTGTACTACCTATGCACTGATGCAAAATTTCAATCGTTGCATTTTCAACTGTTCAGAATAGGTAAAAATCAAGGGTGAAAACAGAAGTCACCAACTAACTGCAAGATACTCTAAATGATTCTGTGAAGTTATGCATGCATGTTTTATAGTGCCATAAATGTGCGAGCAAAGATATTACGTTCCTGTTATATATTATGGTAACAAAAGCATTATGAAAGGCAAGATGCAGAGACATAGAGTGACTGCCAAAAAAGTTACCTGTTTCTGAAGGAACTACAACAGATATGGAGAGAGAAAAAATTGGAAGACATCAGATATAAATACAGGTGGATTTTTTCACGTTATATGGCTGAATTCAGGCAAAGCTAAACTCTTTCAGTCCCTCTCACAGACATACTCAGACCAATTATACATCTCCCACGTTGCAAAGATCATTTCCACAGTAAAACCTCAGCAATGTTCCCACCTATTAACAGCCCCATGTACTTCCCCATTTTGCTTCACAAAAAAAACCCCTCCATGTGGCCTACAGATTTCTAAGGTATACCAACTTGAAAGAAAACATCTCTCAGTTTCCATTCAACCAAACAGTTTTAAAATATACTACAACAGAAGATATGTTTAAATGTCATCTGAAACTACATAGTAACACAGTGCTGCCTCAATCCACAGCTAAGTAGTAACTAAAGAGCACATTTAACAGGGAGGCAAAAGTAAGGCACTTGTATTTGGAAATTCTGTTTACCTTATCAATACCCCATAGCTAACACTGCCATAACCCAGAGAGAGCAGTGCTGCTTCTGTGCCAAACATTATGAATTCAGTGTTTCATGTTTGATCCTCTCAGACTGGACATTTTACACCAAATGCAAGTTGGAGGCTGCTTATGTCACTTAGGAAACTGTGAAATTTGCTTCTACATTACTTCACTGGGAGTAGAGGGAACTCTTCTCCAATGAGATTAGATAAATATGAGTTAGGAGGACTGATGACAGCACCTGATGGAGGTAATCTTCTGTATTTCAGAAGCATATTTCCTTAACTTCTATTAAATTACTTCAGACAAACTCCATACACAACTGTGCCATTTTGGATACTGTGAATAAAATACTCGCTTAACAAGGCTCATCTACTCAACCCACTAATTTTCTTATTTAAAAAGCCACATAAACATTCAGCAGAGTGCTGTTAAAAATTATAATGATACACATGAACTGGGGGAAAAAAAAGCCCAAGTCAAAACAAAAACTCCACCATCTAACAAATGGTACAGATCTGAGTAAGATGTGTACAGTCAATGCTAGATTTCCCAGTAGAATCCAGTATATCATGGGGCACAGGAAGCTCCACTGCTCTTCATTTCTCCCTCACTTTAGAATGAAAGTCACAAGTGAGACTGCAACATCAGTTTAACCTCTACAACTCAAAGAAAATCCAGAGTTAGGAGAAATCCAAGCTACAAAGGCAGACTTCTAGTCAGACAATATGGTGTCAGGAGCATCCAGGCAAAGTTTAAATGTAGCAGAACAGTACCTCAAGGCACAGATCACTGTTTTCCTGGAACAAACAGCTAGGCAAGCACACAGGACACAAAGATTAAAAATGCGGCCAGTCAAACAAGACTTTACCAAAATTAATGAGCAACAAAATTGAGAACATATGTAAAAAATAAATTCTACAAATAATTGTTTCCAAAACAAAAATATTGCTCTTAAGATTATTAGCAAAGTAGAGGCTAAAACATGAACTGCTGGTACAAGTGCTGACTGGCAGAGAAATAACAGACAAGATACTGACTGCACAAGCTCAGCCTCCCCCTTACCTGGTGCCTCATATCTCTGAGCCGTTGAATGAGCAATTCACATGACACCTTGACATGGCCAAATTTTTTAATCAATTCCTCTTCTACATGGTAAAACCCAAGTTAAAGATCAAATGAAAACGGGTCAAACAAAGAGCTTGAGCTGTAACACTCAATTAGCCCCTGCCACCTCTGTACCTGCTTAATGTGACATCTCCTAAGCAAAAAAGTTTGATATCAAAGACCTCGCTTCTTGTTTTAAAGCCTGCTAACCGGAAAAAAAAAATCCCAAGGACAATTCTATGCGACAGAAATTCACAATAAGTAAAGGCAAATATACACATTCTGAGAAAAACTCAGCTTGGGCAAATTCTTCAAGTATGTGCTATTAAATGAGTTAAAAGAAAAAATTGCCAGAATAGAGCAATTAAGAGTCCGGGTTTAATTAATTTCAGCGTTTAACATGCTTGTTTTCACAAACATGTTTTGAGCTACTAATGGTGGAAAGCACAAATACGCAATTAAGTGCAACTCTGCAGTTCAAATGCTATTAAACCAATCGGCATTATGTGCCAAAGGTGTGCATGCTGCACACTCCAAGCTTTGATCAGGTTTAGCATGGCCCAAAGTAAACTGAGGTTTCATCTTAAAGGTTTCAACAGTAAACTCTCATTTGTTTTGTAACTACTTACTACTGATTTGAAACATTAAAACCAGTTACCACCAGCTTTCCAGAGCCAACATTTCCTTCCTTTGTTCATAATATGCCTACTGCTATTCCCCTTGCAACACTTTCTCTGGAAGGATGCCATTTTCAGTGCTAATTCAAGGAAAAACTTAAACAGCCAATTCTCTTCAGCCTTTTTTCATTGGATTTGTAATATTTTTCTCAGAGTGCAGTAAGGGTGCCAAAAAAACAATAAAAACATTGTAGAAGCCTTTTACTTTAACAGTAGTTATGATCTTGAATTGTCTTGTCTTTAAGAGAAGCCAAGAAGGCAACTCTGAAGCCCTACTCAAATTTGAATCATATGCAAACCAGCGCTGTCAACTGATCAGTGTTTAAGACTACAGGAAACACTGCTAGAAGCTTTTCTGTAGAACACAGGAGAAATATACCCTCCTATTTCAATCACGCAGCCCCTGTAATCTAGCAACTACGAGATCTAGGCACTTCACCTTTGCCTCAGAAGGTGAAGCAGACGTACAGCCAAGGATTTCAACTTGCACATTAGAGTGGATTTTTAGCAGTCAATTTCCACTGCCACATGCAGAAGACAGCATCTGTCCCTCTTTAAATGAAGACAGAATAGTCTGAAAGGGGGGTGATGGATAGAATACAATTTCACCTGAGATTTCCAATGCATGTTTCATTCATCAGCCTGCCTGTACTGCAGAAAGCCCCAATTCCACCGTGAGACACCCTCAGGTGATTCCTTTCCCTTCCTTCTGAAGCCTAACAGCAATCTACACGAGCACAAAGGTCTATGCAGACTGACGGAGTTGCAAATAAGGCCCCAGGAAGTAGGGACAGATTTATTTTTTAAACACAAACTGTTACAATGTCCCTATCTATGCAGACCTACTATTTTTTTCTCCCAAGCCTTCCAATTTCTACAATCTGGGCAGGCACCACACTCTACTGGTGCGCCTAAAGGTGCAATGTCATGCTTGGCAGAAGGAAATCTAAGACTGCTGCTTCCAAACAGGGTGGTTTCACCCATCCCAAGCCTATACTGCCATTAGCTCCCTTGCACTTGCACTACTGATGTAGCTTCAGGAGGAATTATCAGCTCACTGTTCTGAAGCTGCACAAGTACGATAGCAATGAAAGGTGCTTGGCAGACTATTTCAGATGGTTCTTTCAGACACAACTGTATTTTCCACTCTTCCGAAAGGAAAATCTATCCCTATCCCTTTCTCCCCATCTGTTGCTCTTTCCCAGTACTCTTCCAGTCTCTTCTGTCTGACTTGGTCAAACAGGCAGCCAATGCAGCTAACATCTCTGCTATTCAAGTCTGAGGCTAAGTCAGAAGATCAAACCCACAGTCAAGAGCACCATTTGTCCACACTCCTCCAGCTCAGCAGAGAAGCAAATGCCAAAATAAAAATCCACAGAACTCTAGATACTTATACTGAACCAGGAAACCAGGATGCACTAAAATTTCCAAAACAGTACCTTTTGCAGAAATAAAGTTTACCTCAAGGCCTCCTCAAAGTCTAGTAGTCTCCTAAGTGGTAGGAGAAAATACTCACACAGACCCAAACAAACTCTACTCTAGGTATGCCTCTCCTATGGCAACAGAGTGCTCGTGAAGTGCCCTTTTGTTTTGACTACATTTTTTAAAAAGTGAGAGCAAGCTGCCTTTCCAACCAAATATGTCCAAACTGTCTACTAACTTGTCTGTGAAAGCCAAAAAACATTGAGGGCTAAGCAATTTAAAAATATTTGTTCCTGGATAACTGCAACACTGTCAAACTTCTCTGGGCACCAGACAGTAACCATTCCCAATACAAACGCAGCAAGGAACACCATCTCCTCACCTAGGAGTTCAGACTCAGTTTTTACTGTGAGTCACACAGGCTTATCTGACTCAGTACCATGAAGATTTGGGTTTATTTGTAAGAACAAAAGGCCGGCAGTTCCTGCATGCATGTTCATACACTTCCATTCTTTTGAATCCTTGCTTATTTAATTTCCCAAAGAAGCAGAAAGCCCTTCATTGCTCTAATTCACAGGTATGATCAGAGACTGACTTACACTTTCAAGTATCATTTCAAGATAATACATTTTTGAGACAAAATGGAAAGCAGATTAATTTACCCACTACAGGTTATTGAGTTTTGCAGCCTTCCAGTTTATCTTGCTCCAAGTCTCTACAGCTTTATTTCAGCTCTCCTCTCCAGCTACTTATGAGATTTAGATTCAAAGACATTCCACCTAATAAAGTGAACTGAGTGACTGTTCAACCTGAAGCAGTCATTTTCTTCTAGAAAACTTCTACTGAGTAATTATTCCTAGAAGTAGTAGTATATTCTTCATCTGCTCAAAATCTGTGAAGATTAGGTAATGGAGAGCCCAGTTTGCATTTACATTAAAGTGATGTTCGTAGCATACCCATTATAAAATAGCTCTCGTGTAATTTAAATTCAAAGACCCATCCAGAACCTGGAACTTATCTGCATTTCAATGCTACATTTGCTCTGACATTATGCATCTTCTTCTGGGAAAAGCAAATTCCTTCAAACAACAAGCCTCTCATTCTTCAGCTTTAAATCAGCAAGAACATATGCATGTACGAACACATGGTGAAAAGACAAAGATCTCATTAAACGTCCACCAGTCCCTACCCACCTCTAAGTCACTGCTACATGGGAATAAAGCATGTGTGTAACAATAACCACTTAGCTCCCAGTAACAGTGTTGATCAACCTGAAAATGTACACATACGCAATTTCACTCCATGGCACAGAAAGCTATGTATTTGCTTTTATTCCTTAGGCCAGCAAATCAGGAACATAAGCATAAAAACCCTTGAGACTTGCTGCCCAAAAAAAAAAAAAAAAAAAAAAATCTGCAAAGGAACTAGAGCTGTCTGACTTATGAGCCTCTTAGGTTCCAGAAAAATAATTAGGGTCTTGGAGGTCAGACATTAAAAGAAAAAGTATGAGGACTGCCCGACTGCCTGTAAAATCATTTAATTCTGACAGTTTCAAGCCATGTCTTCCAAGATTTTAAGACCACTTGCCTGCCACCTCACTAGATTCTTCTGTATTTTGGGGAACCTTAACTATAGATCTACAAGTAGTAAAGCAGAAATTAACACCACAAATAGTGGATTTTCCTGAAGAATTTTTAGCTCTGTTTACAGTAGTAGTTTAAGAATATTTATATGAATGCATGTTTAGAGACAAAAGTCATTTAACTAACTAAAGACTTTATATATACATCAACTCTGAACAATAATCTTTTGATAAAGCATTTGTGTATTCATGGATTCTCATATAACATTTAACAGACTAGTTTAGAAAGACATTTACAAAAAAAAAAAAAAAAAAACCAACCTCCCACAAAATCTGTAAAATATTTTGTAACACCACTAAGGATTTGCTTTCCAGACACCAAAAAAGCCACTCAAAGCAGAGAGCCTTCACAAAGGTTCTGCAACCCATTTTTTAAATTTTGGTAAATTTCTGATTTCAGGTGGTGCTGAGCATCTGCTCTTTCCATTGATGTTAATGGGATATTTGGCTGTTCCGCACTCATTAAGAATTAAGAGTCTTAAATGTGAACTTTAGTTTTTGGATCCTAAAGCATCTACTTTGAAAAATCTTGACTTAAGATCTTAAGATACAGACAACTTTAAAAACAAGTATACCTCTTCTCGCATAATTAGTATCCATATCCTTAAAATGCACCATAACAAAATCTGAAGACTTGAACAAGATACTCTCTAGTATGTCTTCACGTTTTGGCCCCAAACTGGATTCTGCAGTTTTCCGATGAGCAGCATCAAGCACTAAATCACACTATTAGAGACATAAAAAGAAAACACTAACTTAATGCACAATAAGCTACTCGATGACTTCACATACTTGCAAAAACCAGATACTTACAATAGTTTGCAAAAATGAATCTGCTTGTGTAGACCTAGACGTGAATAGTCAAAATAACTCATAATAAATATTCAATTTTTAATCAAACATTGATTATTCAGTATTAGGATCTTTTAAAATAGGGAAGAGTCAAAATGAAAAAAAATTACCTTAGGACTGTAGGTTTTAAAAACTCCTTCATATATACCACCATTTTTCACCTGTACTTCACATTTGGATCCCTAGAGTGCAAGAAAAATGAAAATACAGCTTTCTACCAGCCTGACAAATGACATTTGAATCACTTTCTCAAAGATGTATTTTTTACGTAAGCACAATGTGTAAAAATACAGCTCAGTTTTTAGTCAAATCTACTCATTCAACATTTGCCCATTTATAAATACGCCACTGTGTTCTGCAGATGCAAACAGCTGGTTGTGTACCAACATTTGTTCTGAAGGGATTTAAAGATACTCACAGAAGCATATTTGGTACTCACAAGACTCTTGACCAGTTAACGCAGACAAACAAGTTTTTGTGCAAAACCAGAATTGGTGCATACGTGTGGGTATAAATAAGGACGAAGGCTTATCCTGGACTCATGCAGATGTGGGACAGTCCGCCTTACTTAATTTTGGCATGTCAGGACTTCCCTTAAAATCTGGGGACAAAGGCTTCCATTCCCTGCACACAGACTCATTTTATTTATCCATAAACTCTCTAAAGACAGAAAATTCAAAATATGACCAGTGCACCTAAGAAATTTGCTATACCTCTGCAAATTGTATTTGAACCTTTCCAAGCCAAAAATACAGAATAGCTATTACTGTGAATCTCTGAAGTTCAATCTTGGCAAAAGGTGCCTACTGTTAAAGTTTCATATTCACTCCATTATATTACAGTTAGTGGACTAGTTAACAATTCTGTGTCGCTATAGAAACTGTTTACCACCCTTCCAAATATGAAGACTTACAACAACTGATGTAAGTATGTGAACCATTCTCATGTTTGCATAGATGCCATCGAAAGAAATCTGAAAAATAGAAAAGATGTTGTCAAGATATAGGAGAAACACTTGTAACAATTCAAAAAGCCAGTGCACCAAAAATAATGCAGGCTTTCACCAGTACATACCAGTTCCTAGAAACATTGGTCCAAAACCTGTCTCAGTCAATATACATAGAACTTAGGTCACATGAGATTTCCAGAGGACCCTTACCCCTTTCTCTGATCAATTAAAGATCTGAACACCCTTCCAAACAAATAAACATTACAGAGTGCCCCTAATGTCACTCAATAAGGAAATTCTCTTGTGGATTGGGTGAAGCTCATATGCACAGACTCCTAAATGAAAAAGCCCTGCTAACATCCCCCTCTGGTTTAACAGCCATCAAAAGGATAAGGTACTTCAACTGCTGCAGAAGTGAAAAACTGCTTTCAGGGCCTGATGAACTACATCTTTGCATCTAACAGACCTGATTACATGCATTAACAGAAGCTAAAGTCACCAAATCGTGGAGTGCCAAAGAGCTTCAAAACCCATCATATAATTAGTCAAAAGTAATTCACTGCAGCATCAGAACCTGAGATCCTACACTAGGAGAGCTGACCAAGTATCACCCAAGTTGCTAGATGACACACTCGCATAAGCATACATGAAGTGGCGAGGATGTCTGGGTTTTGTTGCAACATCCAGTATCTCTCCTTGTCAACTTCATGCTTGTGAAACAAGAGATGCTGAAACATTGCAAGGACCTCGCCATATTTTGAGCTTTTTAACTGACAACATATCTTTTAAACTGTCAGCTACTTCATCCACTTACTCCTGCATGTTACCCACCTTCCTGGTCTGAAAAGACATGTTTAAGGACACTCCTATGCTCAACAGTCAGTACAGAGGACATAAAGACCAACGCCTTTATGATGTTTAGTGTTTGCATATGAACTTTTTCACCACTCTTACTCAAAGCTTCTTTATTTTTAATGAAGAGTCTTGAGATCTTCAGTAAACTTTTATGTAAGTAAACTGTAGCCCTCTTAAACCTTCCTACTTCTGCCCCATTCCCCAAAATTAGTCATCCTTGAAAACCAGGCCAATAACAAATTAGCAAATATTTGATTAGTGCAGTTCAAAGACCAACTCTTTAAATCAAGATCCACATCTTTAGCTTTGATAAAATTATGTTCTACAAGTCAAGCCGCACCTATACTTCAACAATATATAGCCTCGACAATAACTAAAGCTACACATTTGGGCTACTGATAATACTGGGTTAGCTATTTTACAGTAAATCTAAACAAAACTGTTATTTTTATTTAACTAAATGCTGTCTTACTGTCATCTGTTTAAGGGAGAAGCCAATGTTAGAATCTTCAGATAGGAACTAATTCAAAAGCATTGCCTTAAGTTAAATGTTATCTGTATCTACAACTGTAATTGCAAGAAAATGCAGAAGATTTAGATTAGTGTAGTCAAAAGTTTAAGCCTTCCCCCCTTCATGCTCCCAGGAGACTTAAATGAATGCAAGATGATACATCTTTAGAAAGGCGTATCTCAGTCTAAAATATTCATCATGGTATCCAAAGGAAAAAATTGAGACAATATTCCATATCTCCTATTCTTACATTGACACTTGGGTTCACTGTACATAAGTTGTTTCCTCATATCTACAAGTGGTAAAATGAGGAAAAAACATACGCTTACCGTAGGCTGAGGCGGTCCTTTGCCACTGCTGCGACCTCTGAAATTAAATACATACATGGGATATGATTAAAAGAACTGCCAAAACTGGTTAATTTCTTAACAAGTAAGAATTCAAAAGCCCATCTTAATTTAGTGTTGAGAATGGGATCAGGGAAAAACAGCACTGCCCTAAAGCAGAACTTTACAACTACAGGGCCCACAGCATTTATCCTCCAAGCTACTGACCTACAAGCAAGTAACATTGATTAGTAGGCAAGAGGGTTACCTACTATAAATTAGAAGACAAAATGAAGAAAATACTAAGCCTGTGTCATTACAAAAATCCAAAAATACTCTCTTAAGCAGAATCCTGTAACTAAAGCAAATCCCAAAACTTACTGGCACACAAAACCAAAAACGACTTTCAGGCCCAATCCCTACTTAGTAGAGACTCCTTCAAGACTAGAGGCTCAGTACATCGTCACTGTCCGTCTGATTAAGGGCCACCCGAATAACTGACCCATGCTGCAAGCTACAGAGAATCCCTGATTGCAAGGCCCTACCTACAGAACTTGCTTATAACTACTATCACAACCCAGTAAGTGAAACTTATTAAGTCTGTCCATCCCCTCAAAAACACTAACTACTTTTACTGCAAATCTGCCAATGTGTAGCACTTGGGACACTTAAAGAGCTTTTAAATTAACCTGTATGTTCTTAATACCTTGCAAACTGAGTTGTAACAGTCTGTGCCCTCTGCCTCAGACATTTGAGTCCCAGCAGCATTCCTGTCTGCAACAGCTACAATTGCTCAACTTCACTGATGCACCTTATTTCAAAGTTACTTCCTTGTACCAAGAAGTCCTAGTTTCAGATGTTTCTCATAGTGATTTAGATTTGTATTATGACAACTTCAGGAGTGCACACTAATGTGAGGCAAAATGAAGTCTTCTATTAAAAATAACACCCAATTTTTAAGTAGACCCACCTTACAGATGCACAACCATTTAATTAAAGAGACCCAAAGAATCATGTCTACATTTAAAAATATCCAAACAACATTGAAATCTGTACCCAACTGAATGTCAACTGCATTCAACTGCTTTTGAAAACACTATGCTGTGGTTGAATACAACCTTGCTCTCAAAACAACACGCCCTTATAAATAGAGCTCGTAAGTTAGTCAAGAAATCAAAGGAACTTCTCCCGAGAAACATAAATATCCCTCCAATAAATTCTGCAGAAATAAGCAAGTCCATCAGAGAACCATGAAAGGCCTTAACGAGGAAAAAATGAAAAATCATTAAACTATCACCTGACTCGTTTAAGAAAACAAGCTTCTGAAACAGAAATGTAGTCTCATACAGCATCACGCACACTGATGACATTTGCTGATTGGCAAAAACTGCAGATTTCGGATGTCTAGCTGACATTTTCAGAATACTTGCAGAGCACTAATCTCACGGAAAAAACCTAATGCAAATAGCCTTTATTTAATTACCTATGAGCCTTAACCTTCCATAAGGCAGCTTCACAACTTCAGGCTTGCTCTGGAGACAAGCAAGTCTCACCATTTACTAAGTCTGCCATTTGTCAAATGGCTACCTATAGCACAGTGCTGAAGTGAGCCCTTCATGAACCTGGAACATAATTTTTGCATCATATTCAGCTGAACAATCCTCTTCTTTCTGGAAGTCATTTCACCAGATGTGAAACACCCCAGTAAAAGAGAGGTACAATCCAGTTCTGATTTTTCCTTTTATTACAATCAAAAGTGTCAACAACACGGTCTTTCAAAGAACGTGGCCTAAGTCAAACAATTTCACCACTTCCCTCTGTTGGTCTCAAAAATTTTAGAAGCTACTCCTTCCTATATCAGCTACAGAAATGGTCAAAAGTGAAAGAGTTTGGTGTCTTTGCAACAGAAAGTACTCCCATTTTTAGTGACAAGTATTCTTAGAACTTAAATAACTGGGTTGCTAGACTGGTCAGAAAATTTGGAGTATTCCTTTTAAGCATCAACCTAAGCGTTACAGATTTTTAATCTCTTACCACATTTCCAAAATTACTGTTCTTACCCACATTTCTTTAAGAAACAATCTGATTGTGTGCATCCACACTGGCAAGAGGTCCTAACTTCTACATCAGGCCAAGAGTTAAGCTAATTGCAGAAATTCTACATGCCATTCTGATCTAACAGATCTCTTTACAGACTAGACCTCTTGTTTTCCAGCTACAACTGTTAAACACAAACCAT
Organism: Aquila spilogaster; assembly: GCA_024606505.1. NCBI lineage: Eukaryota > Metazoa > Chordata > Aves > Accipitriformes > Accipitridae > Aquila > Aquila spilogaster. The sequence continues at coordinate 35,862,124 of JANHGO010000075.1, read as the reverse complement.
TAGAGAAAAGGAAAGACATTCACCAACAGGAAAAAAAGACAGACATTGACCAATTCTGCCAATGCTACAATCCAATCAAAACTGTGTGTATCTTCTGCTAACACCAAGGCCATCAAATTGAGGTTTATATTCCAAGAGGTGAAGACTCAAGTTCAAACTACACTTTGACACATCTTTGAAGCATCATATGAAAAAAACTAGGACCTTTACAAAAGCAGAAAGTAGATGGTCTTTGCCAGAAGTTTACCACAATTTAAAACAGGAGAGTAAGACTAAGAAATGGGAGCGGGGGGAAACTAGAAGTCGCAATTTGGCACTCCTACCTAAAACCACATCTTGATTACAGTAAGTATGGTAAATAAAAAAAAATACATTTTGTATTGAAGAAATGTGGTTAAAGGTAAGCCTGGGGAAGGCACAGCAGCTTGGCAAATCTGACTTGTAAACCCTTTTCTTCGTGGTAGCAAAGTCACAAAAACGCTGCACCAGACAAAGTAACAATCAAGCAATTAAACTTAGTAGCCAACTCATTGCAGGCCAGCAGTTACACCTGAAGAGTGAAAGTCTCCGTAAGGGCTTAATCCCAAATGCTGCACAATAAACACTTTTCCCCAGCAGCAACTTGCAATTTTTTTTCTATTTTTATGAGCATTTACTATCTTATTCCTCAGCATCGCTCACCTCCCCCCTCTAATGTTTACATGCCAAGTAGAGCATTTGTATAAGCAAAACAGGGTCATGCATTTATATTTTTCCAGTTAAGTGAAAACTAAGGCAAGGGACACAGGTCCTCCCAGGATACGAAAGTCCTGGGGTTTTCTCTCCAGCAACATCTTCACTTTGAGACTAAGAAACAAATGTGACCATACTGCAATTAATGTCTAGAGCAAAAGTGCAACTACAAAGACTGTTGAACTTAACAGAGTGAATAGATGTTTCTGGAGTACTGGCTGACATTACTAGAGCTTTGAAAACAAATTTACAGGCTACTCTAAAGAACTTTCATTACAAGTGCAGAGAGCTGGTAAAGCTTTCTTCTAAGGGAGAAATCAGAAGTACAAAGTTGTAAGTGCAGTATTTGTCTATGTAAGTCAAGCGAATCAAAGCTGTCAAATTAAGATTATACAAGTCCTATAGCATTGTCTTCTGTAGTTCTTCCCCCAGTACTGACATTAGTAATGTCAACTCCTGTCTTCTCACAAGATGACAACTTCTGTAGCATCTGAATATGTAAGTAACCCAACTCAAGTGTGACCCAGTGCACATATGTAACCTGTTGATGGACTTAGTCACTGAAGAACCTTCTTCGTATACATTGCCATGAATCAGTTGTTAAATTAAAACTTGCTCAAAAGTGGGTATATAATACCATACTAAAGTGTATTAACAGCAATAAGGAAGGAGACCTGCAGGTTATCCATTCATTTTGCTCAGCAGTTTAGCACGGTTGCATTAAAACTGACACACACAAAGATGTTAGAACAAACTAGAAAAACTCTGAATGGCACGTGTGATCAAACCTCCAGAACAGTCACTTCCATTGTATCAGAGCGCCTCAGCACTCAATATGCCTGATTACTTCTGTCTGAACAGAATGGACACCTCTCTTCTGCCCTGTACTTAAGCCTTTAGTTAGGCTAATAAAAAAGGATGTCAAGGAAAAAGGAAAGTAAGAGTAGGCAAGAAGCATTAAGTCTCAAAAGCAAGCTACGCAACATGGGATCATTTCAGTTTTAACTTTTTAATGGGCAAACCCATTTATAAAAGACAGTAACTTACAGTATTCTTAAAGGACTCCCAAGTCCAGTTAGGCAAGAAAGTTACCAAATAAGAAGGAAAAAGACCTTCTACCACAATTGTAACTAGACAGGTAACCATCTAAAACCTGAGTCTGAGGTGTTTTACCTTCAGACAAAATAACAATGGGGAAAAATTGCTAACAAAAAAGGATGCAGTGCTTGAAGTAACGCTGGGACAGATGCAACTTTCAATCACAGGACAGCTAACCTTCCTGTGCTTGTATAAGGGCAAAACTGAACTAAACTACAAAAAGTAGATATCAGATAATGTTTTGACTAGCACAGCAAAGCAGGTTTGTGGTACAAGGTCTACGTTTTCTCCAATTACAGTTCAACATGCTATTGGCATCCCCCCTACAGCCCAATTTCCCATCTGCCATATTGCACATGCAGTTGCTATTAAACAAACATAGCATTTCACTTAGTGCCTCTTTATAAAAAAAGGTATTAATCCTTCTTGTTTATATTTCTTGCACACCTTTAAAGATAGCTTCATTTGTGATTTTTCCCCTTATGTAAAAGAAATTAGTAATATAAAAACAAATACTGGAATATCTTATTTGTTCACACAAGATTTTCAATTTTCTAATATGAAATACATATATCCATCATTTTGAAACCATGGAAACAAATGTACTGAGCAAAGCTGACCCTCCACTCACTATCAGACATAGAAGAACCAGGTGCTTAGCCCAATTAAGTCTTACAGTAATAAACATGCAGCAGAAAATTAGGTCCAGGACAGTTAACTGTCAATGAGCTTTCTACCCAAACCTAAGCCTTTAAGAGCAACTTAGCCACGAAAACTAACGTTCTTTTGCATCTCAAGAAGATAAGAAAGAATGCTCGTGCTGCAGGGAAATGAGCGGCTAGGAAGGAAGCCTGCCATAAACTGGAGCTGTTTAAGTTTCTATTAAATAATATAATGTTTCAAATTGAAACCAAGATGCAGGCCAGCTAAAAAACAATTTGATTTTTCAAATAGAAAAGCCACTTAGCTTTTCATTTACATGAACAAATTTGCAGCATGAACCATCTTTGAAATTGTACTCCCCAAAAGACAAGACTTTTCTTTAGGACAACAATAGAAGTTCTCTGAAGGTGTTCCACGGGGCTCCATCAGCCTGGGGACTGTTGATTTTACAGACCCTCATTCAGAAATATCTTGAAACATTGATCAACAAAAAAAGTGTGAACACCTCTGAGGGAACATGTCAGTTGTTTAGCAGCCCTACCAGAACTCCCTAAGGAGTTCTGAAGTGGAATTTATCCAACAAAACTAGAAAGGCAACGCTGGTAGGAGAAATCCAGTGGCTTTAATCTTAAAAACTTGGGAGAGAAATTGATGCTCTCATCCCCTAATCTACAGAGAGAAGTGCTCACCATCATACTGAATTAAAAAAAAAAAAAAAAAAAAAAAAAGCCAAAGGTTTTGTTGCCCTTCACGTTAACCTCTACAGTGCCACTGTGTGTTGGGAGGCATAACTGTTTAGCAGAGCACAGTAAACATCATGTTCAATCTAAACAGCCATATGTAAAAACTATTAAATCACTGCAATGAAGTGCTAGGGTATTATTGTTACTATTTAAGTTTATTCTGTCCTTTTCAACCCTACCAAAGCTTTTCTGCTTCCAGTTCCACACACTGGTAACAAAGTAAAACCCTATTTCCAGTGATGTCCAACAATGGGACCACTGTAAATTCTGTTTTATTGCCAAAGCACAAAACTGAGTAAGAATAAAAGTCAAGTTGAAGAGCAAGATGAATAAAACTTGAACTGAAACTGGTCTGAGTGACTATGACCTTCAAAACCGTTACCGTCCTGCTTTGATTGTTTGTTATGACCCCCACAGCACTGGAAAAATTCACAACACTAGAAAGTTGGTTTTTTTTTTTCTCCCTTCCTCTCCCTCAAATATGTGTGAATTTGTATAGCTAATGCTCTCCAAGCAGGATCAATCTTCCAGAGGCAGTATGAGACAGCAAGGCCTCCGCAGCGTGCATGGGGAAGGGGAATCTGAGCCTGCTGCAAAACCCCGATTCCTCACCCCTCAAACCTGGGGAAAAAAGTGAAGCCGTGCTTAGAACCACCACCCACCGGTGAGGCCAACGAGCACTCCTGCGGCCTCCCCTTTCCCGCGAGAATTTTATTGCGATTTAAATTAAAAAAAAAAAAAAAAAAAAGTGTGTGTGTATATATATAGACAGAGAGACAGATTGAAATAAATAAAAATAAACCCCACTAAGCTGAAGGAGCTCCACCGCAGGCAGGCCTCCGCCGACTTCCACAAGGCAGGAACGCTGACCCCCTCCCCCGTCTGGGACAACACTGCCGCCCCCCCCGGCCCCGAGGCCGCCGCCATCGCGGCCGGCACCTTCCCGCCGCCGCCGTTTCCCCTCATGTATTCATCTTAACTTCTGATGGATTACCACCTTAAACAATGGAGCAGCTCTGTACTAGTTGGACAACT
>JANHGO010000075.1:35838029-35857061 GCA_024606505.1 Aquila spilogaster | reverse complement strand
GGGGAGAGGCCGGGCCGGGGTGGCGGGTAAGGGGACCGCAGGGGCGCGGAGGTCGCCCCCGCCGCCTCTCGGGCACCTCCGCGGCGGTAGCGGGGGGAGGACGGGGCGGGGGGGCGGTGAGGCAGCGGAACCGGAGAGGGCGAGGAGCGCGGACTCTTTACGGGAAGTCGGAGGGCGCCGCGGCGGTGCTGCGGCGGGTGAAGGGGCGGAGGCGGGAGGCGGGGAGGGGAGGGGGACACGTGAGGCGGCGGCGCGGGACGGCGGCAGCTCCCGCTGCAGCCGCGGCCCCGCCGGTGTCGTGAGGCCCCCGCGGGCGCAGCCCTCCCCTCCCCCCCCCGTTCTCACAGCCCGCCCGCGCCTTCAGCTCACGCCCGCGGTAGCTGCAAGGGCAAACCCGAGCCGGTGCCAACCGGGCGGAGACCCCCGACGCGGCCGCTCTGCGGGTGGAGAAGGAGAGAGAGAGGGACGGAGGGAGGGCGGCCGGCCGGCCCACAGGCCCCGGCCCCTGAGGGGAACATTCCGCCTCGCCCGGCGGCGCAAGGCTCTGGGTTGGGGCCTCCTCCCCGGGCCGGTCCGCAGGCCGAGGCCTGGCCGGGCCGGCCCCACCCGGGCCTGCTGCTGCCCGCCCGGCCCTGCTCGGCCTCCCCCGGGGCCCGCCAGTGAGCAGGAGCGGGAGGACGGCGGGCTCGGCCTGGCAGCGCAGCGTTGAAAAGAAATCAGACATAAGAGATACACCAAAATTCAGGAGGAAAAAAAAAAAAAAAATGGCCGAGCCGCCGACTAGCTGTGAAAGGCGAAATGGAGAACCCCAGCCCTCCCAGCGCTCACTACCCAAGCTGCAGACCGGCTCTTACCTTTAACCGCAGAGATACTGAACGACCGCCAGTAAACACTTAAATCCCACGGCCCTCCTACTCGTGGAGCAGCTACAGGAAAGCAAGATGGGGGCCAAAGGGATTGCCATGTTCCTTGCTGACAACCCCTCAGTATTACATATTTTTGGGTTGGTTCTCCCCCCACCCCCACACCACCCAGATGGCTGCAGTCCAAATAAATTAAAATCTGCATTGCACTGACAGAATATTTGAGCCCAAGGTGCCAGTTCTGCCGTCGCTCCCTGTTGTTACCTATCCGCCATCACCACGCTTCCTGCAGAAATCTTAAGGCACAGCGACTTCTGCTCTGCCATGTTCGTGGTACCTGCTTTAAGCAGAGCGGTGGTTTCACCGACTTGTACCAATACATGAAAATAAAGCCTGGTCTGTCCTGTTAAAAATCTATGTACATACAGGATAAGTTAAGAGCAGATGTAACTTGAAAACCAAGAGCTAAATTGATTTATAGCCATGGTTACTCAAAATGCTCAGAGTTTAATCTATTCATAGAAATGCTCTAGAAATCCCACAGGATTCAAATGTAATAAAAAGGAGCAGTGCTGTTAGGCAGGCATTATTTATACACCTTGCTTGTAAAGCAACAGCTTTCCCATGCGGTTGGAAGAGTTGTGGGTGGCAACACACAATGGTAAAAAGATAACAAATATTTAACAGCTTGCTTAAATTAGCATTTTTCCCTACACTTTTGACTGTTAAACTGCTTGTTTTGTCTTACCTTACAGGCCCAAATAACCTTGTGGTTAACACATTATTAGGTTGGATGACAGATACTAGCCAAAATGCGCTCAGCACAAAGAATTTTTCTGTTGAAAATACTTGCCCTAAAGAGAGCCAGCGGTTTTAAGGAAACTACATTTTTCAGTCACTTTAGTGAACTCACAAGACACTTTCCTATTTCACAGGTACGGAACCAAGAGAGAAGGATATCAAGGATTTCTGCAGACTAAGATTTTCTGCAGGAGACACTAGCACCTGCAGAGCTGAAAACAGCTCGTGCTACCGCCAGCACAGATTTTAGGACCATTTACTGTAAAAGCCAAGGTCTGTTTCACTGCATGTGATGGGATAACTAACATTACCTAAGAGAAGCTAAGGAAAGACTTTTTATATATATATATATATATATACACATACACACACACACACATATATATGTAAAACCACCCCTGCATTTAACCAAACTCTTTAGGGTACTGTTTATAAGGTATTCTCTATCTTTTGGTTGGTCCTACTGGACCTCAAGCGGAGGGCCTCCAAGTGCTACCATACTAGGAGAAATCCAGCAGGAAAGGAACTTGAAGAGCCAAAACACACCTTGAAACTAACTTAAATAAGCTACAGCTAGCAAAAATTACTTACTCAATACTGTGTTTCATCAGTGTGCTTTGCATTTTAAAAGAAAGTTACCAAGAAAAAGCACAAGGAGGTCTGATAAGAGACTGAGTATAACATATCCAGGTCATTTAATAGTTGGGGTTTTTTTAAAGGACATTACTTCAATGCTTTTTCAGCTAAGCATGTTTACAGTGCAGAGCAATTAGTCACTATTTATATGGCTAAAGGTTAAGAACTATTAAAGAGCCTGCAGCATTTTGAAGCGGCAGCCATGCTGTGGGGTCCTGCTGGCAAAGATGGAGCCCTCGATATTCAAGGATGTCAAAAATACAGAAATAAGTTCTATGGGCAGAAATGGTTTCTAAGACATCATATGAACACACTAAACTACATTTTGGGGTGACATTACGTGTTTGGAAAGCAGCGTATGAATAAGACTCGTGTTCACGTCTGCAGTAATGACTCAAGTGCAGTTGCAGTTTGACTTGTTTTCTCCTTCAATGTATTCTTTGTTTTGTTAAGCTCTGTTTGGCTTTCATTGTGTCCTCCCTTTTTTGTTTGTCGAGCATCTTTGTAAAAAAAAAAAAAACACATTAAAAGTAAATATAGAAGAAGTGACCAAATTAAAATAGCTCCAGCAGTAATGACCACCAGAGAACATGCAGGTTAGTTTCCAGTGGCAGCCAGCTTCTTCAGTGGTTGCCGGCACAGACACTGCTCCTCACCTTTCTGTTGTGAACACATGTCTACAGCGGACTACCCAAATTTCCAGCGTAATAGGATTATACTGCCGTTATGGCACATCATTCCCTTTACTTCTACCTGCATATGTCCTTTGATAGCCTGCCATTCCCAATATTCTGTATTTATTACTTTATGGTTTGGCTCTATCAATTCCTCACTTTTTTTGCTATTCCCTACCATTACAGCTACTAGTTTGGTTGCAAATGAGGTTGTGACAAAGGATGCAGTGGTCTAGCTGTAGAAATGTTCAGGATTCGAAGTCATCTGATCTGTGGTCAAGAAAGAAAAGCAAAGATTTCTAATGGAGAAGCATGTTCTGTTTTGCCCTTCCTGTCCACGTTCCAGGTTAGAGCTGCTCTTTTTCAAGACTACTATTTTCATTCAGATTTGTGACTACATGTGCAGGCTGTATTTGCATACGAAGATGAATGAGTCTGATAATATCATTACTTACCAGGAAGTGCTACATGATGTAACATTTCCTTGATCTAACCTGCTGTTAGGTGTTGTGCTCTCTTCCTTGAGCTACCCAGGGTTACCCTCAACAGCATTCAACAAGATGAAACGCACATGCCTGTGGAGGGGCAACTGACACAGGCACTCGGCATTTATTTTAAGCCAAATTGGCTGCTAGAGAAGCTCACAGAACCGAGCATTTCTACACGTTTTCTCTTCCCTGAAGTCTTCTGCCATTTAGTCCCATTATTGCTAACCCTCTTCTTGGAGACTAAAGCTTTGTGACCAGTGTTATGGGCACAGTGATCTCCAAACACTTGGAAAGACATTAGGAAAACAAATCAGGTACTCTAACACATGAGAAGCACTTCCCAGAGGGATACGATATTAGCTTGTCAGCAAAGCTGCCATCAGTTTTAACTGATGAACGTGCTACTGGCTGAACCAGAAAGAGGTATGTACATGACAATGAGCAAAACCAAAGCCCAAAGCTCCAAACTGACCAGGTGGGCCAAATGCTGCCTACATCTGCCTTTCCTCCCCACCCTAGTCTCTGCGTAGTGTCTTCTCGTTACCTGCAGCCCCTCGAATTCACAGCTCAGTTCCAAGCAGAGACCAGCTTCCATCAGACACAGTTTTTGATCCGCACTTGCACTTTTATAACTATTTCTTCCCAATTTCTCTCAGCCCACCAGCGTCCCCCTCCAGCTCAGTTCGGACAGGGTGCAGATAACAGACGTGCCTGCTGAGCCATGTGTGCCAGCTGCTTCTCCTGCAACCAACAGGAGATGAAGGGAAATGCTAACGTCCACAGAGCTCAGGAGAGAGGTACAGAAGTGCCAGAGCTTGTTTTACCTATAACCAACATTTTAATGAACCTTGATCTCAGTTTCCATTGGCCTCAGACACTAAACAAGGGCATTTCCCTCCTCGGGAGGCAAAGCTCCAGGACCTGTACAGCGATGTTCTAGCTCTGTAGCAATTGTTTTAGGATGGAGCTGCAAACTGGGAGACACCAACTCTCCCCAGCAAACTTCCAGGCAACATTCAACCAAGCACTTTACGCTTTTAGATTTCACATTTTTACAAAAGGGAGGGGGGGAAGCCAGCCTAGCTCCTGCTAAGCAGCAGCACACAAAGCAATCGTTATGCCAAGATTTAGCTCTTAAATCCCTCAAGATCTGGTGCTCACAGAGCATAAACAACCTTTGCCTCACAGCCTCGTTGAGCTGTACCTCCACGTTTCCCAAGCGCAGCTACACAGACCCGCCAATACCCATCCTCTCCCCGTCCCTTCGCTGAGACAGGCATGCCAACAAGAAAGCCAGTTGCCATGGCATTTTTTCCCCCTACAGACAGATGTCCATTAAAAACCAAGTCAGCCTCAGGTTTGCTTCACAGAGCAGCTTTCAGTTATTATCACCAGCCCGCAAGGAATTTCCACTGTGCCCCTTCACCTCAGATGTTTCGATGCACTTCAGTATTAATCCCTGGGGATTAGAAGGGAACTACTACAGAACAGGCACAGGTACATTCAAAGGACAAATTTAGGATTATGATCTTGTTTTATGTTTCTGGCAGATGACCACCACATGACCGCATTTGGAAAGGGTTGAAATTGTTACCTCTGGCACTCTTTCCCTTGTTCTCTAAGACTCTGTGCTAAAATCATCAGGCAAATCGGAAGCAAGATGCAGAACTTTTCCCCTCCTCTGACACGTTACACCTGGGGTTCAGATCCAGGATTTTGCCTTCAGGAAGAACCTGCCTGCGCCAGCCAGGAGCATCATCTGAGGCTCCATCCATGGAGAAAGGACTCCTACCCCTCCACACAGCAACCCCAGGCAGCCTCTGCAAGCAGGGCCAAGTGCTTCCAGCAAATGCATGTGTGTCAAGGAGAGATGCCTTCTTCCTTGGTTACAAGGCCACGTTTTTATTTAAGATTGGAAAAAGAGCTTAATGGATCCCATACTCCCCCTCAGCCCATCCTGCCTGCAGTGAGGGCCAAGGGCTCATTGGAGGCATCCCTTGGGAAAAGCAGGGGAGCTTCCTACTACAGTGCTGGCAGTGCATCACCAGCAGCTCTGCAGGGTTGAGCTTCAGAGGGAATGGTCAGGTATTTTTAGTTGGACTGTAACAGCACTAAATGCATGAGAACAAGACGCTGAAACTTAACTATACAGTGAAATTAGTTTTCCTTGCTAAAGCACCACAGTGCTAAGACAACTGTTAAAGAAATCCTCTTAGTGATGTCCAGGAAGGGATCTCCCCTCTCACGTCTGGGTCTAAGCCTGGCAGGGCTTCTAAAGTGTTCTTCGTTTAGGCTGTGGCACTTGGGAGATGTAGGCCTTCTGCGTGGGAGCTGACATTTTGGAGACATTATCACAGCTCAAAGCCCTGCATCCGGGCTGGCTCGCAGTGAGTTTTCCACAGGAGCCTGCGTCTTCAAGGGAGCCAAGCACTACTACTTCAGCTGTAGGAATGACAGCTCCTCATAGCTCTGTAAAACAGCCAGGTCTGAGCATATACCCAGATGCGGGGTCCCAAGGGAGCGCTCCCTTCCAGGCTCAGAGTCACTTCCCAAGACGAAGCATTTGGATTTTTCCTCCTGGTTACAGCTAGTGCAGCTGCAAATATGATCAAAAATATCTAATCCTCTTAACTGCTTCTGCAGTTCGACTCCAATCGCTGCGGAGGAAAATGCTGTGATTTCAGTGTGCTGCCTGCATTCCCACTTGGCTGCCTATAAACCTTGGCTTTTCCACCATTGTTCATTCCTCCCCATTGATTTCTTGGAAGGAGGAGTAGGTGTTTGGCTCCTAGCGATGAAGCTGCAGGGGTATGTCAGCGAGGGGTGGAGGCCAGGAGCTCCTAGGTCCTGGGGCTGCATTCAGCTCTCAGTGCTCCTTCACTGAGCAGGCAGGATCCAGTTGGGATTTCTTCTTTGCTCCAGTGAAGCCGGAGCGTGTTCAAAAGCTGCCAAGGAGAATTGCTTGGAAAAAGTCCTCTTTGCTCCTCATGCAACCCCTGCACTTGCAGAGGGAAACTCTTGGCACAGCTGTGCTTGGACAAGACTGGCTCGCTCCCTCTCCATTGGCGCGGGGCTGCTGGCTGCAGCGGCATCTCTGTCTCCTGTGGACAACTCCAACTCACCCATCTCGCTCAGCTGCATCTCCCACTCGGCTCCTCCAGCCCTCGCAGAAGGTTTTCCAACTGGGACTCTACACAGAACATGGATTCAAGCCAACAGCACTAGGAGTTTCTCCAGCCTATGTTAATTCTGTTTGGACTAAGATTACCAGTAGTGTAGAGGAACTGTTCTAGGAGTTCTACTCACGTTTTATATGTAAACGTATTTGCTGTGGTTTTATTTTAGGTTTACAGAGCTCAGACACAGAGAACTCGAAGTTCCTTTGGAACCTTGCTCACACATGTAGTGGGGGTCTCCCACCACCCCAGAGAGAAAGAGCCCACCAAGGTGGGTTTCCTTCATGTGCCTAAACACCTCTGCTTTACATGGCAAAAGGATGCACTTCTTCACCTAAGAGCATCACACATCAATAGAGACTAATAAATATCACGAAGTCACATGTAAATAGAGATGCGAGGGAAGAGGGCGACTGGGAGGCAGAGGCATGCAAACAGGCAGCAAGAACATTATTTTTGCATCCAGAAAACCATAGCATGTCCTACACTGACATTATCCCCCAAGACCATTGCCACCACATAAGGACACTGATAATAGGCAACAAAAACAGCTAAGCTGCAGTCTGCCTCCAGGAAAAGCCCTCCTTAAACGCATGAAGGTGGCCTGACTGCTCGATCTGGGGCAGGCAGGTGGGTTTTATGAATGTTTTGCAACCTCCACCAGCATTAGGTGGAGCACACATAGCTCCCTGCCCAGCACAGGCTCCTGCACCCCCCCCCCCCAAACATGAACACGGGGCCTTCACAGCTCCACTTAACCACTTTTGAGAGCACAACTGTTTCAGTAGCGTGCAGAAGAGAAGCATTGCCACTGAAGTGCCACCTTCAGATAACAAGGAACATACGGGGCCCAGCACGGCCCCAGGGATCTCAGGTTGGGAGCAAGTCACATGCTTAACACAGCACAAGCAAGACGATAGCTCATCCTCACCCTGCTGCCCTCAAGCCCACAAACCCAAATAACCTCTACAGCCACAAAATCATCACATTACTAAACCTGCGAAAAAAAGCAAAATCTCAGTCTCCTGGCAAGCTCAGACACCTCTGCTCAGAGCACAGCCCCACACCAGTGAGCAGCAAAACTTTCCACTGCTTATCAGCCTCAGTGCAGCTCAGGAAACCCTCCACAAAGAGCCCCCACCTACCCCAAAACAAGCTCCAGCTCCAGCAAGGCAGCAACCCCTCCAGGTGCAGCAACTTTACAGGAGCTGTTGGCCCTGAAGAAGGTTCAACAGGGACCAATTGCCTGGTGGGGAATTAAACATTGTTTTCTCTGAGGTGTTTGATGTTTTTAACCAGCTTGGGATGGAAGGAGTTTGACTCTCCAGCTCCCTGAGAGAAGGTGGAGGGAAACTATGTGAGTATCTTGAGGTTTGTTGTCTAACTCAATTAACCAATTACTTCCAGGTCGAGAAGGGGCAAAGCTATAAATGCTGCTTGCTGCTATAAATAATGTTTGCTCAAGGGTGGTGTGGGAGCAGGAAGTGTTAGGTGTGGGGTTGTAACTTGGGCTTGAAATGAAAGCAAATATCACGAATTGCTTCCTGCTTCAAGCAGACCTGTTGCTATTTTGCTGTTGCCCCTTGGAAGCTGAAGTGAACCAGTGCACAGAGCTGGCTCTTGCCTTGGGAAACGTGTACAGGAATTCAGGCTGGGGAATTAATACACAAATGTCCCTGCTGCACAACTTTCTTCCCAATACTACTGGCTGTCCTGGTGTAGGACCTGCTGTGGACCAGCTGGATGCGTCTGCCTTTAAAATATAATTATTAGACCAAAATGCCCATTTATGTAAAAAGGAGGAGGGGGGAGAGCCTAGGAGAAATTGATGTGGATTTCTTGGAGCTCAAACAAGAACAGACAAGTCGGTGCAGATCAAGGCAGGAATTTTCCACGGGGCCTTAGGGAATTGGGCTCCAGTGAAAAGGTAAATGGAGCAGAGAGCGGGTGGTGGGACGGCAGTGTGCCCCCTTGGAGGGGCCTGGGCTGGTCACAGCTCAGGCACAGGGAGCACAGTGTGGATGTGGGGTGTTCCAGCTGCTCGGACAAGCGGATGTTTGCCTGCGGGGTGACTCCAGGTCTGCTCTGCTAGCGGCGCTGTGCGAGGTTTTTCTAGGGCACAAACCAGAGGGACATCACCTTACCCAGGACCTCGGCTCCTGAAAGAGCAGAACCAGTGTCATGGAGGGGATTAATTGGTGTTAAGGGACAGGTTTTTCCGAAGGGGCAAATTAGCCCGCTAAAAAATTAACGAGTCCCTGGAACCATATGAAACAGAGCAATGTCAGCCAGATGTCTCTCCCCAAACTGCGGTACCCATGCCTGACTGGGCTGCACGGCAGGGAGCTGCTGCTGGGCTGGCCCTGAAAGGGCTCATGGAAACCCATCAGCAGAGAGACTGGGGGGTGCTGGAGCTCAGATGGCCGCAGGTCTCACAGGCGCTGCGTTCCCCTCCTACCCCAGCAGATCCTGCTTGGAGCTTGGGCACGTACCCTGGGGATGCTGGAGGTGGTGGGTGGAACACCCACCTCGCCATTGAGTCGAGCCCCATTGAGCAGCCCTGCTCTTGCCTCCTGCTAATCTGGACTTTGCCGTTTGCTCACAGGGAACATCCCTGGCGCAAAGCAGTGGCAGCTGAGCCCTGGGCACCAGCTCACCCCGAGCTGCCCTACATTTCCTTTCCAAGCAGGGGGGCACAGCCCTTTCGGTCCCTCTGGCTGCGGGTGCTGCTTCTCCCAGCCGACGAGAAGCCGTGCCGACGCATCACTCCGTCTCACTGCCTCTCCCCTCCACTTGCTTGGGAACAGCTGCCGGAGTGAATCATTTCAGCATCCTCAAAGCACGGAGGACTCTGCCAAGCTTCATGCGACTTCTGGCTGTCACTCTGCTCCATCTGTGTTTCTCCCTGGCCATGTTAAATCCCACAGCCTTTCCTGCAGTCCCCAATGACCTCCTCTCTCGAGCAGGTGGGTGCTCTCACCACAGAGGTGCAGAGCTGACATGAGATGCTCTTGGGCTGCCTCAGGCATTTTCACCATTACCATCCTGCCCATGTACGCAGAATCATGAGTTGTTTTGCTGTCCTGTTCCCTCTCTGCCAGCCTGTGAATCAGGGACCTTTGGCAGAGACAGAACAGCAGGATCCAGTGAAGTTCACAGAATGTGCTGGCCACCAGCAGCCCTTTGGGGGAGAGCAGATCCCTCATTTCTTGCTCCTGCTGGAACATCTCCTCTCTATTACTGCCACGTAGCCCACATGGCAAGTGCCAAGGCAGGCTTTGTCCTCGAGCTCTCTGATACCACTCCAGCCACCCAACACAGCACCAGCAGAGACAGTAAAACCCCTTTGCTGTTCATCAGGGGGGAATGCGTGTTTCTTTCATGATTTTAAAAAAAAAAAAAAAAGTCTATTTTAAGGTTTTTAATCATAGCAGGAGCTTGGCCAATCGCAGCTGTCCAGTGCTTGGGGGAAGCTTTATGCTGCTACAACCTTCTGCTGTGGTGATACTGAGTCATCAGCCACAAAGCTGACCTGTTGTACGAGTTGCAGATGTCAAAACTTGACCACAGGCTGGAGAGGTCCGAGTGCCACCGCTTCTTCCAGGCACTCGGGTGGCCAGATGATGGGTAAGGAAGAGTCACGGACCAGCCTTTCCTGGGACTTTTCCCTTCACCACGAGCCATGTGTGGGCTCAAGCCACATCAGTACTGCTTCTGCCCTGCAGCCAGAGAGAGTGTGGTCCCACCACGGGGGAAGTCTCGCAAGGAAGGGTGCCCTCAGCCTCACCCAGCAGGAGCCTGGGGGAAGCCTGGTTGATCTACAGCAGTGAATGAACACCCAGGTGGACACTGCCTTGTCACCTGGGATGATTTTAGGAGAAACTGGAGGGAACTCAAGGACTGAGGATAATTTGGTTTAACACAGAACTATTCAACAACCCTTGCTTTTTCTGCATGAGCTGCCCACTTCTCATGAGCCAGAGATAATTAGCCTGCCTTATCTGCTCCTCTCAGTTCAGCTGAACCAAACTTCCCCCCAACCCAAACACAACAAAGAGCTCATTTGGACAGCTTTGCCTTCGAGTTAAAAAGTAGAAGACTTCAAAAAGAATAAGTCACATGTTTTGTTGTTCTCCCTGCCATCTCCTCCCTCCGCTTCCAGTTGAGTACACAAACAAAAATACTGCACGCTGTTTTAATTTTCAATCACATTTTTTGAAAATGAATTCCAAGATACAGTACAGCATCTTAGTGTTCTACACAAAGCAAGCTTTCAGCAAAAGGTCAGAGGGTATTAGATGGTGTAAAAATATATCTTAAATAAAATAGTTTCTATAGGAGAGCAAGCTGTGTTGTACATCTCTAGGTCCTTAGAATAATTTACAGAAGGCAGAGGCCTGGTTGTACAATCCACACACTAGAAAAGTTAGTGTACATTCATGCTACAAAGTTAGAAAAGGTCAAAGTTCCAGATGATTGGGGCAGATCTCCAAACCCAAGCAGGGGATGCAATGAGTGCACTAACAAGCGCCCTGTATTTCAAAGTGAGGAAGTTCAACATTTCCAGTCCATAAAGTCAGGAAGCAGATTATAACGACTCACCTTCCAAGAGTCATTCTGTTTATTTTAACTCATTCCTTTCAACTGGCCAAACTTCTAGCAATAAAGGACTAGCTGTTTTACTTCTTTGTTCCAGTTTGGAGCTGGTAAGTCAAGAGCTGCATTTTCAGTGTTACAGACTAAGATCACGGCTGTTCCTGCAGTTCAAACAATGGAAAAGGATCATACTATGGCCTGAAAAGACAACTGTGGGACTCCCCCAGCCATTTTTAATAAAGGATTAGCCTTTAAACGCTCAGATTGCTGAGTGCAACACAGCAACCAGGACAGTTGCTTCTCCAGCCAGGGTAAAACTCTTCCCACCCCAGAGCATCAAGTCTGATATATATTTTAAGTGAAAACCAACAAAAAAACCACCCAGATTTGTCCACGAATTTCCCTTACAGGATCTGCATACCTTTGGGGCAAATAACACAAAAGTTTTGCCAGCTGAGGTTTTGGACAGAGCCACGTTTCAGAGCGCAACAGGCAGCGCTAAGTGATCATGGTAACTGGAAACAACAGCTGCATCTAGCAGCAAGGGTCCTGTCGCAGGGCAGGGCGCTCAGCTCCACTGCAGACCCGAGGACGGCAGCCCTGCGGGTAGGGGCCAGCAGCTACTGCAAAGGCTGGGTACAGGCACGTAGGAAGAGAGTTTTTAAAACGCTGTGTTCGTCATTCTCCTCCCCTCGTTTTGAGGATAGCAGCACTGGAGCTTATGCCAACATACCGCTACTGCAGCTCACAGAGGGAACACACACGCACCCTGCTCCAGGAGGATTGGAACACTGTGGAAGCTGTTAATACGCAACGTGTACCAGTCTTCGCAAAGATGGCTCTATTTAATTTGTAGAAATGCCTGTAAAATAACCACATTAAAGTGTCCAGAATATAAAACTTTCATGCTTTCTGCCCCAAAGGCAGCAAGCACTGGCCTTTCAAAGGCCATCTTTAAAATGAAGACAGAGATAGTAGCAAAGTCCCTTAAAGCATTTAATATCCTAGATTACAAGCCTTTAGGACTTGTTCAGTTTCTTACACCACTAAGATGGTTTATTTTCCACACCTCATTCCTTTTTATTTCCAAACTACAGTTCTACTCCTGCACTAGCAGTTCTGCAGTGTCAGGGCTGCACATACTAAAAGGAGATGTATAGAATCTAATTTACACTGTTTATTAAATGAAATAATTTCTTAATTGAGAATACTTTTAATCCAGGAGAAGAACTGCAAAAGCCTTACACACTGGGCCTAGCCTACTCTACAGCATCCCCTTGAGGAATGCAAAGTTTAACATGTACACACCCACCCACCCCAAAACAGTACACTCTCCAAGAAGAAAGTCAAATGCATGGATAGGAGGGGCTTTGAAAAGGTGGGAAGGCAAAATGGTCATTAAGATCTGCCTAAAAATAGCTCAATAGTGCAGTGAAATGCTTTTAAATACCACAGACACCTCCATTGACTGGCAGCCAGTTTTATGAGCAGCTCTGAAGACAATTTCTAGCTGAGCTTTAGGGAACTGGGCGTTCCCAGACAGGGTCCCGAGAGGTGAGCCTGGCCTACCAGCAGCACGGCCAGTTCCAGTATGGGAGCACAGCATTCTGATTTTCATTTGCCCCTCTTGCCACGGCCTCTCCTGGAAGAAGGTTTGCCCGTGCCCCCTGTGGAGGAGCCGGCGGAAGATGCCACTGCTATGTTGATCTGTCCTTCCTGAATCTCCTGTCGGGTCTCAGCTGGAAGGTGATTGATTTTCTGTTGCGTCTCTAAGTAGAACATGACATCTCGCAACTGCTCCTGGATCTCAGAGATCTGCAGATCCTTCTGTTCGCAGGTTTCCTTTAACACTCTCTCCTCCTCCTTTAGTTTGTTCTGAAGCAAGGCTTGATTTGCTCGCAAACACTTATTCAGTTCTTGCTCCTCCTTCAGCTCATTGGAAAGTTTAGCCACTTTGTTATTCAGCTGAGAACACCTTACAAATAGAAGCACGAGTCAGTAAAGCAGTGTACTATAACCAGATCAAACACTACTGCATCCTTTTTATTTCCCATCCTTAGGGCAACTGACCCCCAGCTGTCCCCAGCCCCACCAAGACCACCTGGAATTTGGTTTTCCAGCAAAAGACAGGCAAAGGGAGGCAACACAAGAGGACTATGAAATCCCCCCCCAGGATTTTCTACCCAGCTTAAGGCTTGCTAGCACCTGTTTGCCTGCATGGTGTTACCTGCAGAATGCTGCGAAGCAGAATCCCTTCCTTTGTCCCTCAGACCGCATAACCTGGGAGAATCCCTTCCCTTGCAAGTTAGGCAATTCCATCTTGTACCAAATGCCAAAAGGCAGGGTGCCTTTGGAAGCACAGGACTGTAATCTTGAACATGCATCCACAACTTAGGGAACAGGCGCCAAAAAGGGCACAGAGATTACATGGCGTCCTGAGAGAGCTCAGGGCAGTCAGGGACTCCCAGATGCTGGCTCCCGCCACACTGCGAGTACAAGACCCTGAAGGTACCACTTCACTCAGAAGCAAGATGCTCCCACAAGGATATCAGTAGCCTCATGTTTCAATTCCCTGCTCCTAACGACTCAGTGGTTTTGCCCTGAAAGTTTGCTGGCATCATACGCAGACTTCTTTCCACTCAGCAAGGTGAGCTGCATGAACCACAGCTCACTAGCCTGGGTCCCCTGCTCCAACCAGGACTGCTGGATGGGCAGCAGTGCCAGGGGCCTGGTGGGCTAGGAGGAACAGAGCACCAGTCCCACCTAGGGAGCTGGAACACACTGATCCACAGAGTCTCCATGCTTGACATCTTTCATCTAGGCACTTCCTAAGATCTACATATTTCTCTGTGCTGGGTGAGATGCCTCTGTTGAGCTGCCTTTCTTCTCTTTGGATGTATCCGCCAATTGCAAAACAGACTGGCATCTACTTCTGAGCAAGCAGAGGAAGGATCACTGAATGCTAAATATGCAGACCATGTAAAAAGAGCCAAAAGCCCAAAAGCTGTGTTCCACTCAACAGGCACTTTCAATTTGTGAACACCTACAGAAATGAGAGCTTATTTTAAAATAAGCTGTGTTCTCAGTATACCAGTTTAAATAGCTCAAAATTGCCCAGGAATAGTGAGATTTTTTCTTTTTGGATGTCCCTGTGCGGAGTTTTAATGGCTGCATGGAACTAAACCTGGCAGCGGTACCCACTTCCTTTCGACAGACTGCTTTTCTTTGAGCAAGTCATTCAGCCTCTGTTCCAGACTGTCACACTTCTCAATGGTCTCTTTAAATTTGGTCTTCATGTTGTTAATCTGTAAAAACAAACACACAGGCATTTCACACAGAGCAAAGTCCTCCGCACTTTCATTATGACATTCAATTTTCTGGAGTGGTTTCTAGACTTTGACCAATTACTATATCCAGATAAGCAAAAGCTTTGAGTCAAGAAAAGGCTTAATTTTGATGAAGACCCTCTGCATTACACTTCGCAGTACCCCAACAAGGAACCACGTTGCCGTGGAAGCTGCTCTCACAGAAGAGCAACTCAGGCTGCCTATCTGTGCCAGGCACCCCATTCAAACAAAAGCTGCATCAGATCCTTAACTTCTTATTGACTGCAGTTAAGCATTCATTTAGCCATTCTCTCAGCTGTTTTTCTGTCAGCAAACTTAAATTTCCATCTTAAGGCTTTATAATGCCAGGCTTTTGCTCACTTTAAATTAAACCTCAAATAAGTATGGTCAAAGTCTGAAAATTAACATGCTACTTTGCTCAGCACTGACTCAGCAGCTTGCTGTCATAAGGCAGTGACCTACTGACACGAATATCTTACTCATGCAAAACGCAAACAGAAACACACGTATGTTGGCTTCCTCTACCCCTCTACTTCACAACTCGAGACTGCTACTGCTGAAGAAAACCAAGCTCTCATTCTCTAGGCACTGCACAGAACATGTCAAAACTTCTAACATAAGACCTACAGGAGATTTATAGACAGAAATACTTGTTTCCCCTATATAAGGGTCAAAAGCATGCTTGCATGTAGTGGAGGCAGAAATTTAAAGGAAAAATGCTTTCCTGGAGGAGCAATCTGGATAAATGTCAGTGTCAGCACACATGGTGCCTTCACCGATGCCAGAGTCAATGCAGAGCAGGTTTTAAGCCTTCCGGTCTTAATCACTGAATGTTTATGCAGCTGATGGTTAATTTGGGGAAGTAGCCTGAGTACTGATAATGGAATACACTGCATAGGGCACTGATCCAGACAAGACTTACATGGAGCAAGTGCCTTGAATAAAATCGTAAGGATCTTTAAACATGAAACCACATTTGGGGCAAATAACATAGTTGTTTCACTTTGAAGTTGCTTTGTGAATCATATTTTCTGGTCACATGCAAGATGATTTTTGCTGTATCTTTTCCTTTTATAGGGCCCTTTATAAGATTTCTGGGACTGTTCTTTAGACCAATGACTACTATTTCAATGGTCATAATTTCTACATTTACAATGCTACTTAACTGCAGATACTAAATGGTTAATTAGAAGTCATGTAGAAAGTTCAGTTAAGGACTCAACCCTAAATTCTGACTAACTTTAAACCTAGTTGAAAGGATCTACGCAGAGTGAAAAGCATTAAAATATTCTCACTGGATTTTTGCTCATGACATTTTGAAGCAGTCCTGCCTACAGGATGCTTTATAGGTGGAGACTCTGAACTTTTCCCAAAGGGTGATGAGGAGAGATAGGGGATCAGAAAGAAAGGGCAAATCAATATGCATTTGGAGCAGAAAGACAGCTTCCACTTTCTGCAGCCAAGCAAATTGAAGTCATATTGTCTATGCTACACTAACCTTCCCTAGAGATACACGTCAGTGTGAGATGGATGGCATCGGCAAGCAGGGATCCTGCAGCAGCACGGACTTGTTTTCACCACTGCTGCAGTTTCCTGAGCAGCACATTTAAATCAACCTTCAATCTAGGTGGCAATCTACCTACTTCTGCACCACTGAGCAGCAAATTGCTAGATCTGAGCATCGAGATAAGGGACACATCCTGGAGCCAATTTTCTCAGCTGGTAGCGAAACAGGCTATGCAAAGCCTCGTCACGTCATGCAACATTCAGGCTGTATGAGAGACTGAACAGCTCCATCTCCCATTTAACTTAACAGTGTCCAGGGGCCTGTTTCAGCAGAGTTTCACACATACCCAGAGCAGAGCTCACCTCTTCAGCCGTATCCTTTTCTATTCGGACAATCTTGTTTTCCCAATAGATTCGCTGCGATTCCAGCTGGCTTGTTAGCAGATATGAGTACTATAAACACAGAAGATATACACAGAACAGTCAACTTTTCTGTAAGGGTGGCAATGCTGATTAAGAAGCCCAAAGGGCTCCAATATACAAATCAATTTAATCAGATGAAATTAAGCATACAGGACTTTCTGAACATACATCCAAACTGCAGATCCAGCAGATGTGTTCCACCAATTTGATTTCAAAACTAAATTACTTGATTTCTTGAAAACAAGGAAAGCCTTTAGAGCACAACAGCAAGGATCAAGTATAAATTCCACCAAGCTGTACCCAGTATCATGCCAAGAACTTTTTAAAGAGACAGATTTTTTCATTGTAGTAGCAATAAACCTCTATAAGTTTTACACTCCACAAGAAAATGAAGCATCAACCATCCCTGTCATGCGTCTGAGATCCCAAAGGCTGAGTTGCTGAGTTTCCAATTTACAGCCCAAAACCCAAGGCAGAAGGGTAAATGCACGTATCTAGCTTCACTGTAAGAACATCTCCGGGAAAGCATCCTCAGCAGTGTATAACTATTCACAATTATTGCTCTCCAACATGTATGGCCCAATTCTGATGTTATTTTGGCATCAGAACAAGGATATATGCCTTACATCCTATCTTTTCCTTTCTGGTTCTGCAAATGAGTTATGAGAGGGTTCGAAAACGTGATCATTTCTTATCACCAGGCTAATAAGCACCAAATCAGGCATTCACTACAGAATTAAACATGTGCAAAAAGCTTCGAACACTCTCAGTAATATCTGAGCGCCAAAAAACACTGCCAAGTTCATTCTCTCTAGAAATATTTAGATCTCATAAGCTAGACAGAGAAGTCTTACGTACTTTAAGCACCAACCTGCCAGAAAAAAGGGTTAAAAATAGCTGGTTTAGCATCTAAGCGTTACTCAAAATTCACAGAAAAGCAACCAAATATTTATTTGAGCAATAAGCTTACAAAGTCTCGTCTCTATGGGCTGTTCCTCCTCAGATACCCTTGTCTCTAATGCAGCTGAAATCATGCTGCAGTGTGTCTGCTCAGTGGAGCAGTAATTCTGAGTTTCTCTCCTTTACCCTTCTAGTTAGGATAGGAGAAGCTGGCCAACAGGTAAAAAAAAAAAAAAATCATTGTCTGTTCAAGAGAAGGGAGCAGAACAGGGCTGGTATCAAACGAGCCTGTCAGCTTTCTTTGATAGCCAAGGTAAGCAGACAGCTATGGATTCCTACATACTTGTCCAGTTTACAAGCTAAACTACTAAAATTGACAGTTCCATACACATCCTGGCTCTTAAGCCAAGTCACAGATCCACTAGGAAGGGTCTGGCAAGTGAGTCTGGGCATTTGGACCCATTTCTCTCTCCAATGACCGGAGTGTTTGTAGCAGTGTAACCAGCTAATCTTCAATCTACTGGTGAACACAGGATGAAACTGCAGCCAGCTTACACTTAGCTGCATTGGCTCTGCAGAGCCAAGAAGAGGGTTTTTTTTTTTCATTAAAAAAAAAAAAAAAAAAAAAAAAAAAGGGCAGTAAAAACATCCTGCTTCTGCCTGAAGATGATTGCCTACATGCAGGGAGCAGGTCTGCTGCATAAGCTGATGTAATTGTCCTGTAGTCATATTGGATTTGGATTTGAAACACTTCCATGCAGCAGTACAATGCAGAGTGCAACAAGCCAAAATATTTACCTCTAATTGTAAGGCATCAATTTTCTCCTCCTGACACATATCTCCCTCACACTCATACTGAACTATCTTCCCATCAGTTTTACTTGCAACCAGTCGATGGACGTAGTTATCTGAAGAGAGAAAATTCAACCACAGGGAGTTTTAGCTTAAGAACACCCAGGTTGACACCAGTGGAAATACTTTATGCAGCACAATTAACCATGCAGACTGCTGCAACAGCATATTAGCAAGGCAGAAAGCCAACAACAGATGTATTTGTTATTTAGCAGACTTCGCACAGACACCTTACAGGATATTTATTACAACAGCCCATTCCCATACCTCAGGGCAAATTGATGGAAAGGGAGTAACAAACACATTCCACAGAGACTACAGGACCGCCCCAGTTCATTACCGAATCATGTTCTCCCTCCTCCATCTGCTACAGACCAACAAAAGTTGCTATTAGAGAGGAGATGGATGTTCCCAAAAGACAAGGTATTAGTACAGATGCAAACCCCTTAATCTCCAAGCAAACACTACCACAAGTACTCTTACTAAGGGGTCCCAAAAGCCGTTTTACAAACAAGGTCATCCTTCAAGAGGGGCAGAGAGAGCACTTACCTCCAGCATAGTCCCAGACTCTGTGGTTGGTCAACTGCATTGCGTAGGTGTGCTGGGTCTCCTCAAAGTGTTTATAAGCATGTCGACTCACATACCGGCCACAGCCTATGTGCCCACATATTAAACAGATCCAAAGGTTCTGTCAACAGAGTAAGAACGCTCTGTATATACAACACTGTCAAGTGGTGGTATCGGCACTTTGAGAAAGTGTGAGGTGACAC
>JANHGO010000075.1:35792010-35837929 GCA_024606505.1 Aquila spilogaster | reverse complement strand
AATAACTTTCCTTTGCTGCTGAGTATACACTTCACCTTTGAGGAACTCCGAGGGTAAGTATTTTCACTAGTTTGAAGAGAGCGGGGCGGCCGCGGGGCGGCGCGGGGACAGCGGGGCGAAGCGCGGACTCTTTACGGGAAGTCGGAAGGAGCGCGGCGGCGCTGCGGCGGGTGAAGGGGCGGAGGCGGGGGAGCGGCGGACACGTGAGGCGGCGGCGGACGGCGCCGGGCCCTGCGCTGTGCGCGGCCGCTCCCGCCCCGTTCCGCTCCCAGCGCCGCCCGCGGGAGGGCCCTCCTGGGGGGAACGGCTCCGCCCGCGATGCGGCCTCGAGAGGGGGGGGGTTCGAGAGTGAGGTGCGGAGCCCCCACGTGCGGGAGTTAAACTGCGGAAATCAGAAATGCGGACGTTGTAATGGAGACGTTTGGAAAATGTGAATCTGGAATGCAAAAATAAGCGCTCAGAGCGGCGGGCACCCGGCTCCGGCATCTCCCTGGTGCCCGCTCTGCTCGAGAGGTGCTTTCACCAGCGAGCACCAGTATATCACTGTTAAAAGGCCGTGTACATGCAGGATTAGTGAGAGCAGCTGTCACTTGAAAACCAAGAGCGAAATTGATTTATAGCCACGGTTACTCAAAATGCTCAGACTTTAATCAATTCAGAGAGATGCTCTGGAAGTCCCGCAGGATTCGGGTGCAGTGAGAAGGAGCGATCCTGCTGGGCGGGCAGCGCTCGTACACCTTGCCTGCACAGCAACAGTTCTCCCATGTGGCTAAAGGCTGTGGGTGGTAAAAAGATAACAATATTTAACAGCTTTCGTAAATTAGCATCATCCCTGCGCTTTTGGCTGTTAAACTCCTTGTTTTGCTTTACCTTCCAGGCCCAGATAACCCTGTGGTTAACACCTTATGAGCAAGATGACAGATACCAGCACAAAGCATTACTCCATTGAAAATATTTGTCCAAAACTGAGCCGGCAGCTTTAAGGAACTTTGGTGAATTTGCAGAACGTTTTGCCGTTTCCCAGCCACAGAACTGGGAGAGGACACTGAGGAGTTCTGCAGGAGACAGCAGTGTGTGCAGAGGTGAGGACCGCTGGCACCACTTCTAGAGCTACTTACTGTGAAAGCAGATGTCTGTTTCACTGCACATAACAGGATTGCTAACGCTACCTAAAAAAAGTGAAGAAACAACTTTTAGAAAAAAATAAATAAATATACATGATGTGTATGTTATATTTAATTATAACATTAAATTACAAATGTGTATGAAATCCACTAGCACGCAAAACTGCATTTCACCAAACAACTTCTGTGTTGTTAGGTTGATCCCAGTGGAGCTCAACCAGAGGGCCTCAAATTGCCACCACAGCAGCAGAGGCACAGCAGGTGGGAACACGAAGGTCCCAAACACACCTTGAAATGACTCCGAGTGAGCTGTGGGTAGAGAGGGCTCCATATTCTGCAGTGTGTTTCGTCTGTTTTTTTTCACTTGATAAAACAGATTTCCCAGAAAGCTCAAGGAGGTCTGATATAGGCTCTAACAAATCCAGGTCCCTTAAGGTTGTTTTGGTTTTGTTTGTTTGGTTTTTTTAATGGAAAGGAGGTAATTACAATGCTTTTTCAGCTAAGCACATTACAGTGTGCAGCAATTAGTCCCTGTGTGTGTGATGAAGGTTAAGAACCACCATAGGGCTGTGTGGCCGCGCTGCAGGGTCCTGTGGGCAAAGTCCGCGGTATCCAAGGATCTCATAGGTACAAGCAAGTTAAGTTCTGTGGTCAGAGATGGCTTCTAAGACATGAACACACTAACTTACATTTTGGGGTAACATTATGTCCTTTGAGAGTGATTGCATGAATAAGACTCTCATGTTGGTATCTGCAGCAATGACTCAAGCGCAGTTGCTGTTTGACTTGTTCTGTCCTTCAATGTATTCTTTGTTTTGCTAAGCTCTGGCTTCCATTGTGCCCTCCCATTTTTGCTTGTCGAGCATCTTCACTCAGAAGCGAGCACAGCAGTGACCAGGTTGAAGAGGCTCCGTTTCACCCACCAGGAGCTGTGTCAGGTGCTGGATCCTTTGGTGGCTGCCAGTGCCGTGCCAGTGCTGGTGCCACTCTGCAGCTTTGTGCTGTGAGCTGCCCCGCCTGCAGTGCACCAGGATCACACTGCTGTCACGGCACACGGCGCCCTTTCCTGTGGTGCTGGCTCCTCACTGCACACAGCCCTTTGATAGCCAGCAATTCCCACCACTCCATTTTTATTAGTTTATGATTTGTCTCTATTGATTTTTTCCTTTTTTTTTTTTCCTGATGCAGTGCTTTAGCTGTAGAAAAAATCAAGATTCAGAATTACGCGCTCCACAGCCAAGAAACAAAAGCAACTATTTCTAATGGAGAATCACATCCCATTTCGCCCCTCCGTTCACATTCCAGGTTAGAGCTGCTCTTCTCCAAGACCGCTATTTTCGCTCAGTTTTGTGCCTGCATGTGCAGGCTGTGTTTGCACATGAAGATTAACGAGCCTGATAACATCACTGCTTCCCCGGAAGTGCTGCATGATGCAACGTTTCCTTGACAGAACCGCTCCAAGGCACCGCACCGTGCGCTTCCCGAGGTTCAGTGCGGTGAAACGTGTGTGCCTACAGAGCGACGGCCAGCACGAGTGCGTGGCATTTGTTTTATGCAAAATCAGCTGTTAGAGCAGCACGGGACTGAGTATAACGTAGAACGCGTTTTCTTTTTCCTGAAGACTTCCTTTATTTATCCATTACCACAAAACCTGTTCTTAGAGGCAAAAGCTTTGCCAGCAACACTTATAGGCATGGGAATCTCCAAGCGCTTGGAAAACAAATCAGGTACTCCAACAAATGAGGAGTGCTTCCCTGAGAGATACGGTATCAGCTAGTCAGCAAAGCTGCAATCAGTTGTAATTGATGAATGCACCACTGAACAGACCAGAATTAGGTACATGCACATCAGTGAGCAAAGCCCGAGCTCCAGCCGTGCAGGAGAGGCAGCCACTGCTGCTTCTGCTGTGCAGTGGCTTTGCATCCCCTGCAGTCCCTCAAAATCACAGCTTGGCTGCAAAGAGACACCAGCTCCCAGCAAACATATTTTTTGATCCACAAGTGCACTTCCATATCAACTTGTTCCCAATTTCTATCACCCACCAACACCGTCCTCCAGCTCCCTTCAGCCTATGGGGGATAGGCACGCTGCTGAGCCATGCATGCAGCTGCCTCCCCACAACTAATGGGAGATGAAGGAAAGTGCAGACACGCACAGGGCTCAGGGCTGAGATGCACAAGTGCCACAACTTGTTTCATCCATAGCCAATGTAGAATCATAGAATCAGTGTCACTGGAAAAGACCTCTAGGATCACCAAGTCCAACCCCAGCCCATCCCCACTGAATCCTGTCATCAGTGCCACATTTCCACGTTTCTTGAACAGCTCCGGGTTAAGTGACCCCATCACTTCCCTGGGCAGCCTGACCCAATGCTCGACCGCTTTCAGAGAAGAAATGTTTCCTAATACTCAGCCTAACCCTTCCTTGGTGCAACTTCAGGCCATGACCTCTTGTCCTATTGCTGGTTACCTGGGAGAAGAGAATGACCCCACCTCACTGCAGTCCTCTCAGGAGCTGTAGAGAGCAATAAGGTCTCCCCTGAGCTTCCTCTTCTCCGGACTGAACCATCCCAGTTCCTGCAGCTGCTCCCCTTAAGACCTACGTTCCAGTCCCTTCACAGCTTCATTGCCCTTCTTTGGACACGCTCCAGGGCATTTTAATGAATCCTGCTCTCAGCTTTCCATTGGCCACAATCACTGTGTAAGGGATCTCCCTGCCCTGAGGCAGGACCTGTGCAATCGCTGCAGCCCCGCAGCACTGCTTTGGGACGGAGCTTCAGGCCGGGATCCCCGGCTGTGCCCCAGCGCCGTGGGCAGAATGCCTAGCAGCCCCCAGCCCTGCTCCACGAGTAGATTTAGCATTTTCACAAAGGGAAGGGGAGAATCAAGTCTAACTCCTGCTCAGCAGCAGCAGACAAAGCAATCGTTATACCAAGACTTAGCTCTTAAATCCCTCCAGATCTGGTGCTCATGGAGCATAAACAACCTTTGCCTCACAGCTTCACCGAGCTGTGCCTCCCCACTTCGCAAGCACTGCAGCGCAGACCCTTCAGTACCCATCCTCTCCCCATCCTTTTGCTGAGACAGGCGTGCCAACAAGAAAGCCAGTTGCCATGGCATTTTTTCCCCCTGCAGACAGATGTCCATTAAAAACCAAGTCAGCCTCAGGTTTGCTGCACAGAACGGCTTTCTGTTATTATTACCAGCCTGCAAGGAATTCCACTGTGCCCCTTCACCTCAGATGTTTCAATGCACTTCGGTATTAATCCCCGGTGATTAGGAGGAAACCACTACAGAGCAGGCACAGGTACGCTTAAAGGACAAATTGAGGATTATGATCTCGTTTTGCATTTTTGGCAGGTGATTTGCACACGATCGCACCTGGAAAGGGCTCAATTTGTTACCTCTGGCATTCTCTCCTGATCTCTCAGCCTCCACACTAAAACCATCAGACACACTGGATGGACGCTTGGAGCTTTTCCTCTGCACTGACACGCTCCGCCGGAGGCTCACGGTGATTTTGTCTTCAGGATGAGCCCAGCAGCCGCAGCCCCAGCTGGAAGCAAAGTCAGGAGCTCCACACGTGGACTCAGCGCTCCCAACCCTCTGCATGGGCATCCCTGGCCCCAGGACTCCGCGTTTCCAGCGGGCACGCACATGTCCAATAGAGATGTCTCCTTCCTTGGTTCCAAGGCCATGCTTTTGTGTATGGTTGGAAAACAGCTCCGTGGATTCCACGCCCTCCCCCAGCCCACACGAGGGTTGTGTCCTGCGGAAACATCACATCACAGCACCTCTGCATGGGGCTCCTCACGTGTTTCTATTGGGATGGTCACGGTGCTGAATGCATGAGAACCCGACCCCAGAGCTCAACTCCCATTCAGGAATGCAGGAAATCAGTTCTCTTTGCTGAAGCACTGCAGTTCTAAGACCATGTGGGTAACGGCAGCAGAAGCGTTAAGGAGATCCTTGTCCTGACTCCCAGGGTGGGTCTCCTTCTCATGTCCGGGGTTAACCTGGCGTGGCTTCTAACACGTTCCTCATTGGGGCTGGATGCTTGGGATACACAGACCTGCGTGGGAGCTGACATTTTGGAGATGTTACCGTGGCTCGGAGCCCTGCATCCGGGCTGGCTCCCAGCAAGCGTTCCGCAGGAGCACTATTTGTGCTATGGCCCTGCAGGAACTGCACTCACACATTGCTCTGTGAAATAGCAGCATCTGAGAACATCTCCAGCTGCAAAGTCCCAAGGGAGAATTCCCTTCCAGACCCAGAGTTCCAAGATGAAGCATTTGGATTCCTCCTCTCGCTTACAGCTAGCACAGCTGCAAACACCATCAGAGATCCCTAATCCTCTTAGCCGCTCCTGCAGCATGACTCCGAATACTGCAGAGGGAAGCGCCGCTGCCTGCATTGCCGCCCAGCTGCTTGCAAACCTCAGCACCAACGCAGTGCCTCAGTCCTCGCTACCCATGCCTTGGGACCAGCGCTGTGCTGCTCCCTGCATCGGAGCTGCTCTCTGCACTGCGACTGCAGGAACACGGTGCTAACGGGGGGAGGCCAGAAGCCCCCAGGGCTGCTCTCATGTCCCCGGGCACAGGAAGGATCCAGCTGGGATTTTTTCTTCACTTCTATAAGGCTGGAGCATATTTGAAAGCTGGCAAGGAGAACTGCATGGGAAAAACCCTCCTTGCTTCCTGTTCTCAGAGATCTGATCACCTTTTATGCGCTGAACAGATTTAGCATGGTTTGGGGTTTGCGGAGCTCAGAAACAGCCATGAGTTGCTTTGGAGCCTCACCCACAACTGCACAGGGGTCTCCCCCCACAAGGAAGAGACCACTGAGGTGGGTTTGTTTCACGTGCTCAACCCCTCTGCATTACAGGGCATTTCTCCACCCAACAGCCACTCATCAATGGACACCAGTAAATCACGTGTAGGCAGCTGAAAGGGAAGCAGAGGCACGCAGGTCACCGTCAGCAGCATCACTGTCTTTGCACCCAGAAAAACAGAGTATGTCTCACACTGACACTGTCCTCCAAGGCCATCGAGAGTGCAGAGGGGCACTGAAAATAGGAGAGCAAACCAGTGAAGTCATAACCTCTCTGCAAGAACAGCACAAAGGCAGAAGGGCTGTCTGCTCAGTCCAGGGCAGACAGAGGGGTTCTGCACTTTGTGTACCCCTCCAGCTGCCCGTGGAGAGCCCTGCACAGAGCCCCCGCCTAACCCAGGGCCAGCACCAGCCCTGCTCCTGCCATCCAGCCTCCAGGAGCTGTATAGGAACTGTTGGCCCTGAAATGGGTTCAACTGGGACCGATTTCCTGGCAGAGAAGCACACATTGTTTTCTCCCAGGTGTTTGATGTTTCTGACCAGCATGACCCCCCAGTTCTCTGCAAGAAGGTGGAAGGAAAACACGTGAGCGTCTCAAGGTTTGTTGTCTAACACAATTAACCAATTACTTCCAGGTCAAGACGGGGCAAAGCTATAAACACCGCTCGCTGCTATAAATATGTTTGCTCAAGGGCGGTGCGGGAGTAGGAAGGGTTAGGTGCAGGGCTGTCATTTGGGCTTTAAAGGAAAGCAGATAGCAAGAAGCGCTTCTTGCAAAGCAGGCGCTGTGCGGCTGCTGCAGTGCAGCCCCTCGGAGGCTCCCAGGTGCTGCCGGAGTTGTCACTGAGCACAAAACAGCACGAGCAGCGATGCTGTCTGCTAGCCAGAGGGGTCCAGGTCCACATGGCTTTGTTTGCTGGGTTTTCCCGATCCTTGTGCTCCCTCTGATGCAGTTGGTGTCAAGGGCTGAAGCACAGCAGTGTGCAGAGCTGCCTTGTGCCACAGGAGATGTGTGCAGAATTTCAGCCTGGGGGAGATATGAGCGCTGCTCCCCCGCTGCAAAACTCCCTCCAAGCACTCCGGCACAGGGCCCGCTTTAGATGGGTTTGCCTTTAAAACACTGTTATTAGACCAAAATCCCCACTTACATAAAAGGAGGGGGGAAAAAAGCATAGGAGAGATCAGTGTAACTTTCTGAGCTCAGGCGAGAATGAACACGTTGGTCGGCACAGATCAAGGCAGGAATTTTCCACAGGGCCTTAGGGATTTCAGCTCTGATGGAAAGATAAAGGGAGTGGAGAGTGGTGCTGCTCCCCTTTGAAGGGGCACCAGTAGCACTGCATGTCTGTCGAGCTCAGGTGGACAGACACCTACATCTGCTCTGCTAGTGCCCCTGCATGGGCTTTTCCTAGGGCACAAATCATGGTCCCTTATCCAGGACCTCAGCTCCTAAAAGAGCAGAGCCAGCCTCACTGAGGGGATTAATTGGCGTTAAGAGGTGCTCTTCCCAAAGTGCAAATGAACCCGCTGGAAAATCAATGAGCCCCTGGAGCTGCACACAACAGTAATGACAGCCAGGCCCGTCACCCCAAGCCCCAGCACCCACATCCAGCTGGGCTGCACCACGATGGGCTCTGCAGGATGCTGCCCCAAAAGCTCTTGTGAAGATCCACCAGCAGGGAGACCAGAGGGCACTGCCTTTCCCAGCACATTGCCGCTCCTTCCTTGCTCTGTGTCAGTCCGAATTGACCCAAAGCCACCCTGCCCTCTGCTGCATAGGAAACAACATTTCAGCCTGGAGCTCACTTTGGTCCTGCACCACAAAGGGACACTGAGAAGCACAGCGACTTGTCACCCTCCTGCTCGCTCAGGAACAGCTGCTGGAGTGAATCATTTCAGCATCCTCCAAACGAGGGCTCTGCCAAGCTTCGTGCGACTTCTGGCTCTCATTCCTCTCCAACAGCAGCAGAGGAGATGGTATAACCCCTCTGCTGCTCAGTGGTGGAGTTTTCCTTCATGGTTTTAGAAATACATACATAAAATCTATTTTCAGGCTCTTAATCATAGCAGGAGCATGGCCAATCTCAGCTGCTCAGTGCTTGGGGGAAGCTTTGTGCTGCAGCACCCTCTGACTGTGGTGCTACTGAGTCATCAGCTGCAAATCCGACCAGATGTTGGAGCTGCAGATGTCAAAACTCCACAGCGGGATGGAGAGGTGTAAGAGCCGGCGCTGCCTCCTGGCACTTGGGTGTCCAGGCAGCGGCAGAGGGCACAGAGCAGTCTCCTCCTCTCACCACAGCCCTGCATGCTTGACATCACACCAGCGCTGCTTCTGCCCCGCAGCCAGGACACAGTCCCCATGCAGGGACCCATCTCTGCCAAGATTTTAGGACAGGGGACTCCTCAAGGACCAGAGATGAATTAATGTAACACAGAAGTATCCAGCAACCCTTGCTTTCCCTGCACAAGCCGCCCACTTCCAGGCTGGAGGTAACTACACCGCCTTACCTGCTCCTATCAGCTCAGCTGAACCAAACCTTCTCCCAACCCAAACGTGACAACAAGCTCGCTTGGACAGCTTTGCCTTCAAGTAGAAGGCTTGAAAAGAACAGGCCACACGTACTGTCACTCTCCCTGCCATCTCGTCCCTCCACTTCCAGCTAACACGCAAACAAACACGCCGCACGCTGCTTTAATTTTCCATCACGTTTTTTGACAATGAATTCCAAGATACAGCCCAGCACCTTAGTGTTCCACACAAAGCAAGCTTCCAGCAAAAGGTTGGAGGATCGAGATGGTGTAAAAATATATCTTAAATAAAATAGTTTCTGTAGGAGAGCAAGCTGCGTTGTACGTATCTAAGTCCTTAGGATAACTTACGGAAGGCAGAGGCCTGGTCATACAATCCACACGCTAGAAAAGAGTTAGTGTACATTCATGCTACAAAGTTAGAAAAGGTCAAAGTTCCGGATGGTTGGGGCAGATCTTCAAACCAAAGCAGTGGATGCAACGAGTGCACTAACAAGCGCTGTGTATTTCAAAGTGAGGAAGCTTAACACTTCCAGTCAATAAAGTGAGGAAGCAGATTATAAAGACTCACCTTCCGAGAGTCATTCTATTTATTGTAACTCGTTCTTTTTGCCTGGCCAAGAAGAACAACTTCTAGGACTAGGTGGCTCTCTTCTTTGTTCCAGTTTGGAGCTAGCAAGTCAGATCTTGATTTTCAGTGTTACAGACCAAGATCAAGGCTGTTCCTGTAGTTCTAACAACGGAAAAAGATCACACTGTGGTCTGAAAGGACAACGGCGTGACCCCCCCGGGCTGCTTTTAACAAAGGATTAGTGCTGAAACACTCAGACTGCTGAGCACAACACAGCAACCAGGACAGTCACATCTGCAATCGTGGTAAAACTGCTCCCGCCCCAGTGCCCGGTGTGCTGTATATCCTATGTGGAATTAAAAAAAGGAAAAAAATAAGAAACAAAACAGATTTGTCCAGATTTCCCTTCGGGGACTTTTTGTGCAAATAACACAGAAGTTTTGCCAGCCAAAATTTTGGGCAGGGCCACACTCCTGAGCAGAAGAGGCAGTGCTGAGCGATCACAGTAACCGGATACAACAGCTGCATCTAGCGGTGAGGGTCTGCTCGCAGGGCAGGTGGGCAGCACTAAGGCTGTGTGCAGGCAGGGAGGAAGTGAGGTTTCAACAACGCTGCGTTGGTCATTCTCACCTTGCTCTGAGGACAGCACTAAAACCGATGCCAACATATTCCCATTGCAGCTAAGAGGGAATGCACACACACCCGGTCCAGGAGGATCATAGCATTCCGGCAGCCATTAACGCACAATGTGCATCTGTCTTCACAAAGAGGGCTCCATTTAATTTGCAGAAATGCCTATGGAGTAACCACGTTAAACATTTCCCAGAATAAAAGGCAGCCTCAAAGGCAGCAAGCACTGTCCTCTCAAAGGCTGTCTCTAAAATGAAGGAACGGATAATGGTAAAGTCCCTTAAAGTGTTTAATATCCTAGATTACAAACCTGGAGGACTCATTAGTGTCTAACACCACCAAGATGGTTTATCTTCTACACCTCCCACACAGTTCTACTCCTGCACTGTTGTATAGTGTCTGGACTGCACGCACTAAAAGGAGATGTATATAATCTAATTTACATTGTTTCTTAAATAAAAATTTATTAATTGAGAATACTTTCAATCCAGAAATGGGAAAAGAACTCAAGAAGCCTCACACACTGGGCCTAGCCTACTCCACAGTATCCCCTTAGAAAATGCCACGTTCAACATGTGCACACCCACCCACCCCAGAAAACTCTCCAAGAAGAAAGTCAAATGCATGACAGGAGTGGCTTTAAAAAGGTAGGATGGCAAAATGGTCATTAAGATCTGCCTAAAAATAGCTAAACAGTGCAGTGAAATGCTTTTAAATACCACAGACACCTCCAGTGACCGGCAGCCAGTTTTATGAGCAGCTCTGAAGACAATTTCTAGCTGAGCTTTACTGAACTAGGCATTCCCAGCTGGAGTCTGAGGGGCGGGCCTGGCCTACCACGAGCACGGCCAGATTCAGCGCGGGAGCAGCGTTCTGATCTTCATTTACCCCTCTTGCCTCGGCCTCTCCTGGAAGAAGGCTTGCCTGTGCTCCCTGTGGAGGAGCTGGCAGAAGAAGCCACCGCAATGTTGATCTGTCCTTCCTGAATCTCTTGCCGGGTCTCAGCTGGGAGGTGATTGATCTTCTGTTGCGTCTCTAGGTAGAACATGACATCTCGCAACTGCTCCTGGATCTCTGAGATTTGCAGGTCCTTCTGCTCGCAGGTTTCCTTCAACACCCTCTCCTCTTCCTTTAGCTTGTTCTGAAGCAAGGCTTGATTCGCTCGCAAACACTTATTCAGTTCTTGCTCCTCCTTCAGCTCGTTGGAAAGCTTAGCCACTTTGTTATTCAGCTGAGAACACCTTACAAAGAGGAGCACAGGTCAGGAAAGCAGTCTATTACACCTACATCAAACCCTACTGCAGCCCTTTTATTTCCAGTCCTTAGGGAAATTGTCTCCCTGGCTGTTTCCAGCCCCAAGACCACTCAGAACTTAGTTTGGGCCCTGGTGGGCTGGGAAGAACAGACCACACAGTCCCACCTACGGAGCTGGAACACACTGATCCTCATGCCCTCCATGCCTGACATCCTTTAACTGGCACTTCCTAACATCTACGTTTTCCTCTGTGCTGGGTGAGACGCCTCTGTGGGGCTGCCTTTCTTCTCTCTGGACGTAGCCGCCAATTGCAGAACAGACTGGCATCTGCTTCTGAGCGGGCAGAGGAAGGATTGCTGAATACTAAATATGCAGACTGTGTTAAAAGAGCCACGGGCCCCAAAGCTGCGTTCCACTCAATGGGCACTTTCAATGTATGAACACCTACAGAAATTACAGCTCTTTATAAAATGAGCAGGGTTCTCAGTATACCACTTTAAATAGCTCAAAGTCACCCAGGAATAGCAAGACTTTTTCTTTTTAGATGTCAGCGAGCAGAGCGTTAATGGCTGCATGGAACTAAACCTGGCAGCGGTACCCACTTCCTTTCGACAGACTGCTTTTCTTTGAGCAAGTCATTCAGCCTCTGTTCCAGACTGTCACACTTCTCAATGGTCTCTTTAAATTTGGTCTTCATGTTGTTAATCTGTAAAAACAAACACACAGGCATTTCAAACAGATCAAAGTCCTGTGCGCTTTCATTATGACATTCATTTTTCTGGTGTGGTTTCTAGACTTTGACCACTTATTGTATCCAGGTAAGCAAAGTTTTGGGATGAGAAAGCTTGATTTTGTTTAAGACCCTCTGCGCTACGCTTTGCAGTACCCCAACAAGGAACCACGTTGCCGTGGAAGCTGCTCAGACAGAACAGTAACTCCATCTGCAAACCTGCGCCAGGGACCCCATTCATAAGGAAACAAAAAAAGAGAGAAAAAGAAGAGAAGCGATACCAGATTCTCATCTTCTTAATTAAGCATTTATTTAGCCATTCTCTCAGATGTTCTTTGTCAGTAAACTTAAATTCCCATCTGAGAGGTGCACAACGCGGAGCTCTTGCTCATTTTAAACCAAACCTCCAATAAGTATGGGCAAAGTCTGAAAATGAACGCGCTACTTTACTCAGCACTGACTCAGCAGCATGCTGCCGTAAGACTGTGACCTACTGACATGAATACCCTACTCATGCAAAACGCAAATAGAAACACACATACGTTCGTTTCCTCTTCTCTACTTCAAAACCAGAGATCGCTGCTGCTGAAGAGAACCGCACTCCCACTCTCTAGGCACCACACAGAACACATCTAAACTTCCAAGATAAGGCTCGAAGGAGAATTACAGTTGGAAATACACGCTTCCCCTCTATTAATGTCAAAAGCACACTTGCATTTACTGGAGATGGGAATTTGAAGGAAAAATGCTTTCCTGGAGGATCAATCTGGATAAATGTCAGCGTCAGCACACACGCCGTCTTCACTGATGCCAGAGTCAATGCAGAACAGGTTTTAAGCCTTCCGGCCTTAATCACTGAATGTTTATGCAGCTGATGGTTAATTTGGGGAAGTAGCATGAGCAGTGATAATGGAATACACTGCATTGTGGCACTGATCCAGACAAGACCTGCATGGCGTGAGTGCCATGAATAGAACTGTAAGGATCTCTAAACGCGAAACCACATTCACTATGTATAATACAGACGTTTCACTTTACATCTGCTTTGTGGACCATGTTTCCCAGTCACGCACGAGACAATTTTTCCTATAGCTTTTCCTTTTCTCATGAAATCCATCAGATTTCTGGGACTGTTCTGCAGACCGAGGTCAATGATCACTATTTCAGTGGTCATAATTTATGCATTTAGGATGCTATTTAACTGCAGATACGACATGGTTAATTAGAAGTTATGCAGAAAGTTCAAATAAGGACTCAGCCCTAAATCCCAACTCACTTTAAACCTAGTTGTTAGGATCTACGTAGAGCGAAAAGCATTAAAATATTCTCTCTGGATTTTTGCTCATGACATTTTGAAGCAGTCCTGCCTACAGAATGCTTTATAGGAGGAGACTGTGAACTTTTCCCAATGGGTGATGAGGAGAGGCAGGGGATCACAAAGAAAGGGCAAATCAATATGCATTTGGAGTAGAAAGACAGCCGAGCAAATTAAAGTCATACTGTCTCTGCTAACGCTAACCTTCCCTAGAGAAACGCGCCAGCGTGAGTGATGGCATCAGCAGGCAGGGATCCTGCAGCAGCACAGACTCGTTTTCAGCACTGCTGCAGTTTCCCGAGCAGCACATTTATATCAACCTTAAATCTAAGTGGCAATCTACCTGCTTCTGCACCACTGAGCAGCAAATTGCTAGATCTGAGCATCCAGATAAGGAATACGTCTCGGAGCCAATTTTCTCAGCTGGTAGTGAAACAGGCTACGCGAGGTCACGTCACGCAGCATTTGGGCTGTGTGAGAGCGAGCAGCTCTGTCTCCCATTAAACAGTGTCCAGGGCCCCGTGCCAGCAGCGTTCCACACACGCTCAGAGAGAGCAGAGCTCACCTCTTCAGCTGTATCCTTTTCGATTCGGACAATCTTGTTTTCCCAATAGATTCTCTGCGATTCCAGCTGGCTTGTTAGCAAATATGAGTACTGTAAACACAGAAGACACACACACAGAACAGTCAGCTTTTCCATAAGGGTAGCTATGCTGATTAAGAAGCCTAAAGGGCTCCAATATGAAAATCAATTTAATCAAATGAAATTAAGCATAGAGGGCAGTCTGAACGTATGTGCAAACTGCAGATCCAGCAGATATGTTGCACCAATTTGATTTCAGAACCAAATCCCTCAATTTTCTGAAATCAAGTAAAGCCTTTAGAGCACAACAGCAAGGATCGAGTCGAAGTTCCACCACTGTGCCATATGCTTCTTACAGAAACAGATTTTTTTCATTGTATTAACAACAAGGCTCCAAATCATACAATCCATAGGAAAAAAAAAAGTGTCATTAATCTCTGTCAAGAGAGCCTAAGACCCCAAGGGCTCCCAAATGGGAGTTCCCTATTTATACCCCAAAGCCCAAGGGAGGAGAGTAAACGAACATGTCTAGCTTCACTCTAAGAAAGTCTTTGACAAAGCATCCCCAGCTGCATATAACTCTTCACAGTTACTGTTCTCCAGTAAGTATGGCCCATTCCAACGTTACATTGGCATTTGAACACAGATACATGCCTTACACCCCATCTTTTCACTCCTGGTTCTGCAAATGACTTACAAGAAGGTTGGAAAACGTGATCATTTCTTACCATCAAGCTAAGAAGCAGCACACTAGGTCTTCACTGTGGAATTAAACATGTGCAAAAAGCCCTGAATACCGTAAGTAATATCAGAGAGCCAGAACACACTGCCAAATTAATTCTCTCTGCAAACACTTAGATCTCATAAGCCAGACAGAGAGATCTTTTACATGCTTTAAGCACAGACCTCTTGGCAAAAAGGGTTAAAGATGTTGTTTTCACATCCAAATGTTACACAGAAAATTCATAGAACAAGTAAACAAATATTTATTTGAGCAATAGGCTTACAAAGTCTGGTCTCTATGGGCTTCTCTTCTACAGATATCCTTGCGTTTAATGCAGCCGAAGTCATGCTGCAACATATCTGCTCACTGGAACAGTAATTCAAGTTTCTCTTCCTTTAAAATAGATCACTAGTGAGGGAAAACTTGTGAGACTTTCTCTTACCCTTCTAGTTAGTGTGGGAGAAGGTGGCCAAGAGGCACAAAAAGTCACTGTTGAAGGGAAGGGAGCAGAACGGAGCTGGTGTCAGAGGAACCTGTCAGCTTTCTTTGATAGCCAAAAAAAGCACACAGCTACAGATTCCTACATCCTTGCTCAGTTCCCAAGTAAAATTACTCAAAATTACAGTTCCATACCCATCTCAGGCTTTTAAGTCAAGTCACAGGTCCTTTAGGAAGGGTCTGGCAAGCGCATCAGGACATTCAGACCCATTTCTCTTTCAAATGACCTCAATGTTTGTAGCAGCATAACCAGCTAATCATGAGTCTACTGGTGAACACAGGAGGAAACTGCAGCCAGCTTACCCTCAGCTGCATTGGCTCTGCAGAGCCAAGAGGAGATTTAAAAAAAAAAAAGTAGTAAAGATATCTTGTTTCTGCCTGAAGATGATTGCCTACACGCAGGGAGCAAGTCTGCTGCATAAGCTGATGTCACTTTCTTGTAGTCATATCTGATTTGAAACATTTCCACAAGCAGCACAAAGCAGAGTTCAACAACCCAAAATATTTACCTCTAATTGTAAGGCATCAATTTTCTCTTCCTGACACATATCTCCCTCGCACTCATACTGAACTATCTTCCCATCAGTTTTACTTGCAACCAGTCGGTGGACGTAGTTATCTGAAGAGAGAAAATTCAACCAAAGGGAGTTTTTGCTTAAGAACACCCAGGTTGACATCAGTGGAAATACTTTATGCAGCACAATTAACTATGCAGACTGCTGCAACAGCGTATTAGCAAGGCAGAAAGCCAACAACAGATGTATTCGTTATTTAACAGACTTTGCATAGGCACCTTACAGGATATTTATTACGACAGCCTGTTCTCATACCTCAGGGCAAATTGATGGAAAAAGAATAACAAACACATTCCACAGAGGATACAGGATCACTCCAATTCATCATGGAACCTCTCATACGATGCAGACCCACAAAAACTACTATTAGAAAGGAGATGGACGTTCCCAAGAGATAAGGTTTTAGTATAGATGTAAACCCCTTAATCTGCAAGCAAACCATCACAAACGCTCTTAACTACGAGGTCCCTAAAGCTGCTTTACAAACAAGTTGGGGAAGACAGAGTGCATACCTCCAGCATAGTCCCAGACTCTGTGGTTGGTCAACTGCATTGCATAGGTGTGCTGGGTCTCCTCAAAGTGCTTGTAGGCATGGCGACTCACGTACCGGCCACAGCCTATATGCCCACATATCAAACAGATCCAGAGGTTCTGTTAAAAGAAAGAGAAAGCTCTGTCCATGCAAGGCTGCCAAACAGCAGTATCAGCGCCCTGAGAAAACACCATCCGACACCAACGGGCTCCGGATGCTGCGCACATCCACTCACTTCCTTACAGCATGAGCTGTGTTTGCTCCTCTCCTGCTCTTTGGGAAGCTTTGCTCAGCTGGAATACTGAGAAGAGAAGGAGGCACTTGCTCATCCCAGCCAATTACGAGCCTGCAGATGCCAGGCACCTTGACAGACTACCACAAGCGTAGATGGAAGAAGGGCCTTGATTAATGAACATGGCAACTTGACAGGAGCATCAAAGCACGCGCCAAAGAGCACAGAGCAGAAGGCAGCATCGTGTTACTTCAGCCTCCTGCTATCACACGCACCGATCAGCTGATGCACTAATGCTTTCTAAGAACTGGAAGCATTTGTCAGGGCAGGAGACCTGGCAGGTAACATCCCTCCCCAGAACCAATTCCAACTCAAAAGGAAAGCAGATACACCACTGACTGGTAAAAACAACCTGAAAGCAGCCACAGAATTAACCTCAAAAGCAACGAGAGCAGCTATGCAGTCAGATCTAGTCTAGATCTCACTCACCATCCACCCACCTACTTACTTCTTGAACTCCACACTCAAAACACTTGTTCTCTTCCACTGGCTCGGGC
This sequence comes from Aquila spilogaster, assembly GCA_024606505.1. Classification (NCBI taxonomy): domain Eukaryota; kingdom Metazoa; phylum Chordata; class Aves; order Accipitriformes; family Accipitridae; genus Aquila; species Aquila spilogaster. The sequence goes on along the minus strand of JANHGO010000075.1, from coordinate 35,821,245 downwards.
GTTTGGCAGTATCTGCAGACAGGACACCTAGAGGGCAATAAGCATCAAGATTAGACACACAGAGCTCCATCTTAATATCAGGGTAATTAAAAACAGAGCCAAAGAGCTCAAAGTGAATGCCTTATGCTGTGGGATGCTCCCTGTGTGCACGTATCTTACAGCTCCCATGTAGCCCTCCCAAACTTGCCTCCATTCCCCACAAGGCTACTGATGTTCAGCCAGTAAATGGCAGAAGAACAAATAACAGCTCTTTCAAAGCCATTTTGTAGTCTCAGTTTTATCTGGTTTTGCTGCAGTCCCAGTGTAGAGAACATCTGCAACCAGAAGTGTCAGCAGGGCCGGCGGTGACCTCGGCCTCTGCCAGTAAGCAAAGGAGTCACAGCTGAGTTCAGAAAACAACTCTGCCTCAGCCACAAACACTGCAAGGAGCACTTTGTTAGAGATGTGCAAACATTGCTCCTCCAGACTACTGCCAATTGACAACATTTTCAGTTGAAAGCCCTGATCATAACAAGCACCATCTTCAAGGACAGCAGAGAAGGCACGAACAGGGTCGGTGCTCCATTAAGTGGTTTGCACAACGCAACACCCAAGTCCTAGCAGGGTTCTTCCACGGCCTTCTCATTACATGAAGGCAGTTTAATCATACAAGAAAGAAATCTGACTTCCTGTTGTCACTATTTCCTGGATATTCTCCATTATCTGCAGCTTTACGCAGCAGCTGCACACCGCTGTGGAAGGTAACTACAGAGAGAGGTACTTACACTTCACAACATTGCTTAGTACCAAAACATCCCTAAGAAGATAAAGGCTCGTGTTTCAATTTCACCTCAACCCAAAGAATTCAGGCTTAGCCCTTCTGGGAGGACCACCCCATAACTCTACCCTAAAGAATCCATAACAAGTACTCTATCATTTCTTTTGGAGCAATACCACTGTACTGCAAGAGACAGAACACCAAAGACCAGAAAGAGCCTTTGCTGAGTTTCTAGTGCCTGGGGCCCAGACCAGAGAGCAGAGTAACTCAGGCTCTGGATCCTATTGCCAGGACTCTTTCCGTATGTTTTGCTAGCCACTGGATAAGCTACAGAAATATTCAAGGGAGGAGATAACTGGATTGCAGTAAGCTTTATATACAAATTCAGGCACTTACAATCTTCACAGCACCTAAGCAAAGCAGACAAGGATTTTCTTCTACCATTTTCCTAGGCTGAGAGCATAACTTCTTAAATTGTGTATCAGATATTTAAGTGCTATTTTGGATTCTGCTCCTACGCTGGCTAAGCTCCATTGCTTCAAATTTAAACTTGTTTCCATTTATGGGGAAAAGCAGCCAATAAACTTGAACAGCTACAAAACTGATTAATCCCACTGAAGTTCTGTTATTTTAGCTCAGAAATGACATACTAGGGCTAAAATTTTCCTCACTCTCTACCACAGAATCAGGTGCAAGTAACAGAGGAAAACACAGTGAAGATCAGCAGCCCTCTGCTGCAGTAGCTACGATTGCCTGATGCGCAGTAAAGCAGCGAACAGCATCCAGAGAAACGCAAGCTGAGTACAACTGATAGCAGCACCTTGGTGCAGTCAAGAGCTCAGACATGCTGAAATCCCATCTCTGGGGACGTGAAGGATGGAACCAGGAAAGGGCTTGCAGCAGCACAAAAAGGAAAGCATTTCCAAAAGGACTTCAGCCAGCTGCGCATATCTACCTACAGCATAGCCTCGGCCATGCTGAGGAAACTAACAGACACGTAGACACACAAGACTCTGCAAAACAGGACTCTGTGTGCGTGGAATACTGTTTGTCCTGGTCCTTTTAACCTACAATACTTGGAAATGATTTGCATTACCGTGCAGCTACCCTGTTGTCTTAGCAGTAAGGCCCATGGGAAACACTGTTCAATTACTTTTGGCTAAGAGATTTCTCCCTGCAAGTCTCTTAATAGGAAAGAAAGAGTATTGTGATTTGCAGTAATTCCTGCCCCCACACTGTGATGAGCAGAACCGGTCCTGTCAGCACATAGCCACCACACTCAGAACAGAGTTTTTGATGTGGAAACAAAAGCCTCTTACGTGGTGTCCTCCCACCGCTGCAGACACTGGCTATGAAAGCTGTGGTTACACAGTGTGGTAAGAATCCCGTTCACAGACTCATCCATCCTCTCCAGGCACACCGTGCACTTCGGGAGCTCTGTCAGATCCATCACAGGCAGGCTGGCCCCCTTCAAAAGAACAAGCACAGACAAATTGCTCAGCACCCTCCAATCATCATAAATTAAGCACCTGCACAGAAAGTCAAACTTCTCTCTCATTACCACCAGCACTACGGTAAAAAACACTACACAGTAACCCCGTGAGTCTATGCGGTGGTTACAAATTTACCAAGATAAAAAGCAATCCATTGCCTTCAACAGAGCACAGCCTCATCACAGCACAGGGTGAGGTGGCTGCTGCAGCTGCCACAGCCCCATGACGTTTTCTGGAGTCACTAGATCACTGCGCCTGGCAGGTTTAGGTCAGAGATGCTGCAGTGATGAGACCTGAAGCCTATAAAATCACCAAACAAACTTTCCCATGTAGAAACGATATTGGAATGGGAAACAGGTTTTAAATTGATGCAGTTAAGCACTTCTTGCAGTGTTCTGCCCAGAATAAGTAATCCTGTTAGAACACTCTAAAGTCCAGAAGAATAAAAAAAAAACAAAATAAAAACTTACGTCTTCCGATTTGACGACTTCAGCCCTTTCCACATACACTAGCTGGCAAACATCTTCCTCTATGGAGTTGAACTGCCGACCATTGCACGCTATGTAAAAGCTATCTGCATCAGCCTGCACACAAAACAAGAGAAGGCTGTTGAAAAGAAAAAGCCCGCAGCTGACACAGACAGGGAGGAGGAGACATCTGCTGCACTCCTGCTTCTCCTCTCCACCAGGTCCCATAATAACAGAGGAGAAATTTCAGAGAACCAGCTCCTGGCAGCAGGCATCGCATCCTGGCACCGGGTTTAGTGTTACCACTTGAAGATGAGAAGCAGAGCTGACAGCAGCGATGGCTACTCTGATATTTGAGTATTCGGCAGGAATAATGGATTTCCCTTTAGCATCTGTTTTGCTTCTTGTCAGCAATTTCAGCACATTTGCAAAGCAAACTTGGTTTCTCTGCAAAAACTTCAAAGGGTCACATTGCAGGACACCGATACTTGTGTCAGGGAAAAGAACAATTTAACTGTGGGAAAGGATCCACTGCACCAGGAACAATGCAGACACGTTCTGAACCATCCACGAGAGTCACTAGCAAAGGCAGAACCAAAACCAAACCTAGCAGATCTGTCACCCATTTTCACTCAGCGACCTCCCTCTCACCTGGTAAAGCATCACACCACATTGAGAAAACGAGCTGAGCACATTTCCCTACTCCTACTCACTCGAGACAGCTACACACAGGCACACAAGATTTGCTTTTGCTACATACAGAGACAGCCATTAGGGGTCACTGGGGAACAGGACTTCAGGAAGTTTCTGAAGTAACTGGAATTTCAGTGTGAACTGACTGCAGCTTTATGGTTTTGATGCAAGTCTGCTCAGCACCAGATATTTGCCCATCACATCTTACACAGCAGTGTGCAGAACACATCTCTGCAACTGCTGCAAATAGCACAGATTGCATCCAAATACTGCATCAGCACAATAGGCATGGAAAATGTCTTAGGCAGCACTCATGGTTAGAGGAAGAGCTGACCAAAACTTCTCTCAAATACCCAGAAAGAAAGGTACCGGTGAGAGTCCACATAGGAGTTGATGGGGGAATACCTGTAAGCAGCACCCTGTGTTATCCAGTGATCAATTCATCCCCCAGGCTCCCCATTTTGGGGTAGGCTGTCCTTCTCACACCGTACCAGCAGTGGCTAAGACATCACCTCACTCCTCAGGAAAGTTTATTAAAATACAAAGTGCCACTGGCTGTGTTCCTTCTGCTCAGCAAAGCACACCACCACTCTCTCCGCAAACATGCTTCGAGGTGGCAGAGGTGGTTTATCTCTATGTGCTTAATAGTTTTAAATATCCTACCAGCAAGAAATAGGGGACACAGAACATGACACACACTTGTCTGCAGGACAAGGCGTGGCATAAATCTCAGTCAGTAGCCCCAGGAAAGTGCTGGGCAACAAGACAGGACTGCCCTCCTACACAGCAGCTATACGGCACTGCACTCCCCCCTATGGCAAAGGGACTTCCAGCTCTTACCTGGGAGCTAAACTTTATCAGCACCATGTACTGGTTGGGAGTGGAGTCTCGGATGATTTTCATGTGCTCAATTACTTCGTAGAAGGAAGCCACAAACTTCATCAGGTCGTGACTGGTCATCGTGGCGGGGACTGTGAGGATACACAGCATGGCGCTGCGCCTCACGTCTTCTTTTAGAGAGGTCATCTTACTGTAAGACAGCAGTTACAGCTTCACATCATTTCAGAGAGGACAAAGCCGGGCACATCACGCTTCCAACAATGGCAGTTACTAGGATAATTCTGTTGCCAATCCTAATCCTCTTCTGCACATTTGTAAATGCTAAGGAGAAAGCTGAGGTATGAACCTAAAATATCCACGTGAAACCACTGCTCCCCAGCAAAATATTAGAACGGGCAGCTTCAATCAATGATGGTTTTGTCAGGAGTAACTTATCTGTTCTTCTCTAAAAAACAGTTGAACCTGGCAAGCCACAGATGCTCAGAACTATTCCTAGAACCAATGAACAGTGTTTGCTACTATATTTCAAATGCTCCTTCTGTGTCTCCTGATAGCTTTCAGGACCTGAAATGGAATTTCTCATGCAATTAGAAGGGAAGAGTGTTGAACTGTAACCCATGGAATACAGAATGAAAGCTCCCACTTCAGAGAAGCTCCCCAGGGCCACAGCCAAGATCCTGGAGATTACAATTTAACTCTGAGATCCCTCAAGAAGCTGCTTTGTTAGGAACCCACATTCACCTCATGCTCTTACAGCTCCTTGGCACATGCACTACCTGTAGAAGCACTGCCGACAGCCAGAAGACCCAAGCCCAAGCCCTGGCTTTACCCCAGGGCTGGTGGCGCTGTGAGTGTAAGCCACCCTTCCTGTTTGTCCCCAAACAGCCAGCTCAGGAGCCACAGCCCCAGGGTGACCACCTCGCCCTTCCGGATGGCCTCATTACTCAGGAGCGCAGTTCCCATTAGAGCCACAATTAGTCAAGCATTCTTACTTTGTTTTGTACAGATGCATAATGCCATGAACGATTTCAACTGAGGGATTCCCGCTGAAGAAGGAAATCTGGTCAGGGAGCTGTTTTGAAGGCGAGTCTGGAGCAGCCTCACGCTCTTTGTTTTGATCGTCCTGTTTATTTTTGTCCTCAGCAGACGTAGCCTCTGAAGATTTTCTTCCTTCCACAGCAACTTTTGCTTCATCTTTCCAAACAAAAGCTTTAATTACTAACCACACACAAGAAATGTCTACAGTTCTCTGAGCACATCCCCACACAGCGCTCTGCAAACTCAGAACTCTGCTGTGCCAGATGAGATCCAGTATGTACTGCTATCAGCGCAGCACAACCAGGGCAGTGTCCACAGAATGACAGCTCAGGGGTTGAGAGGGACCTCTGGAACTCCCCCCAGCTCATCTCCTCCAGAAGAAAGGGCCCTACTGCAGGATGCACAGGAAAGCGCCCAAGGAGGTTTGAGTATCTCCAGAGAAGACCCTTCCACTTCTCTGGGCGGTTCATTCCAGAGCTCTGCCACTCTCAAAGCCTGTATGGCACTGCCTGAGTTCCAGTTCGTGCTCAATGCCCCGTGTCTTGTCACTGGGCACCACCAAGAGGAGCCCAGCACCATCCACGCAACACCCACCCTTTGTATTTCCTCTGACAGCAACAAGCATTGGCACACCCGCATTCCTGCCCTCAAAATTCCCACCCACGGGGGAATTTAACGCCTGCGCTGCTGAGAGGTTCCCTTCCTATGGAGAAGCCCGGAGCTCAGGGAGGTAGCCCGCCCCGGTGCCGGTACCTGCCCGCGGCTGGATGCTCTCGATGATGATGTCGGTCATCTCCCTGCGGCCCAGGTGCTGGTGCAGGATGGCCGCCCGCTCGCCGGGGCCCTTCCCCTCCAAACAGGCCGGGACTGCCCCGCTGCTCTCCGCGGCCATCTCCGAAGCTGCGTAGGAGGACAGCGCGTTAAGGCGGAGACAGCGGGAGCTGAACGCCGGCCCCCACCGGCCCCCGCCCCGCCGAGGGGCTCCCGGGCCCGGCCCCGGGGCACCGACTCACCGGCCGCGCTGTAGGCGAAGCCGACGGGCAACGGGGAGAGCTCGGCCAGCTCCAGGCGGATCACGACCAGCGACACGCTCATGGGCCCGGCACCGCGGGCCCCGCCGCGCTGCTCTCCCGGCCCAACGGAGACTGAGCGCCGCTTCCGCCTCACGCACCTCTGCCCTCTCACCCCGCCGGGTCACGCCGCCGACGCGATGACGTAGGGGGCGGTGGACGGAGCCGGAAGGAGCCGAAGGAGGGGGCTCGGAGTGGGCTCGGCTCGTTGCTCCTCGCGAGACTTGGCCGTGAGTTCTCGCGCGACTTGGGGCCGCGGCGTTTGACGACGCTCGTCCTGCCCGGGCTGTGGTTGGGGCTCAGGGCCTGAGAGGGCCTCGGCCCTTCGTGCCGCCGGGCCCCGGGTTTGCAGGGAGGGAGCGCGGCTCAGAGAGGCGGGGGGCGATGTCCTGTCACGGCCGGCTGCAGCACAGCAGCGGGCCCTGCTAGCACAGCGGCACGCTGCACCGAGACAGCAGGCCACGTCCCCTTCAGCCACAGTGCCACCAAAGCACTTCCTCCCCCACTGGTTCCGTATCTCTCCACTCGGGGCCTGCCACACCGGTTTCCCTCTTCCCAGAGGGGAAACGCTGCAGTTCATGAGCCACACAGCGTTTGGCATAAACCATAAGCACTGTGTTCTCAGTGGTTTTCATAGCGTTTTCCCTTCAGTCCCAGCATGTACCTGAGCAGCGCCGCCCGCGCCCCTTTCCTGCGCTGGGCCGGGATTTTGCGGTCCCCGGGGCTGTGGCAGCGGAGGTGGTCTGACCGGAGCCCGTATGGAGCAGTGATCTTTGATGCGAGCGGGGTGCTCCTCCCATCCCCTCACCAGACAGCCGCGGGTGCGTATGCTCATGTCTCGTTCACTGTGGGTTCCCATGCACACAGGCAAAACACCTTTCACATGTCTCCATCAGTTGCCACCCAGTAAGACTCGGGAGCTTGCGGTGATGTGCTGCTGCTGCCCAGCGTTCCCAGTTGCACCATCAGAAGTGCTGGAACTGACAGCCGTGTTGACATCTGCAGGTCAGGGCCCAGCCGCAGCTGGTGGCACAGCTGGCCTGCAGGACTCTTACAGAACTCACTGTTTTCACCTCAAGGGCACCACACCAAAACTAAAGATGAGGCACGGCCCATCACACCAGTTCTCATGAGTGCTGGTCTTACATATCAGATTTCAGAGCTGCAGAGGAATTTCAAGCTCGTTTCCCAGTTCTGATGATGCCGTATGTGCTCTCTCCTGGCTTTCTTACTTTTCTCTATATAGACTGGGAGGCCCAGAATTGTATTCCAGCCGGCACCGTCCAACAAGCTCTGCTCTCTGGAGGGGAAAATAGTCCCTCTCTCAAGTACTCAAGAGGAGAGCTGACAACGGTGGAGCTTTTGCAGGAATTGGGACAGCAGTGCTTTGAGATTGTAAGCCACCTTCCCTTTCCTCTCTTTGTGCTTCCTGACTGCAGGGAAATGGGATCCTGCAATGTGGGAAGCTGGTGGTTCAGTGAGGACAGAGGGCTTTTAAAAGAAGTCCTTCAATGGAAGAGTTTGGGTTTACCATCAAGGAAGCATTGCTGTCTCATCAAGGCTGGCAACTCATTGCTGTTACCATTCTGCTGCCAAGGCAGGATGGTGAGCAGAATGTGCCTTTGCTTCCACCAGCTTCTTTCTCTGTATTTCATAACTTTCTGATATCAAGGATCACAAGTCAGAGAGCAGCTGAAAGGCTTTTGCTGCTAGTTCATGCACAAACATGCTCGATGGGCAGAGACTGTGGTCTCAGAGGAGTTTTCTTAAGACCAATTGAAGCCCCTCCACCATAGCTTTTGTTTGCCAGCTCCAGGAGTATCATGTCAGAATCCTGTTTTTAATGAAGTCTTTTTGAAACAGCTAAGTCTAAAATGCAGATTCCTTTCCTGGCTGTTCAATGGCACTACAATATTTATCTCTAACCTGCCTTGATTCCATGACAGACACAGTCCTAGCGCATTTCTCTTTCCCAAAATCAGCCCTTTAGCTTTGCTGCTTCTGAAGAATTGGTAATCTGAGAATGCCTGTTTCTTTGGTCTAAGCAGTTTAGGTGGGAGATTCACTGTCTGCCTTCTGCTGCCAAGAGAAGTAGGAGAGCAATATAAAACGATCAGGCAGTCTACCCACCCAACCACTCTTATTTTCTTCCCTGCTTAAAAACTGTATGGCTAATTACCATTCTTGGTGGGGGGGGGGGGGGTTCTCTGATTTCTCAGGCAAATATCTGTGTTCCAGTGAACTCTTTTCTCACCAACTTAATCAGAAATGAGATGATAAAACAGCTCCCCATAATGGCAGAAGTAATACAGTGTATCCGTGCAGAAGGTCTTAAGACAGCTCTTTTAAGCAACAGCTTCCGGCTGCCGAATGGAGAGAGCTTCCTGCCCCTGGACCAAAAGCATTTTGATGTGGTAAGCCTGGATGGATTGTAAAATGTATTTCTGAAGCTAGGTCTATAGAAAAGAGCAACTGAAATTCTTTATGTGCAGATACCAAAGGAAGAGCCACCCACAACGCATATTAGTAGACATGATGTCGGTCTGTGAAGATGTATAGTTTGCTGTAGTGTAGTGTAGAATGTCTGTCAGTGCAGGGGGAGTACTACTTGAATTTGTTTTGGTTGTGATGCCTATGTATTTGGAGACTGACACGAGATTTTTTGATCCAAATTCAGGCAGATGATTTTAGCCAGTGTCTCTTCTGCTGTGAATATCGCTTTAGTGTGGTTGATAGGTGCAGTGCTCAGAACACCACTTCTCCCTACGACTTAGATGGTGTTGCACTTCAAAACTTTCTTAGACAGTGTTGAGTAATTGGTTCAGCACATTTGGGACATCCAGTGAGTCTTCTGCATCATGATGTCTTGTTGGATATCTTCCATCCAAGGACTGGCTGGTCCTGTTTAGCTTATTTGAGCTGATGGAACCACAGCCAAGGTAGCTGGCACCCATGCAGTCACTTGAATCATGTCCTATCCAGCTCTGTCAGCCCTCCATTCCCTGTGTCCTTTATTTCACAAATTACTCCGCCTGTCAGTCTCACTCCCACCCTCCTATCCTCCATTTCCAGAACTGCACAGATGTTTGTGGTCACAGCAGGCTCATGCATAACCCATTGGTTGTCGCCACAGATAGTTGAAGCTTATCGGGAGGGAAAGTGCAAGCCAGATCCTTGCATCTACAAGCTGTGCTTGGAACGCTTGGATATTCAGCCTCAGGAATCCATCTTTCTTGACAACAGCAGCCAGAACCTGAAAGCAGCAGCCCAGCTTGGTATTAAAACAGTGAAGGTACAAAGCAGTGTGACCAGGGCAAGGGTATGGTTTCTCAGTCCAAGAGCTGTGTTTGATTTGAATGGCCCAGGATTTTCAGATGGAAGTGGCAGACTCATGTTGCCAAGCTTTTGTTTCAGCCTCTCCTTTATTTCTACAGCAGAGTTATTGGCAGAGTCTGTACTGTCATGTTTCATTCACAGCTCTAAACCCCACAGCCAACATAACTTTGGAGAAGTTGCTTCTCCTTTATGGACCTCATTTCCCTATTAGAGTCTTTACCGTATAGTTGGGACAACCACATCCATCTGATGTGAGATCATAAGATGTATCTAATCAATTTCAGGAAGCTCTGAGCCTTCATGTATCTATCATCAGGGGAGTGGTTAGCTCTCAGGCATTTTACTTTGGTGAGGGGACCACTGGGGAAAGGATAAGTAAGAGATGGGTGGGAACTCTGCTCCCCAGGATGGCACACAGGGAATTCCAGCTCTTACCCCAGTCCAAACTGGCAGTGCTAGTGTCACTCTTGGGGACAGAGACCAAAGTGAGGGGCTGTGAGTATTGGTAATGGCACTGTGGGTTGGCCGGGACTGACCAGTGTATTCCTGTGTGTCTGAGTGTATCAGTGCCATTGGACTCGCAGATAAATGCACCACAACTGTGTGGAGCTCTTTCTTTCCTAGGCAGTTTTATCTTCTAACTATCATTCTGTTTTTCCTTCCCTTCTGCTTTCAGGTTGATGATCTTGAAGTAGCATTCAAAGAGCTGGAAGCCTATCTGGGTTTTCCTTTACGAGGGTTTGTTCCGTATACTCGTTCAGTGAGACCAACCGTGGAAATTCCAAAAGATCGTCTGCAAAAGTACCTTGAAAACGTTTTCAGTGACCAGGCAACAGGTATTGCAGCACTTTTTGCTCTTCAGCCTGAAAGCTCACATGTCCTGGAGTGATTACCCCTTTCCATTATCTAAAAAAATGGGTTGAAAAACAATATAAATGAAAGTCTCCTAATCTCCAAGCAAACATTGCAGCCATTCAGGTTTCAGTGGCCCACCACTGTTGGACCAAGAAGCAGCATTTTAAGACTTCATTATTTGGGAGGCATTGAGAAAAGCTGCAGAAGAAATACCAGGAGTATTCCTGACCTGTGAGGCACAGGCACAGGAAGGGAAAGTAAAACTTGGAGAAGTGGTGAGAAATAATCCCAGCTTATGCTTTGTCTGCTGACCCTCTGCTCTCAACTCTTCAGGTCCACTGACATTGCGGCAGTTTGGCTGTGGACAGTCTACCCAGACCTATTTTGTCAAGTTTGGAGATCGTTCTCTGGTGCTGAAGAAGGAACTCCCTGACAGCCTGCTTCCTTCAGGTCCTGCTGTTGGAAGGGAATACAGGTGAGAAGGCAGCTGGTGGGGAGTATGGAGTTTGGACCCTCTGCCTTCGAAACACATCCTCCCCACTCCTACTCTGCAGATTCCTCCAAGCCACAAAGCACACCACAGCCCTCACAGCATGCCAGGGGAAGTAGGATCTCGCTATGGCAGCTGGCATCTTGAGTGGGAGAGAGGTTGCAGCTCAACAACACTGCGGTTGAGCAGCAAGGAGCCTAGCTGAGGGCAAGCCCCATGCTGGTGAAGTCATGCTGCAAACCAGCTCGCTGTGCCAGAGATCTCTGCCTCAGCAGCAGGGCAGCATGACACTTTGTGGGAGGCTGTTGTGTTTTCCAAAGTGTGTTGGATAGGTCTCAGGGCTCTGGGCCATACAAAGATTTTGGTGTGCTTCTTCCCCCTATCTCAAGCCATCTCATTTTAATGTATTTAAAACTGAACACTTGATTCTTTTAAATACTGTGCATCTGCCTAGCAACAACACAGTTCTAGTATCGATTCCGTAACGCCTTTCTGTGCTGAAACAGCTCTCTGACTTGCCCTGGCAGGGTACTGAAGGCACTCTCTGAGGCTGGTGTTCCTGTTCCTACTGTACTTGCTCTGTGTGAGGACAGAAGGTAATCATGTCCCTCAGCTTTCATTTTTGGCTTCACAGCTTCAGCCAGATTCCCCCAGGAAGAGGAGTGCTCATGCCAGAGTGGATCAGGTGTGAGAACTCAGGCAGCAAACAGGTGTTTTTGTGGACTTGTACTACAAAGGCACAGTGACTCCAGGGATGCAAAGGCAGTTGTGAGCCTGGCAGGACCCCTGGCCCGGCTGCATGTGCAGACAGCAGAGAGGAGCAGTGTTTAATAAACAGGGGAGTATTTGTTCCTGTCCTGAATATGCAGCAGTGCTGGATTCTGTGGGTTTTAAACATGAGATCTTGCTGGTTTGCAACTCCTAGCAGACTCCTGGTTTGTGGAGGTGAGATGTTTACAGTGATTCTCCCTCCCTCCTGGCTGTGGTGATGTTTGCTATACTCAGCTGTGGTTTAGCATCACTGAGTGCTGTTGGGATCTGCCATGGGAGCTGCTGCGTTTCCTAGCCAGAGTTCATGAAGCGTACTGACCTAATTAGTATTTGCCCAGTCTTGGGCTAGAGGAGCGCTCAGGGAGTAGTGCTCTTCACCTTGCTGTGCAGGTAAGGTCTGGGGGCATTGTCAAGGTGTAGCTGAGTGGTAGGAAACAGGATTAACCTCAGACACACCAGTTCTACCTTGCTTCCCCAGCATCCTTGGCACACCTTTCTACCTGATGGAGCACTGTGCTGGCCATGTCTACAGTGATGCCTCTCTGCCAACACTGCTGCCTAGCCAGCGACGGGCTATTTATGATGCCATGAGTGAAGTCCTCTCCAAGATCCACAGCACAGACCTCAGAGCAGCCAAGCTGGAGGACTCCAGGGACCATGGTGAGAGAAGGCTATGTATCCTTTGTCTCTGTTTTCTCGTCTTGTGTATGAGAATTTCAAGGGATAGGACTTGGGCTAAACTTAGGGGTGGTTGGGAGAGCAAAGATGTGCAGCAGAGTGTCTGAATTCCAAGGCTTCTTGGGAGGATGTAAGAAAGCTCCTTTGGATTCTCCAGGTCCATGTTCCCTGCCATTAGTTAGAGCTGTACTGTAGGTGCAGAAGTAATTTGCTTGCTGCCATCTCTGACCAAACTTCCTCAGCTCCTCCAGTCTCTCAGCAGGCCCTGAGCATCTCTGCTTCTTGGAGCTGGTAGATGTAAAATCCACCAACAAAAAAATGTATGAATGTCCCAGGTTTTTGTCCAGGATTTGATTATTTTCACCAGAATATCAAATCCAGTGCCCAATTCTAAATGTATGGGATCCCTGCAAATGACAAACTCTTACAGATTATCTCGGGAAACTGGACTGAGGCCTGCTTGGCTCTTTGACAGTTTCAGCATGTGCCTTTTTTATATCTCTTTTGAAACCTCCTTGTGCCTGTTCTTTTCCCTGAAAGCCTTCATTCCCTTGTTACAGGTAATTACATCCAGCAGCAAGTTGATACCTGGACAAAGCAGTATCGAGCTACAGAAACTCATGTTATTCCAGCCATGGAGAGACTCATTGAGTGGCTGCCTTTGCATTTTCCTGAATCTCAGAAGATGACAGTTGTGCATGGTGATTTCAGGTACTGCCCTCCTGGTTTCCTTGTCAGTAGGCTGCTGCCCTCTCCCGGGGGTCAGTTTGTTAGAAGGCTGTACTACACATAATCTACAGAACATGACAGTGTTGAGGGTCTTGAGTTACTGCATGCCCTTAAAATGACCATATGATCCCCCTGGACAGTGACTTGCCTGTTTCCCTTTTTGGCTAGCCTGTCCTCTAACATGTTAATGATCTGAGGACCCAAATAACTTTGTTTCATTCTTCAAAGCACAGTTATGTTCATTATTAACCAGGGAGTTCACTATTGAGTAATTTCAGTCCTCCCTGACTTATGCATGCAGAAATTAATGTTTCACTTGTGCAGCCTCCCAGAGAACTCAGCAATTTTTGCACAGTACATGCTGCTTCTGAGCACTGGGATTTTCTCCCTCAAGATTTTTCTGATATCTTTTTTTCCCTCTGATACAGGCTGGACAACCTAGTCTTTCACCCAAAGAGGCCAGAAGTCCTTGCTGTCCTTGGCTGGAAGTTTTCAGTTCTAGGAGATCCCATCTCCGATTTGGCAAATAACTGTATGGCCTACTTCCTGCCACCTCAGTTCAACTCAATGAAAGGTACAGAAAGGGGCGAAGTCACATCTGACACACAGAGAAAGGATCGAGAATTCGGAAACAGATTAACTCCTGCCCTTAGAGAGCTCAGCTGACAGTTGGCTCATTGCAGTTGGAAAGGGCTGTGGATCATGTACTTTATTCCCTGCTGTGCCCTTTCTCTGAAGAACTTCCCATCCATCCATGGCAGAAGCATTTTTCTGCATGTGCAATGATCACTGTGCCATGACCGTTCCATCCCATCTGTCTGGTGTCTGCCACTCATTTGGTGAGGAAGTGCCCCTGGTGTGAACCCCACCATGTGCTTGCTGTCCTGGATGGTGCTGGCACTGTCAGTCACTGCTTTCACAGTCTCACCCCAATTAAGAAAACTCTCTCATATGTATTTCACCTAAATGAATTGGTGCCAAACCCCTGTTCCATGTATGGAGACAGCATGGCAGCAGTGTTACACGGCCACAGGTGTCTTTACTTCTCCACAGCTCGCAGGGCTCTGCTAGAAAGCACTGAGGTCCCCAGTGTCTGCTGACTCACTGTTGCCCTTCGTGTCTTCCAGGCTTGGCAAAATATGATTTGAGGCACCTGGGAGTCCCCACAGCAGAGGAGTATTGCCAGAAGTACTGTGGTCACATGGGAATGGAGCGCCCTGAGAACTGGAACTTCTACATGGCTTTTGCTTTCTTCAGACTGGCTGCAATGCTGCAGGGACTCCACAAATGCTCTCTGGCAGGTCAGGAGCCCAACCACACTGGCCCTGCTCTATACAGGTCCCCTGCCAGCAACACAGACACACAAGCACTTCATGGAAAGCTCTCACATTGAACTGGGGAAGGTCAGACCATGAGAATGTACTGCTGCAGGGTTTGGGCACTCCTGGCTTTGCATGCTGAGACCTCTGAAATTTCAGGCAGCAAAGCAAAATGAGGCACTCCTGAGAGTTAGCTGGGTCAGCAGGAGATCAAGGCAGTCTTGTGCTTTCGCTGTAGTACATTTTGTGGTCAAGTTGTGTCTTGCAAACAGAAAAAAAGGGCCAAAGGGGAACACACACACAGAGCATTTCCCCAGCTGCTGCTCTTTCCTGGACGCAAAGCCTGAACTGTGCTTGTTTTCTGTGCTGATCGGAGGTAGTTGTGTGCTCACTTCTTTATTGGGAGGGCTGAGCAGAGGCCAGAGTTCAGAGCTCCTACAGGTGGAGCTCTCAGACTTTTGAACTAAGCCTCATCAGAGGGATTTGGAAGCAGGGAGGTGGTGTGTACTCTCATTGCTGTTTATCTGCGTACATCAGGCCTGGCCTGGGAGTTTTTATCAGAGAAAAACAAGAAGTTATTTTGGAATTCCTTAGGAAAGAGTCTCCCTGAGTCCTGCTGTACTGGCCTGGACAAGGACATAGGGCACTCTTTGGGATGTGGCTACTTCACACAGCTTCTTTGAAGCTAAAGCATCTTATTCTTGTCACCAGGGAGGCCAGCCGAAGGTAAAAGCTGTCTGGAGCATGCAGAGTTTGTGGCTGATCTGGCTTGGGATTTTGCCATAAAAGAAGGATTCCGTGTGTTTGACAGCCTCTCCATTGCAAAGCATTTTGCACAACGTTACAGTACTTGGGCCAGGCAAGGGCCATTCCTCAGCAGGAGCTACAGTACCTGGACATGTCCTGGGACTGTCCCTGTGCCTGAAGTCCCCCGATCACTTCCTTCAGCAACCTCTTGGGGATGGCCCAAGGACTTTACTGCAAGCTGGAAAGGATCTTGGACGTCCAGTGGAGTTTTCTGATTTTCCAGCCCAGGTGGAATCCACGTCCTGTTCTAGAAAAGAAGGTGAGACTTCTTCCTTCCTAAAGTAGCTTTACTTTGCTGCACCAATGCCAGGATGGAGGACTGTGTTATGCCTCTTAGTGTCCTTGCATTCCTAATCACATCACTTAGCACTCATAGGGTCCTATGGCTTGGAGAAATTGGGTCAGTTTCCTTTTGCTTGCTACATTCAGGTAAAGAGAGTTCATATTCTAGGAAATGGCAATTTCAGAAGCTGGCACTCTCTTCCAAGATAAGCAAGTTATCACCAGGCCAGTTGTAATTGCTGGTACTGGTGCTGCTCCCTCAAGCTGCTACCACCAACACTGATGGAGTCTCCAGAGACTGGCTGGGCTGGAGCCTTTCAGTCCAACGCTGTCAGTCCAGTGCTTGCTCACTCCTTTCTCCCAGCAGGGCTGTCCCTGCAGACTCTCCTGTTGGCAAACAGTTGCCTGTGATCATGCTCTCGGCAGTGCAGGCTTTGGGATGACACCTGGACTTTAGCCCTGCCACTTTCTTGGCCGCTCCTGCACAGAGCAGGTGCTGCTGCAGCCTTGAACCCTTAAAATGGAGAGGCACTGGTTGGTTCTGGTATGGTGGTGAGGAGGCAGAAAGCAGCTACCAAAATGACTTGCCCACAGTCATGTGGAGGGTCAGTGGCAGAGATGAGGCTAGCATCAAGTCTTGAGTGGTAGAACTTAAATTTTGCATCTTTCTTCAGCCATTGTGAGGCATTTAGGGCCAATATGTGGATGATATGAGGACACCCGGTCTCCTGCCCAGGCTCTCCCAACTGATTTTTCTGTGCTTACATTTCCCAGTGATGTTGAACATGGTGTGGCTCAGTGTACGTGTGACTCTGTGCTGGCTGCTGTTGCAAACAGATTTGTTGGGAGTGGTACCACAAGTAATCATTCACAGTGTGTCACAAAAGCAAACATCGCTATTCTTGAATTGCTACTGGGATTATACTCTTAACCTATTCTAGTGGCATTATCAAATGCTAGTGGGTTACTTAACCACCTTTTAACTGCCAAAAAAAAAAAATTCCATCTGTTGTTCAGCCTTTCTGAAACATTTCCTTGTGCTATGCAGAAACCAGCAAAAAACAGCATTTCAGAGTGCTCAGCAGCTGATTCCCCAAGAAGATGGAAAAGAAGGGAAAGCAGTGGCTCTAGGCGATCTAGAAATGCTGAGAAGAGCATATCTTTTTGCCTGTTTCCCAGACACTCATTTTCAGACCTGGCAGAGTCACCAAGTCTCCAAAAGCAGGACTGTAGCCTGGCCATGTTGGTAGAGAACTGGTCCTTGCCTGGCAGAGCAGACAGACCCGTCATTGTTGCCTTCTACCTGTCCATCCCACTGCTCTTCCCAATGGTATCGCACTTCAACTGTCAACTTTTGCTATGGAAGCATGTTGTAAAGGCCAGGGGAGGAGGCCAGAGTGGAGTCCTGCTGCCTGCAGAGGAAAGATAATGCAGCAGAGTATTAAACAGCTGAGCAGTCCTGGCTGAGAGCTGTCAGAGCACTGAGAAGCTGGGCAAGGGCCAAGGGAAGGGCCAGCTGGCACTGCAGAGGCAGGGTTCATCCCTGTGATTGGCAGTGATATGCGTTTGCTAAGACAGGGAAGCCCTGGGCTGATCCTGCCATGTCCTGCATGGGAACCTGCAAACTTTGGTCCCAAAGGCTGCCCTTTCCCACATCTCCATGAGGAGAGCAATGTGTCTCATCCTATTCCACCACCACCAAAGCAGCGTCTCTGATGATGACTGTGCAATCCGTGGATCAGGCTAGTCAGGTGAGCAGATATATACACCTAACTTCTGATCCTTCTGTGGCCCAAATAAAGCAGCAAAGGGACACGTCAGGGGCCAATGACCCTAAGGGTTTGTCCTGTCTGTTGTTGCAGATCCCAGGGCATTTGGAAGGAGCTGAGGCATTTGCTACTGTGCTTCTTCAGTCCTGCAGTCCCTTACTTGCTCTTCATGGTATTAATCTCATTCTCACACAGGTCTCTGGAGCAGAGCATCTCAGCAGTGTATCCCCCAGCCCGACACATCGCTCAGACCTGGGCCCCACATCTGGCTGAAGGTTCCACGTGGTTCACAGGACAGCGTTCTCCAGACTGGAGCTGAGCCACTGCACTGGGGAGCCGTGGAACATGCAACTTAAACAGGCCCTTTGGCATGGGAGAGGTTGTGCTATCTGTAGCTTGGGAGCTTGAGAATTTCAGTGGTATTTACTGTTATCTGGTATCTGGGCTCAGTGCCTTTATTGTCAGGCTCAACAGGTACAGGGCAAAATCCCTCTCTGGATCATGAGGCTGCAGATAGTCAACAGCCTTGCAGTGGGCAGCACTGGTCAGGAACAGCCAGGCTGGGGGTACAAGTCTTGGTTTTGGGAGTAAAGGAAACGGAGTGGAGCATCTCTCCTTAGCACAACACCTCCAGCAACCTGAGGCTGCTAGGACCCCAGCGGTGGGAGGAAATGAATCACTGGCTTCAGAGAAGATGGTGGAGCTGAGGCCCATGGAACTGGGAGGACTCCACAGCCCTATGACTGCAGTGGATTTCTCTAGGTTTCTCTGGGGATCTGGGGTGATGTAAACCAGATTAGTGGAGGCTTTCAGTGCTTCACAAAGATCAGCAGCAGGGAAAAGACTGCGGACTTGATCATGGTAATTTCTGGGCTTTTTATGTGTACACTGGTATTAATTTAATATTAAAGTGATGGACATACTTCTTTGAATTCACATGAGTAACAAGTTCAACTCTTTGGTATTCTTATGCTCCTGTTGGAAACACTGTATTGGGGACAGTGGGATGCATGCCTGCAGCTTTGGCCACCATCAAGGCTGGCCTGGCAGGGTCCTTGCACTGACTCATATGACGATGCCTAATGCTGTCTCCTCCAGCGCACAGCCTCACGGCCCAGTTCCACAAAGCCACATTATTCAGCTGCTCAGGGTGGTCACCATGTCCTTGCTCTCAGGGGCAGGAGAAGTGCTGCAGGGGAGCCCCGGGATGGCTGTGCTGGCTACAAGGAAGCTTTGTAACCTGAGCTTTGGTTTCTCCTGGGCTGAGAGTGCAATTCAACCTCACCCCTTGGCATTTGGCTCTGCTGTGCAAGGGGGAGGGAGTCTCTGAGCCTGTACCTGCCCAGCACAAACAGACTGGATGATTTCCAAGCAGTCACTTGGCCTTTGTACCTCCTAACATCCCATCTTGCAGCAGGTAAAATCCTCACCAGCCATTGCAGGGCTGAAGGTTCGAGGCTGAGTCTCCTTGGAGGCATTTCCTCCATTGCATGGGATTTCAGCATTGCCAGGTTTGTCTGCTAAGCCCCAGGGAAAAGAAGGGACGTGCTCAAGAGGAGCAAAAAAAGTATTAAGACACAGATGTCATTTAAGCCTCATGTCATTTGTTGTCCATCCAGGTATCAGCAGAAGTCATAGGACAACTGAGAGCTGCATAGGTCAGCTGAGAGCACAGTAAGAGCTTAGCCCCAAGCAAGTGTATTTTGGAGGTTAAATACTCCTCATTTTTGTGTACTTTCTTAGTGATGGTGATGGTAACTTCAGTGTATCTCTGTGGCATGTTAATTTTTCTGGACTTAAGTATGATGAAATCACACAAGACATCTCAAACAAAGAAGCAGAAAAGATCTTTAACTGTTGTTAGAAGCAATTTTTGCCAAGCATTCATTTGCATGCACTGAGCAACTATCCTGCTGTGACAGCGCTTTGCTGGCTTTGATTCACTTGCCCTATATGCAGTAGGTTTTTTTTTGAGATTCCTGTGTGCCACTAAGGGCAGCTTGTCCAGGTAAATAGAGGTCCCTGTGCTGGACACTGATGAGATGTGCATCCTCAGTGCATGCGTCCCATCCGCGCCATGGATCCAGCTGTGGGCTCTGCCAGCCAGAACCAAAGTGAACCAAAATGAACCGAGCTGCATCCAACTGAACAACATGGGTCCGAAATCAACTGAACCGACATGAGCCACGATAAACTATGCCGAACCAAACGAAATTAGGCCGAGGTGGCCTGAATGGGGCTGACTTGAGCCGAGATCTTCCCATCCGAGCGCCGCAAATGGGCAGACCCGAAGCCCCGCCGAGCCGCACCGACAAGGGACGGAGCCGAGGCGGGGGGGAGGGCGGGGCGGAGCGGGGCCGGGCAGCGCCGGGGGCGGGCGGAGCGGCTCGGCGGAGCGGGGCCCGGTGCAGCGCAGCGCAGCGATGTTGCGGGCGGTGAGATTCGCCTCCCGGCTCTGCCGCGGCCCGGCCCGGCAGCTCTCGGCCGCCGCCGCTTCCCCCATCCCCGCACCCAACCCGAGCCCAGACATCGCCTACAACAAGGTAGGGCGGGGTAGAGAGCTCCCCGGGGCTGTGGATAGCTCCGAGGCCCGAGAGCAGCGCCGGGCTCGGCGCTGTGGACAGCCCGGCTTCGGCCCGCGTGGGGAAGCGCGGCCCCGGGGCGGAACGGCCGAGCGTGGGGAAACTAGCTCGCGTTCGTGGGGAGGAGCTGGTGCTCGGCAGCTGCTGCCGGCGCCTGTTCTGTCTGAGAACTAAGTTCTGTGCTACACGGGGTGCCTGAAATGGGCCGATCGGGGAAATGCTGCAGCAGTTCTAGTGCTACGTACAAAACCGGGCGTATGATCGGTGCCTGAAGTGCTGTCCCGCGGCTCCCCGTGTCCCCGCTCAGCTTCAGCCGGGCCATCAGGCACTGGAAGGACCCAGCAAGGCAGGGACCGCTGCCAATTCACGTGCCGTTTGCTGAGATTCCGATTCTTTTTGCCAACTCGAGGCTCTGTTATTGCGCACTTCTAGGCTAACGTATCTCCTTCCTATCAGTGCCATTTTGGAGTCCTCACAAGCCATGTCCCTGTAACCAAACAGCCTGTTTATACGCCATCTAACAAATAAAGCTTGTACTGATTCCTCCTAGGTTTGGATCTAAAGTTTAACACGGATTTGCTCGCTTCATTACAGATTTTCATAAATAACGAATGGCATGATGCAGTCAGTAAGAAAACCTTCCCAACTATCAATCCAGCAACAGGAGAAGTTATCTGCCAGGTTGCTGAGGGAGATAAGGTAAACGTTCTCTTGATGAGATCCGTTCAGTTGCAGTGGGACACGCGAACTGATCTCCCCCCTCCAGCTCTGCCAAGTGCCATGTTTGCTGTAATAAAAGTTGGATCTACACAAATACTATATCCAGTGCTGCTCATGCCCTTCCTTGACTACAGCTTCCATAAAAATCCTCTGGCTTTGCCTCTGCTCATGGCTGGGAGGTCTGGGAGCAGTTGTGGGTGGATGTTGCTGAGCCAGGCAGGGCTGTGGGTGCTGTGGCAGGAATGTGATCCAGAGTCACAGCATGGGAGGAAACAAAAGGTTTGCATTCACCTGGACAGCTCCAGTGTGCTGTATGTGTGTAGTGGGAGACTGTCCTCAGCCCAAGGAAAGTCAAGAAAGAGAGTGCTATAATTTGTGTGAGTTAGGTGAGGCCCTCCTAGGAGTTTGTGGCAGAGCAGAGGTTCTGCTTCCCAACAATTTGGGGCTCATCCTACAGCCTGGATGCTTGCCTGTACTCCCCACTGGGAAGGTGAGCAGAGGAAGCCCCATTGTTATTTGCTTGTCCATGGTGGAGTGGCTTGTCTTGCAGTAAGCCAGAACAGAAAACCAACCAGAAACAAATGACAGTCCTGACAGGACAGAATGATGGATTAGAGATATATGATCAAGGAAAAACACACTGGTGAAATCTAATCCTGAAAAAGTATCAAAAGCAGACTTCTAGAGCTTTTTTCTTGACCTATGCTAGGATGTAAATATCAACCCAGCAGATGACATAGTGGAAATAACTTGACAATATTTGCACTCCACATCGCTGAAATAACAGAGTGTATGCGCAGGTGGTGGCTGCACAGCTGCTGCACCCATCTGTTCAGCTCCCCCATTTCCAGGGATGCAGGCAGCAGGAAAGCTGTGCACAGAGGCTGCACTGCTGCATGGCGCTACCTGGGCTGATGCTCTCGGGATGAGTGGTCCAGGGGCTGCAGCCCGTGAGCTCCACAGCTCCGGGACTGATGTGTGCCTTGCAATGATTCATTGAGCTGTTGAGGCAGAAAGTCCTTGTCCCAGAAAGGCGGTCACTAGCAGCCGCTGGTGCCATGTTTTCTCCTGGATTCTAGGGAGGCTTTACTTGTGTTTTGGGAAGGAAGGTGGGAGCTGGTTACCCCTTTTCTCATGCTCTTGCCTGGGCTCCTCTACAGGCAGATGTGGACAAGGCTGTTAAGGCAGCCAGGGCAGCTTTCCAGCTGGGCTCGCCTTGGAGGAGGATGGATGCTTCGCACCGGGGGAAGCTGCTGAATCGTCTTGCTGACCTGATTGAGAGGGACCGGGCGTATCTGGCGGTGTGTACTGCAATCTGTGGTCCCTAACTTGGGGCAGAGGGAGGCACAGATGGGTGGTTTGTACCCATAGGGTGTGGTGAGGATTTTAGCGATAGTGAAAACTGAGAGAGCTACAAAGGATAGGGAGGGAAGTAATTTGGGGAACCTGAAAGCTAAAAGGCCAACATGCAGAACCGATCCAGATAGCAAACTGAGAACCAAATATGAATCTGTGTGTGATTTTCCCCATCTCACTGTATTTGTAGGCGCTTGAAACTCTGGATAATGGCAAACCTTACTCTATTTCCTACTTGGTGGATTTGGACATGGTTGTCAAATGCCTCAGGTAGGTGTGGAGGCTGCAGTGAAAGCACAGTAACTCTTCCAGCCCCACATTCCCACTCAGCTGGCCTGCGGCGGTTGAACCTCTGCACACACAGAAAGCAGATTTCTCTTGTCTGCACTGCAGCTGACAAGGCTGGAGCTGACCCTTTCAGTCAGTTTCTATCTTTCCTTTTTTTTTTTTTTGTAATTAAGAATGAGACTGTAATTCTTGTAACTTCCCAAGGGGCTTTTGTTTTATGTACGTATATACAGGATTTGCATGAATAAAGGGATCTGTAATGCAGTACATGAATGACAGAATATACACCATGCAAATCTCTGGCAAACACACGAGCGACAAATGTTTGAATTTATTGTTCATTCTTATAATCACCTTCCTGGGAAATCCTTGTGTTAGCATGTGTCTTATGAAGCGATTGAAGAAGGGAGGAAATCAAATAGCTGAAGGAACATTTCTTGTTTTGTAGTGACAAGAGACTCGTTTTAAATTCACTGACCAAAACTTTATTCTTGCCAGGTACTTCGCAGGCTGGTCTGATAAATTCCATGGCAAAACCATCCCTTTAGATGGGGACTTCTTCTGTTACACCAGACATGAGCCAGTGGGAGTTTGTGGACAGATAATCCCAGTGAGTAAAATATATGAGTAGGTCCTGTGGTATTTCAGAAATTCAGTGTTATGACGAGGAGTTGTCTTAAAATGAAAGTTATTATCTGTTGCGCTAAGCTCAGCTTCCTTCAGATGGTAAAAACAAAGTTCTACTTGCACCAGCTGGGAGGGCTGTTACTATTTATCAATTACTTGGGCTACATGTATGATTAACTTTGTATTTCCTGCTGCTGCAAATAAAAAAAGAACATAAACCTCTTCAGAGGAGTTGTCCAGCTCAGAGGCACTGTTCGGACTTCTGTTTCTAATGCTGGGAAGTAGTTTGCATGATGAGGAAATAGAGAACTAGCATGCGCAATTCAGTCTTATGTAACAAATCTTTTTTTTGTAACTGGTAGCAAGCACAGCAAGGTGGTTTGTCAACAACAAGGCCAAATGGATGCCAGGTCCACGGACAGTGATATCTGCTTACAGGAGTAGCCAGACTCTGATCGCTGCATGCGGTATTTGCATGCTTTTTGTATTTGCAGTGTGCAAGAGCTGAATGTGAAAGCCTCACAGGTCTGCAAGCCCTGTTCTGTCATTACAAAGGCTTTCTTTCAAAACACCTCAAAAGAGAAATGTATTGGCTAAACAGACAGAAAAGATTAATTACAAAAGAGCTGTGGTTTTGTGGTAGCGCTGAGAGGCTTCACAGTTCAGAGTAGTTTTGCCGGACAAGCAGAAGGCAGTGCCTGAAAAGGAGCCAAACGCAGATGAGCAGCTAGGGGAGGATCAGAGAGTGCTTCCATAGGTGCTGCACCTGCAGATCTGAATGAAGCTCACTGGTTACTTACTCATTAATTGGCAACTTTCAAACTCAGACCAGACAATATTTCTGTTTTCCAGTGGAACTTCCCGCTGTTGATGCAAGCATGGAAACTTGGGCCTGCCCTGGCTACCGGGAACGTGGTTGTGATGAAAGTGGCGGAGCAAACCCCCCTGAGTGCTCTCTATGTAGCTAACCTAATCAAAGAGGTGAGAGAAGTGGGTTCTGTTGGCTGACTCACTATCACTGTTGGAGTTCAGGGTAATAAGCCCAGCTGATAAGCTACAGAGGGCATGTGACAGGAACAGAGAAGTGTTGTCTGATCTGAAGGAAGACTGAATTGTCTTGGACATCCTAGCATTTGCTTTAGCAAAAAACAAATAACCAAACACCCTTGTCTCCATACATATGTATGCAGAGGGCATCCTTGATTTAGGGAAGGACTCTGAAGTTAAAGTAAGGAACAACTTTAGGGTGATTAGAAAGATCTCCAAGCTACATCTGGGATGCAGGGTGGGGAGAGGAATTGTCCTGGTTCTTGCAAACTAAACAATGAAACTGAAGACCTGGGAAATGAAAGCAAGATAGGAAATACTGTTCTCTGTAGGAGGCATATTGGAGCATTGCTAACAGATGAGTGCATGTGAAATCCTTGATCCTGCAGGCTGGATTCCCACCAGGTGTGGTGAACATCATCCCTGGCTATGGGCCCACGGCAGGAGCTGCTATCTCTGCCCACATGGATGTAGATAAAGTGGCCTTCACCGGCTCCACAGAGGTAAAGGAAGACAGATCTTTAAGCCCTTGGGACATAAAGAGCATCTCATTGCTGTAAAACATCTTTTGCACAAAATACTGGGGGGGCATTGCCTTCTACAACTTCCTTTGAAAAATACAGCCGACTTCAGGGTGCGACATTTAATTTTGCTTTACATAAGACTCCTTTTAGGTGCTTTCTTCAAAATATGTACTATTGTTTTCCTTGTACCGCAGGTGAAATTCTGGGCAGATTTCAGTTGTTCCCTCAAAGCCCTGACAATGAAGGGATTACTATTAAACTGCTGACTGAAATCTAAAACCAGCTGCCCTGCCAGGTGCTGCTGTATGCTGGAGGTAATCCCTAATACCTCTTCTTACGATGCAGGTTGGGCACCTGATCCAGAAAGCTGCAGCAGAGAGTAACCTAAAAAAGGTGACACTGGAGCTCGGAGGAAAGAGTCCGAATATAATCATGTCCGATGCTGACAGTAAGCACCTGCTAGCATAATACTTGATCTATACCTTTCACACTGGCTTGCTGCAAGCAGAGCTAGAGGAAAAGAAACCCCTCCTATGTTGTGTGATACTCCAGCTCTGACAGCAACTGGCTGTGCACAACAATTGTTCAAAAAAGTCACTTTGGTTGGTTTTATTTATTTACTTCTTTCTCTCCTCAATTCCAGTGGACTGGGCTGTGGATCAAGCCCATTTTGCCCTCTTCTTCAACCAAGGGCAGTGCTGCTGTGCAGGATCCCGAACATACGTCCAAGAGGATATATATAATGAATTTGTGGAGAGGAGTGTTGAGAAGGCCAAGTCCAGGGTGGTTGGAAACCCATTTGACTTTAAAACTGAGCAGGGACCTCAGGTGAGAGCAGGAAACATCTGGAGCCATTATCTCATGAGATAACCCAATCTCAAGTAAGTGTGCATCACTTGGTTAGAATGAAAGATATCCTCCAGTCTCCTCATTAATCTCCTTTGAACTGTGCCCATTACCTCCTTGTGCAGGAGAGAGAAATTAATTAACCATTCTGATTATTTCAACCCCCTCACTTGAAAGTAGCATTTAAAAATTATCATCTCCCTTTGAAGCCAGCTTGGCTGTCTGTTGAAATGAGGAACCGATAGAGCACAGCTGCAAGCAGAGCAGGTTGCAGTCACATCCTTTTTTACCCCCAGCAAATATCAAACTGATCTGCCTGTCCTGATGGCTCTTAGGTAGATGAAGAGCAGTTTAAGAAGATCCTTGGTTACATCAGTTCTGGGAAGCGTGAAGGAGCCAAACTTCTGTGTGGTGGCAACCCTGCTGCAGATCGTGGCTATTTCATCCAGCCAACTGTCTTTGGCGATGTGCAGGACAACATGACGATTGCCAGAGAGGAGGTGAGGCCTGCAGCACCTGTCTGTCAGTTTCTCTCTGCTTTGTCCTTTTGCACTCTCTGATGCAAAATGATCCACATCTGCAAGCACTGGACATCCATTAACTGAGAACAGAAATGGACATTTGGCACTTCTTAGGAAGTTACCACAGCGAATTTCCCTCCACGTTACATGCTGAGTGCTCTGTAATATGGGAAGCAACCATATAGATACTTTAAATTTAGCATCCTGTGTAATTTCTAACATACACATGTAACTCCAGTGTCAACAACAGCCTCTCCTGGGATCAATTTACAGACTTCTTCATGGGATCTGTTTGTATTTTGCAGATATTTGGGCCTGTCATGCAGATTATGAAGTTCAAAACAATTGAGGAAGTAATTGAGAGAGCAAATGACTCCAAGTATGGTCTAGCAGCAGCAGTCTTTACAAAGGATCTTGACAAGGCAAACCACGTGTCTCAGGCCCTGCGAGCTGGAACAGTCTGGTAAGCCTTATCACTTCCTCCTCCTTAAACTGCTGGAAGCTTTATTGTGCTCTCATTTCCCATTAAGCTTGCTCTTTGATAGCCTGCATCTGCTTTGGATCCTCACAGAATGTAATGTCAGACCTTCAACTGCAGCACTGACTTTTGCTAAAATTTAGCTATATTAAGCTTCTGTTCTCCCACTGTGAACTAGCAAATCAGATGGGGGAAGAGAAGTCCAGTGCTGCAGCTGGCAATGACAGCAGCTGCTATGGGGCTCTGGTGCCAGCAGTGTTTAGATCATTGAGGACATCTATACAGTCTAAGCTGTGCCACTGATTCTATTCTGTATTCTGAGGCCATGCTGAAGATTATGCCAAAGTCAGTACTTTGACACAGTTTGCTGTTTTAGCACAAGGGATTCTGGAGATCCAGTATCTCACTATTTTATTCATTTATTTGAAGTATATTGGGTGAACCTGGTATCATTTTTTTTAATCACACCTCTGAAGGAGCTGTGGGTGACAACCTGGACACTTGGTTATGTGATGCAAGACATGAACTAATTTCATGGTGTTCTGTTTCCTGGTCAGTGAAGATAAGGTTCCAGTACTGAGTAATTCTGTTGACTAAGATAACTAACAAATATGAAAACCGTGCCCAGAAATTCAGCCATCCCTCTGCTGTAAACAGATATTTGTTGTGAAAGAGCTCTTCCATTACCCTACAGGGGTAAATAGGAGGTTCTTAACTCTTGGTTTCCTTTCCAGGGTTAACTGCTATGATGTGTTTGGTGCACAAGCTCCATTTGGTGGCTACAAAGCATCTGGGAATGGGAGAGAGCTGGGAGAATATGGTCTGGAGGCATATGTAGAGGTGAAAAACGTGAGTATTCCTGTATCTGAGTACTTCCCAACCCTCTGCTGTAGTACCAAATTGTCTTTGCATCCATTGGTATAGGCTGGCCAGAGAGCTGCAGTTCTTTTCAGTGCTTGAAACAAACTTGGAACTGCACTTGTAAAGTAACCACAAACAAAACTCTATTTAACTGTATTTAAAACAGAAAGCCAGTCCTGTTTATACAACTGAAAAAAGCAAGGATGTGTGACCTGACTGATAGGTTACCCATTGCCTTGCACCCCCTGGCACAGTTTAGCTGTCTCTCCCTGTAAATAACACAGGCATGTTGGCTACTCTGCAAGCTTATTTTGCGGAGACCAGAGAGAGCCTGCGCTGGGCAGCACATCAGTTTATGTGGGTGCAAACCTGCAGATGCACTCATCACTCAAGAGGGGGAATTCGAGTAGCGAACACCAACCCTTAACGCCACTATCCTGAGTTGACACACCCTTAGCTCCCCAAGGCTGGGGAAGCATTCCAGGCATTGGGCAATCCTGATGGTGCAGAATGAGTAACTTCCCATATGGCAAGGCAGAAGGGCTGTCACATTGTCTGCCTGCAGCTGCAACTGTCTAAATTGTGACAGAGCACTTGGCAGAGATTGTGAGCATGCAGTTCACCATCGAAGTGTGTAATGGTTCAGAGCTCCCAGCATGTGACTGGCAGGGAGCTCGTGTGCTGTAGGAGCTCCAGGTGACATCAAACAAGCATGTCCACTCACACCCCTCCAATGACTCAGAGAGACCCCCAAACTGAGGCACTCCCAGGCAGCAACACACCGACCTCTGGTTCATCCCAGGGAGATGCTGCTGCCTCACAGCCCTCAGGTGAACGTAACCAAACACAGTCTGCAAGAAGGTAACGTGCGACTTTTGTTTTCTCTAGGTGACAATCAAAATTCCACAGAAGAACTCCTAAAGGACAGCAGCCTCCACGTGCTTGGAAACACCTATGCAGCTTCATGAGATACAAAGCAAGGAAACCTCTCCCTCTAACACACAAAACTTAAACAGAAAATACATCGCTCTGCATTAAGAAACTATTCTTTACAAGGTGCCTGAAAGAGCTTTTGTTAAAAATATTACTGGGCTTTATCTATCTTTTTGAAATACCAAATACAATTACTTGAGCACTAACGTGGTATGTGGGTGTACTCCTGTTGTATCTGTAGCTGATGAACGCGTTCCCAGCCCCACCCCCAAAGCCATTCAGATGCTTGCCTAGCCAGCAGTGGGGCTCGTACTACTTCTGTGTAAGCCAACAATTGCTCTTCGTGTGCTGCTGTGCGCACCACCTCGGGCGAGGAGCAGAGCTGTGCGCGGGCTCTGCACTGCGGCCCGAGGTAATGTGAGGTGAACACCTGAGGCACGGACTGGCTCCCAGCTGCTCCCCCGCTTTCATTTTGTACCTGCTCGCAATAAATACTTTTGTCTCAGTAACGCTGCCCCTACCTTCTCTTGGAGCGTTGTGTAGTAGCAGTCTAAGCACAGACTCGAGCACACGGATAATTTTGTGTTGCTTTCCCAGTTCTTCGTCGTTCAGTTCCCCCGCCCTCTTCACGCCACGCCTCGGCGGGAGGCGCCAACGGAGCGCGCTTAACATCTCGCGAGACTTCGTCCCCTCCCCCGTGCCGGCCCCAGGGCGGGGCTAGGAGCTCG
Source organism: Aquila spilogaster (assembly GCA_024606505.1). Lineage (NCBI taxonomy): Eukaryota > Metazoa > Chordata > Aves > Accipitriformes > Accipitridae > Aquila > Aquila spilogaster. The sequence goes on along the minus strand of JANHGO010000075.1, from coordinate 35,792,340 downwards.
GCACTCCGCCCCGCCCCCTGAGGAGCAGCGCTCTTTGACGTCACTAGGAGGCGCCTAGTCGACGGAAGGCCCCTCGGGGGCTTTCACGGCTCCGTCGCGCTCCTAGGGCTGAACGCATTCCGCCTGTAAACCGAAGCACCTCCTCGGCGGAGGATCCTAAAATTCTCCGGTGGGAGTCAAGAGCAAGCGGGGGGCCCGGAGAAGCCCCTCGCACCGAGCGCGGCGGCAACGAGAGTTCCGCGGCGGGCTGCGCGGCCCGGCGGGGCTGCCCGGCTCGGAGTGCCGGCGATGTCTGGCTCCCGGGCGGCGGCGGTGGCGGCTCTCGGGCGG
>JANHGO010000075.1:35762264-35791910 GCA_024606505.1 Aquila spilogaster | reverse complement strand
GGGGGGTCTGGGCGCTGCCTCCCCATATCTCCAGTCCCTCCCGGTTCCTCCCAGTCCCCCCCCACCCCCCCAAATAAACCAAACCCCCAAACCAAACCTTTTTTCCATTCCCCTCGCACCCGCCATGCTGGTATCTTGCAGCTCAGGCTTTGGTATGGCTTGTGCTTAAGTAAAAGAAACTAAAAGACAGTCCGGCCCTGGAAATAAGACTTTGCTTCATGGCGTAGAGCTGTTCATGAAGGATAAAGGATACCCCTGGATAATCAACACCAGCATCCTATAGACGCTCTAACACGTCTTCAAAACCCTCCCAGCATCGTCTGACATCATAGATAAGTCACTCTAGCAAAACTGACTTCATGGACATCTGGATCAATAGACAAGCCATCCGAACGTTGCAAAAATAGAGTCGCTTTGCAAAGTTTTGCTATGATTCATAATCAGTAGCGTGCATGTTAGTGATTAGTCACATTGTGTCATACCCGAACATTTGAAGGGTATAAGGACCCTGTGTAAAACCACATTCGGAGTGCCTTGATTTGGCTGGGACACTTCATGCTCCTGAATAAATATTTACCCTTGTAATTCTATACTTTGCATCCTAGCCTCTCTCCTCGGTCGGCACAGGCCAGTTGCAAATTTTCCTAACACCCTCCGCACAGTTCGCAGCATGTACCTGAGGAGTGTTGCCCGCACCCCTTACCTGCTCTGCGCCGGGATCTGGCAGCACCCGCAGTGGTTAATCCAGCGGAGGCGATCTGGATGGTGCCATTATAAAGCCGTGATCTTTGAGGCAAATGGAGTGCTCCTCCCATCCCCTTACAAGACAGCCACGGGTGTGTATTCTCATTTCTCATTTGTTCCTGTTGTTTCTATGCATGGAGGGAAAATAAATACCAGGTGTCCCTGTCAGCCGCCTCTGGTTCTGGTAAGATATTCAAGAACTTGCGATGATGATGATGGTACCCTGTTGTGCCATCCTAAGTACTAGAACTGACAGCAACCAGCAACCGTGTTGACAGCTCCAGGTCAGGGCCTGAACCCATCTGGTAATGAAACTGTCCTGTAGTGAGACCGGCTGATACTACCCAATGTTGGTACAGTCCTTCAGCACGCTTTAAGAACTCCATGTTTTCACCCCAAGGGTACCACACCAAAAATAGAGGTGAAGTGCCTCAGCTGGGGGAATGCCCAAATTTCTCTCTGGGTCTGGGTAAATTACCCCTGTCCAGCATGTCATTTCTTATGAGTGCTGGTCGATGTATCAGACCTCACAGGGATTTCAAGCTAATTTCCCAGTTCTGATGATGCCATACGTGCTCTTTCCTGGCTTTCTTACTTTTCTCTATGTAGACTGGGAGGCCCAGAATTGTATTCCAGCCGGCACCATCCAGCAAGCTATACTCTCGGGAGGGGAAAATAGTCCCTCTCTGAAGTACACAAGAGGAGAGCTGACGACTGTGGAGTTTTTGCAGGAACTGGGACAGCAGTGCTTTGAGATTGTAAGCCAGCTCCCCCCTCCTCTCTTCGTGCTTCCTGACTGCAGGGAAATGGGATCCTGCAGTGTGGTGGTTCAGTGAGGAAAGAGGAGCTTTTAAAAGAAACCCTTTGATGGAAGTGTCTGGATTTACCACCTAGAAAGAATTGCTGTCTGATCACGGCAGACTTTTCACTGCCGTCATCATTCTGGTACGCAGGCGGGATGGTCAGTTGAATTTGCCTTCACTTCCACCAGCCTCTTCCTGCATATTTTGTGACTTTTTTATTTGAAGACACCTCTAGGATCAGCCGAGATGAGAAGTCAGAGGGTCAGCAACCAGCTGAATGGCTTTTGCTGTTAGTTCTTACATGGACACACTCGATGGATGAGACCATGGTCTCCAGGGAGGGTTCTTAAGATCAGTAGGAGTCCCTCCACTACAGCTCCAGGAACACAGTGCAAGAATCCTCTTTTGAATAAAGCCTTTCTGAAACAGCTCAGTCTAAAATGCAGATTCCTTTCCTGCCTGCTGAATGGTAAAGCAGTATTTATCTCTAACCTGCCTTGATTCCATGGCAGGCACAGTCCTAGTGCATTTCTCTTTCCCCAAATCAGCCCTTCATCTCTGCTGTTGCTTCTGCAGAATTAGTAATGTGAGAATGCTTGTTTATTTGGTCTAAGCAATTTAGCTGGGAGATTCACTGACTGCCTTCTGCTGCCAAAGGCAGTATGACAGCAAGATAAGATGATCAGGCAATCTGCCTACCCAGCCACTCTTATTTTCCTCCCTGCTGAAAAACCATTTATGGCTAATTATCATTCTTGGGGTTTCTCTGGTTTCTTAGGCAAATGTCTGTGTTCCAGTGGACTCTTTTCTCTCGGACTTAATCAGAAATGAGATGATAAAACAGCTCCCCATAATGGCAGAAGCAGTATGGTGTATCCGTGCGGAAGGTCTTAAGGCAGCTCTTCTAAGCAACAACTTCTGCCTGCTGAATGGGGAGAGCTTTCTGTGCCTAGACCAAAAGCACTTCGATGTGGTAAGCCTGGATGGATTCTAAAATGCATTTCTGTACCGAGGTCTGTAGAAAGCAGCAACTGAAATTCTTTACATGCAGGTACCAAATGAATGGCAACCAGCAGCACATGTTAGTAGACATAAATGTAACGGTCTGTGAAAATGTTTCCTGGTATAATTAGTTGTACTGTCTGAGCCTTGAAGAGGGTCTGAGTGGCAGGTACTTGTGCATTTGAAAAATCATTGCAAAATGCCCACACAACCACAAGTATATGTGTAACAGGCATAGGTAGCAGAGTCAATAAAGGACTTAGGAGCTGTAAGACTATACAAGAAATAAATGTTATTACCCAGTGCCCCTGCCTGCTTTATATTTAGTCCTTACTCTTTTAAAGCTTGTTTCATCCCAAAGAATTGCAAAGCATCCCCTATACTACAAAAAATCCCACTACCCCAACATGCTGATCTGCCTGAGCTGATGAGCAGGCAGAGACCCCTCTCCCAGCATGCTTTGCTTTTGCAAAGGTGAAGCAGAAGATTAGCCATGAACCTTGAGGCTGGTTCAAGTGGCTTCACTTTAACAGGCAGCTATAAGGGCTTGGCTCAGCATGACACAAAACTTGCTTTTTTGTGTGCCCCAACTCACATCTTTGAATTTTAGGAGTTTATTCATGATGTAAGTTTGTTTTATAGCCTTGATTAAGACAACAAAATATGCAAAGAAGAGTTGTATAGACACATTTAAAACCTGGGACTGTTAAAGTCATCTTGTCAACATTATGTCATTATCTACTTGACTTTCTGTACATTATGCTAGTGACACTGGTGCCTATGAAGTTCTCTTAGTAGAGTGATGCTCTGTTGTGATGCTCTGTGGTACTTTTCATCCCAGCCTGTTTCAAAGCACTTTAAAAACCATGGCCTATCTGGTGTCATTACTCATGTAGTGTGGCTCTTCTGTAACAGCAGGCAACAGCACTGTACAGTAATTAGTGGGGAAAAAAAATTAATTTAATGTGAATTTCCATTAGCATTGGCTTTTATATCTGTCTAATAGATTCATTTCTATTCCTAGAGTGTCTGTCAGTGCAGGGGTGAAATGCTGCTTGAATTTTTTATGGTTGTGAGGGCAATGTGAGTATTCAGAGACTGACTCAATACTTTTTTGATCCAAATTTGGATAGGTGATTATGGTCAACATCTCTGCTGCTGTGAAGATTGCTTTGGCATGGTTGATAGGTGTGATGGTCAGGACACCACTTTTCCAGATCATTTGGAAGGTGGTGCACTCCAAGACTTTCTTGGACAGCATTGAGCAATTGGTTCAGCATCGTTTGGGCCATCCAGTGAGTCTCCCACATCATGACATCTCATTGGATATCTTCCATTAGAGGACTGGCTGATCCTGTTTAGCTTATTTGAGCTGACAGAGCCACAGCCAAGGCAATTGGCACCCACACAGTCACTTGAATCACGTCCTATCCAGCTCTGTCAGCCCTCCATTCCCTGTGTCCTTTATTTCACGTGTTAATTAGACTGTCAGTCTCTTTCCCACCCTCCCATCCTCCATCTCCAACACTGCACAGATGTTTGTGGTCACAGTAGGCTCATGCGTATTCCATTTGTTGTTGCCGTAGATGGTTGAATCTGATCGGGAAGGAATGCGCAAGCCAGACCCTCGTATCTACAAGCTGTGCTTGGAACGCTTGGGTGTTCAGCCCCAGGAATCCATCTTCCTCGACAACAGCAGCCAGAACCTAAAAGCAGCAGCCCAGCTTGGCATTAAAACAGTGAAGGTACAAAGCAATGCAACCAGGGCAGGCTTTGGGTATGGTTTTTAAGTCCAGAAGCTGTGTTTGACTTGAATGGCTCAGGGTTTTCAAATGGCAGGGTCAGACTCATGTTGCCAAGCCTTTTGTTTCAGCCTGTCCTTATTCCTACAAGATGTGGTGGGGCTAAAGGGGAGGATTACTGGCAAAGTCTGCACTGGCCTGTTTCATTCATGGCTCTAAACCCTACAGCCGGTGTAACCTCGGAGTAGTTGCTTCTCCTTTATGGACCTCAGTTCCCTATTAGAGAAACAGCCCTAACTGTACGGTTGAGACAACCACATCCACCTGATGTGAGAAAATAAGACATGTTTAATAAATTTCTAGAAGCTCTGAGGCTTCATGGATCTGGCAGCTGGGGGCTGGTTAACCCCCAGGCTTGGGAGATAGTGAGCACAGGGGTTTTACTTCGGTGAGGGGACCACTGGGGGAAGGACAAGCACGGAACTGGTGGGAAGAGTGAACTCTGCTCCCCTGGACTGCACACAGGGAGTTCCAGCTCTTAGCCCAGCCCAAGCTCACAGTGCCTACGCCAGTGTAACAGGTACATCTCCGGGTCAGAGACCAAGGCAGGAGGCTCAGCGAGTATTGGTAATGGTGCTCCGTGTTGACAGGGAATGACCCATGAATTCCTGTGTGTCTTAGTGGATCAGTGCCGCTGGACTCACAGATAAATGCATTGCAAGTGTGCAGAGCTCTTTCTTTCCCAGGCAATTTTATCTTATAACTATCACCCAGTGTTACTGTCTCCCTCCTGCTTTCAGGTTGTTGATCTAGAAGTAGCCCTCAAAGAGCTGGAAACCTATCTGGGTTTTCCTTTGCAAGGGTTTGTTCCATATACTCGTTCAGTGAGACCAAGTGCGGAAATCCCAAAAGATCATCTGCAAAAGTACCTTGAAAATGTTGTTGGTGACCACGCAAGAGGTATCATAGTGCTTTTTGCTCTTCACTCTGAAAGCTCGCATATTCTGGAGCTGTTGGCTCTTTCCATCATACGAGAGGTGGATTGAAAAATAATGTTAATGAAAGGCTCCTGATCTCCAAGCAAATGTTGCAGCCATTCAGGTTTCAGTGATCTGTCACTGTTTCCCAGAAATGGGAAACAACATTTTAGGACTTCCTCATTTGGGAGGGGTTAAGCACAAGTTGCCAAAGAGATGCCAGGAATATTCCTGGCCTGTGAGCCATCTATGAGCTATTGCCATGCTTCCCAGGGATTTGGGACACAGGAGCAAGGTGTAGGTTCCTGATTGTTGCAAGTGAGGTCTCAGACCCAGGTGCAGGAAGGAGAAGTAAAACCTGGAGAAGCAGTGAGAAATAATTCTGGCTCATGTTTCTGTCTACTGACCTTCTGCTCTCAACTCTTCAGGCCCACTAGTGTTACGGCAGTTTGGCCATGGACAGTCTACCCGGACCTATTTCGTCAAATTTGGAGATCGCTTGCTAGTGCTGAAGAAGGAGCTCTCTGACAGCCTGTGTCCCTCAGGCCCTGCTGTCAGAAGGGAATACAGGTGAGCAGGCAGCTGTGCTCCTCATGCCAGCTGACCAGGGAAGGCTCTTGTAGGAGACCCCAAACAACCCCATCCTAGGGACAGTGCTCTATTCCAGCCTTGGCTTTTCTGTTCCACATCACACACAGTTCACACACCTGCCTCCCACATTGTCCTCCCCTGCATGTTGCACAGCTCTGTATCCTGGTCTATGATCTGTCCATTTGCTACAGCTAGTGTGAGCAGTCCTGGATTGAGAGACAAGGCTGTGCTACCGCCCTGCAGCTCGTGGTGAGTGTGCAGTTAGGACCCTGTGCCTGTGAAAAGCATCCTCCCCACTCCTGCACTGTGATCCTTCCAATCCACGAAGCACACCACAGCTCTCCCAGCACATGTCGGAAGGCACAGGTTCTCACTGTCACCTCTGGCACCTTAGGCGGGAGAGAGGTTGCAGCCCAGCGCTGCAACTGAGCAGTGAGGAGCCTAGCTAAGGGCTAGACCTATGCTGGAAGGGTCATGCTGCGAGCCAGTTTGCTGTGCCAGAAGTCTCTGCCTGAGCAGCAGGACACTTGCGGGGGAGCAGTTGTGATCTCCCCTTGGTTTTCCAGAGTGTGTTGGATAGGTCTTGGGGCTGTGGGCCATATGAAGATTTTAGTGTGCTTCTTTCACCTACCCCCAACCATGTTACTTTAGTGTACTTAAAACTGAGCACAGGACTCTGATATTGTGTGTCTGCCTAGCAACAATGCAGTTCTAGTATCGATTCCCTAATGCCTTTCTGTGCTGACATGGCTCTCTGACTCACCCTGGCAGGGTACTGAAGGCACTCTCTGAGGCTGGTGTTCCTGTTCCCACTGTACTTGCTCTCTGCGAGGACACAAGGTAATCTTGTCCCTCAGCTTTCACTCTGTGCTTGACAACTTCAGCCAGATTTCCCCAAAGACAAGGAGAGGAGAGAAGGAGCCAGACCTCACAAAGTGCACTGGTCTAATTAGTGTTTGCCCAATCTTGGGCTAGAGGAGCCTCTAGAAGTTCAAAGGACAGTAACACTTTTATTTGGCTTGTTTTAGGTGTGTCCTTATTTTAGCAATTAATCAAAATGCTGTCTTCCTTTGAAAAGCCACTATAAAACAGTGTTGTAGGGCTTCCTGCTGACTCAGTATGCTCAGGCTTCCAATAAGGAGGTGATTTTTCTAACTGCCAGATCTCAGACTTGCCCCAAGATCTACAGCCGTGATAGCAGCAAGCCTGCAACCAGGACACCCTGTGCAGCCTGCAGTCAGCACAGCTACGCTCAGATCTCTATTGGCTGCAGTAATAAAGTCTCTGCACTGCAGTTAAATGTGTGTCCACCATTTATGGTGTTTGCATGCAGTCTGACAGCCTGGCTCCAGAGCCCACTGCAGGGGAGTCAGGGAGACAGTTGGTGCTGTAGCCTGGCCCCAAGCTCAGCTTCCTGGGGCTGGAGGGACCAGGACTGATCATGCCACAGCTGTGGACCACCACCTGGCAGCCTGAGTTAGGCTTGAGCCCAGGCCACAGCTGGGCATGAGTGCTCAAGTGTTCTTGAGGCTGCTCTTCACCTTGCCATGCAGGTGAGGCCTGGGGGGGCATGTTCAAGGTGCAGGTGAGATTTGAGGGGCGGTAGGTAGCAGGATTAACCTCAGACATGCCGATTCCACCTTGCTTCCCCAGCACCCTTGGCACACCTTTCTACCTGATGGAGCACTGTGCTGGCCGTGTCTACAGGGATGTCTCCCTCCCTGCGCTGCAGCCTAGCCAGCGGAGGGCTATTTATGCTGCCATGAGTCAAGTCCTCTCCAAGATCCACAGCGTAGACCTCAGAGCAGCCAAGCTGGAGGACCTCGGGGAGCATGGTGAGAGAAGGCTATGTATCCTCTATCACTCTTTTCTTCTCCAGTGTATCAGCATGCACCTTTTATGCGTCTCTTTTGAAGCCTCTTTGTGCCAGTCCCTTTCCCTGAGAGCCTTTGTTCCTCTGTTACAGGTAATTACATTCAGCGGCAAGTTGAGACCTGGACAAAGCAGTATCAAGCTATGGAAACTCATGTTATCCCAGCGATGGAAAGACTCATTGAGTGGCTGCCTCTGCATTTTCCTGAATATCAGAAGACGACAGTTGTGCATGGTGATTTCAGGTACTGCTTGGCTGACAGCACTGCCCTGGAGCACATCCTAGGCAGTAGAGAGGGAGAGAGAGCGTAAAGCAGTATGCAGACTCCAAAGAGATGCTGAGTTGGGCTGGCGCAGCAGCTTCATAGCAGTCCGAAAGCTGGGCTCTGGGTCAAGTTCAGCATCCCCCAGGTAACAAGATCTAGAGGCCCACAAGCCCTTCGCATCTGTCATGAGAAACATATTCCAAGAGCTCTGACTGGTGCTGTCTTGCACTCAGAGCTCTCGCACTTTTCCCCAGTATTTGTCTGCCTACTGATCTGTGGTAGTTTAAAGCAGTACTCGTTCGAGAGCAGGAAAACTAGGGGCAGGAACTGAAAGCCTGGACTCCTGATGTCCGATTCCAATCTTGCTGCCTCATTGGTGTTTCAGTTTCTTTGCCCAACCACTGCAAACACTGGTCTAACACCAGGGGATCATCAGCTCTTTCTGCAATACTCAGAAATCAGTCCTGATGCATCTTGCTGATGGTATTTGGTGCTTAAAGAGCTTGGGTGGCTGGTGAGATGCTGCAGGATGTATGGCAAAACCTGCCAATGTCACAGGTGAAGTCATGCAGGAGCCTGGTGGCTGGGGACAGAGGTGAGGGATGCTGAGAGCTATTTCTGTGTTGTCAGACCCTGGCTGTCAGGGCTGTGAGGCTGCAGCATAGGCGTGTGCCAGTTCTGGGCCAAGGCTCCTTCACGCAAGGTTTAGCACACACAGTTCCCAGTGTGACTGGAAGCTGGTGAGCTCTCTGCACCCTGGCAGGATGGCTGCCCTCGCTGTTTCCTCCTCAATAGGCTGCTGCCCTCTCCTGGGGCTCAAACTGGTGAAGGCTGTACTGCACATAATCTATAGCACATGACAGTGCAGGGCCTGGAGTTACTGTGTGCCTTTGAAATGACCAGAAGATCCCGCTGGACAGTGACTTACCTGCTTCACTTTTTGGCTAGCCTGTGCTATAACATCTGTTAATGATCTGACGTGCTGAATAACTTTGTTTCATTCTTCAAAGCACAGTTCAGTTCATCATCAACCAGGGAGTTCACTATTCAGTAATCTCAGTCCTCTCTGACCTATGCTTGCAGAAATCAATGTTTCACTTGTGCAGCCTCCCAAAGGACTCAGCAATTTTTGCAGAGAGTGAAGAGCACTGGAAAGCACCTACTGCTGCTGAGCACTGGGATTTTTTTCCCCCTCTTGAGACTTTTCTGATCTCTTTTTCCCTTCAATACAGGATGGACAACCTGGTCTTTCATCCAGACAGGCCAGAAATCCTTGCTGTCCTTGGCTGGAAGCTTTCAACTCTAGGAGATCCCATCTCTGATTTGGCGAATAACTGTATGGCCTACTTCCTGCCACCTCACTTTAATGCACTGAGAGGTACAGAGAGGGACAAAGTCACGTTTGACACATGGAGTGAGGAACCAGAGTTCAGAAACAGATTAGCTCCTGCTCAGAATGCTAAGATGACAGTTGGGCTCATTGCAGCTGGAAAGGGCTGTGGGTCTCGTACCGTATTGCCTGCTCTGCCCTTTCTCCCCTCCCTGAAGAACTCTCCATCCCTCCAGGGTGGAAACATCTTTCTGCATGTGCAGTAATCACTGTGGCATGGCTGCCCCATCCCCAGTTTGTCTCATATCTGCCACCCATTTGGCAGATACTCTGCCATGCGCTCCCTGTCCTGGTTGGTACTGTCACCCGGTTCATGCACACAGACCTTTGTTAGCAGTCGTGTCAGGGATGGCCCCAGAGAGGAGGGCCCTGCTTCACAGCTTGCAAAACTGAATTTAAAAATTAGTTTGGATTATTTTCCCTCTCACTTCAGCTGTAAAGCTGGGGAACTTTTTTGGGTGGAAAGCTTTGAACGAGGCCAGCCCAGAAGGGGTTTGTCCACAAAGTTATACACTTGTTAAAAAGAACAATATAGGGGTAAACAGGGAGGAAAATTACTCCGTCGTTTAGGAGGAAGATCCATCAGTCACTGCTTTCACAATCTCACCCCAATGAAGAAAACTGCCCCGAATGCATTTCACCTATGTGGGTTGGTGCCAAACCCCCATTGTTATGTATGGAAACAGCATGGCAGCAGTGCAGGTGTTGGATGGATGCAAGCATCTCCGCTGCTCCACAGCTGCATGGCTCTGCCAGCGCCTCACAGCATCCCTAGAAAGCTCTGAGCTCCTCACTGTCTGCTGCTTTACTGTTGCCTCTTCACATCTTCCAGGCTTGAGGAAGTGTGATTTGGGGCACCTGGGAGTCCCCACGGCAGAGGAGTATTCCCAGATGTACTGTGGCCACATGGGAGTGGGGTGTCCTGAGAACTGGAATTTCTACATGGCCTTTGCCTTTTTCCGACTGGCTGCAATGCTGCAGGGACTCCATAAACACTCTCTGACAGGTGAGGAACCCAACCACACCAGCCCTGTTCTGCACAGGTCTCCAGCCAGGGCACAGACATGTGAGCACTGGTATGGGGAGAGGTCTCACACTGAACCGGGGGAGGTGGGAACCGGCAGCATGTGCTGCAGGGTTTAGACACTCCTGGCTGTGAATCCTGAGAGCTCCGAAATTCCAGGTGCTACAGCAAAGTGTGGCATATCTGGCAGTCTTGTGCTTTGAGCATAGAGCTCTTCTGGGAAATAAGGGCTCAAAATGAGCCCTTTTTGTTTCACCTCTGCGTTTGGAGATGAGTGACCTGGAAGCAATCACCCAGCGAGTTATTGCTGCATGTAGGCAAGAGGGATGGGAATAGAGTGTCCTGTAAAGCACAGAGCTCCCTCCCTGCTCCAGCACAGGCTCTGGAGAGCGTGAGGCTGCTGTAACCTCTCCAGCAGGTTGTGTTGTGTAGTCAGGTTGTGTCCTGCAAACAGAAGAAAGGGCCAAAGGGGAGCACACACAGGGCATTTCCCCAGCAGCTGCTTTTTGCTGGATGCAAGGTCTGGTCTGTTCCTGTTTGCTGTTTGTGCTGATCAGAGGTTCCTGTGCGATCTCTTTTCTTTCATGGGAGAACTGAGCAGAGGGCAGAGTTCAGAGCTCAGAGCCGTGTCCTACAGGTGGAGCTCTCAGACCTTCAAAGTAAGCACCACCTTCGAAGAGAGACTCAAAAGCAGGGAAGTGGTGTGAACTCTCAGTGCTGTTTATCTGCATATATCAGGTCTGGCCTGGGAGTCGTTATCAGAGGAAAAACAAGACGTTATTTTTGTATTCCTTAGAAAGGACTCTTCTCGAGGCTGGACCAGACAAGGGCACATGGCGCTGTTTGGGGTGTGACTACAATAACATGGGCTCTTTCAAACAAAGATATCCTATTCTGTTGTCCCCAGGGAGGCCAGCCCCAGGTGAAAGCAGCCGGGAGGATACAGAGTTCGTGGCCGACCTGGCTTGGGAGTTTGCCATAAAAGAAGGATTCCGTGTGTTTGACAGCCTCCCCACCACAAAGCCTCTCGCACGACGTTACAGCACCTGGGCCAGGCGAGGGCCGTTCCTCAGCAGGAGCTATGGTACCTGGCCTCGTCCTGGGGCAGCTCTTGTGCCCAAAGTCCCCCTGGTCACTCCCCCCACCAGCCTGTTGGGGATGGCCCAGGGTCTTTACTGCAAGCTGGAAAAGATCATGGACATCCAGTGGGGTTTCCTGATTTCCCAGCCCAGATGGACTCCATGTCCTCTTCCAGAACTGAAGGTGAGACATCTTTCTCCCTAAAGATGCTTTGCTGCACCTGCACCAGGATGGGGGATTGTGGCATGCCTCTGAGTGCCCTTGCTTTCCTGATCACATCAGACTTTTGGCATTCACAGAGTCCAGCGGCTTGGAGAAAGGGGGCCGGGTTCCCATAGCTGGCTATATTTGAGTAACAGTGTTAATAGTCTGGGGAACAGCAATTTCAGAAGCTGGCACTCCCTTCCAAGATGAGCAGATTAATGGCAGCCCAGATGTAATCACTGGTGCTACTCCACCAAGGTCCTGCCATCAGTGCTGATGGAGTCCCCAGAGCTTGGCTGGACTTGGACTTTTCAACTCCTGCCAGTCCAGCCACTTGCTTATTCCCTTCCCCTGTCAGGGGGAAGCCTCGCTGCTGCCTCTGTGTGGAAAAGGCTAATTAATTCTCTTTGTAAGAATCCTTCCCAGTACCTCCTTGGGAGGTCCCTCAGGTAGGGCAGGGAGCTGCTTGCAAGCTCCACAGCTTCATTTCCTCCTCTGTGTTCTCTTATTCTCCTCTCCCTGGCTGGGGCTGTCCCTGCAGTTGTCCCCGTCAGCAAACAGTTGCCTGCCCAGCGATAAGCTGAGTGTGATCAGGCCCTCAGCAGTGCAGGCTCTGGGATGCCACTTGGACTTTGGCCCTGTCACTGTCCTGGGCTCTCCTCTGCAGAGCAGGTGCTGCTGCAGCCCTGAACCCTCAAAATGGAGGGACATTGGTCATTCCTGGTATGGTGGTGAGGAAGCAGAAACCAGCTCCCAAAGTGACTTGCCCGTGGTCATGTGGTGGGTCAGTGACAGAGATGGGAGTAGCATTAGCTCTTGAACTGTAGAGTTTTAATTACACATCTCTTCCTTCTGCCAGTGCAAGGCAGGTCAGGTCAATACGCAGGTATCAGGACACCTGAGTCCTCTGCCTGGCCTCTGCAAACTGTCTGGTTTCTCTGTGCTTCCACTTCCCAGTGCTGCTGGTGGCCATGGTGTGGCTCAGTGAGCATGTGGCTCTGGGCTGGCTGGTATTGCAAACATTTATCGGGAGTGGTGTCATAAGTAATCATTCACAGACACACAGAATGTGTCACAAAAGCAAACATCCCTATCCTTGGGTTGCTACTGAGATTATATTCTTAATCTATTCTAGTGACACTATCAAATTCTAGTGGGTTACTTAACTGCGTTTTAGCTGCCAAAAAAAAAATCCCATCTGGTGTTCAGCCCTTCAGAAACATTTCCTTGTGCTCTGGCAGAAACCAGCAAACCCCAGCATTTCAGGGTGCTTAGCAGCTGATCCACTGAGAAGGTGGAAAGGGAGATGAAACAGCAGCTCTGGGGAATTCAGAAGTGCTGAGATGAGCAGATCTCCTCACCCTTCTTCCAAACACTTATCTTCAGAGCTGGGAGGGAGTCACCAAGTCTCCAAACATCAGGGCTGCCATGCTGTCTCTACTCTATGCCTTGGGCTTGTGATGGAGACACTGCTCCTTGTCTGGGGAACCATAGAGCCCCCCTCATCCCTGCCATCTCTCCATCCATCCCACTGCTTTTTCCCTTGGCATCACCCCTGCACTGTCAACCTTTGCTGTGGAAGTGTGTTGTGAAAGGCAGGGGGGGACTCTTGCTGCCCGCGGCAGAAAGATAATGCAGTAGAGTGTTAAACAGCCAAGTAGTCCTGGCCTGGGACTGTCACAGTGCTCATAAGCTGGGCAAGGGCCAAGGGAAAGGGCAAGCCTGCCTCGTGCCAGCTGGCACTGTAGGGGTAAGAGGTTTGTCCCAGTGAGCTTGGCAGTGAGATGCTCTTGGCTGAGGCACTCTCGCTGAACAGGGGAGTATCTCAGCTGATCCTGCCATGTCCCACACAGGGAGCCAGCAGACTTTGCACACTGGTCCTGAAGGTTGCCCGTCCCCACAGTTCTCTGGGGACATCCTCTCCAGAGGAGCAGAGGAAAGCTCAGTTTCTCTTTCAAAGCAAGCATAAAAGCGTCTGGCCAAAGCACTGGTGTCATGGTTTAATCCCAGCCAGCATCTAAGCACTATGCAGCCACTCCATCATTCCCCCTCCTCAAATGGACAGGGGAGAGAAAATATAACAAAAGGCTTGTGGGTCGACATAAGGACAGGGAGAGATCACTCAACCAATTACTGTCATGGGCAAAACAGACTCGACTTGGGGAAAATTAACTTAATTTATTGCCAATCACACCAGAGTAGGGTAATGAGAAATAAAACCAAATCTTAAAACACCTTCCCCCCACCCCTCCCTTCTTCCTGGGCACAACTTCACACCTATCCCCACCAGCAGCACAGGGGGATGGGGAATGGGGGTTGGGGTCAGTTCATCACACATTGTCTCTGCTGCTCCTTCCTCTTCAGGGGGAGGACTCCTCACTCTTCCCCTGCTTCAGCGTGGGGTCCCTCCCATGGGAGACAATTCTCCATGAGCTTCTCCAACGTGCATCATTCCCACGGGCTGCAGTTCTTCATGAACTGCTCCAGCGTGGGTCCCTTCCATGGGGTGCAGTCCTTCAGGAACAGACTGCTCCCGCATGGGTCCCCTGTGGGGTCACAAGTCCTGCCAGAAAACCTGCTCCAGTGTGGGCTCCTCTCTCCACAGATCCACAGGTCCTCCCAGGAGCCTGCTCTAGTGCAGGCTTCCCACGGGGTCACAGCCTCCTTCAGGCATCACCCTGCTCTGGCGTGGGGTCCTCCCCGGGCTGCAGGTGGATAACTGCTCCACCGTGGACCTCCCTGGGCTGCAGGGGGACAGCCTGCCTCACCATGGTCTTCCCCACAGGCTGCAGGGGAATGTCTGCTCTGGCGCCTGGAGCACCTCCTCCCCCTCCTTCTTCACTGAGCTTGGTGTCTGCAGAGTTGTTTCTCTTACATGTTCTCACTCCTCTCTCCAGCTGCAGTTTCTGTCCCACAGCAACTTTTTTTTCCCTTCTTAAATCTGTTATCCCAGAGGCACTGAGCCCGTCGCTGATGGGCTCAGTCTTGGCCAGCAGCGGGCCCATCTTGGAGCTGGCTGGCATTGGCTCTGTCAGACAAAGGGGAAGCTTCTAGCAGCTTCTCACAGAAGCCACCCCTATAACGCCCCCCGCTATCAAAACTTTGCCACGCAAACGCAATACAACTGGGCACACAGCTGCACTCCCAGCCTGGGAGGGAGCCAGAACTGGCTATCGGAGGGGGCCAGCACCAGGGCAGGGGGATGTGGGAGGATGTAACGTGTCTTGTCCTCCTCCATCAGGCAGAGAGTGCCAGGACCAAACCAGTGGCTCTGATGATGACTGCAAAGGCCATGGATCAGGATAGCCAGGTGAGCAGACACATGCACCTAACATCTGACCCTTCTCTGGCCCAAACAAAGCAACACAGGGACACCTCCCTTCGGGGGCCTCCTCCACACCAGGAATGAGGCATTGCAGTCTGGGGCCCGTGAGTACGAGAGGTGATTTGTCCTGTCTGTTGTGGGATCCCAGGTGAGGACATTTCCCCAGTGCTGTGTTCCCCAGGGCATTTGGAAGGGGCTGGGGCATTTGCTGCCATCCTTCCCTGGTCCTGCAGCCCCTTACTTGCCCGGCGTGGGCTTTGATCTTACTCTCACACAGGTCTCTGGAGCAGAGCATCTCAGCAGTGCAGACCCCAGCCTGGTGCTTCACTTGGACCTGAGCTCCATGTCTGGCTGAAGGTGCCGCATGGTTCACAGGACAGCGCTCTCCAAACCAAAGCTAAGCCACTACCCGCAGCACAGGAGAGCCTTGGACATAAGAGTAAACCAGCCACTCTGGCATGGGAGAGGTCGTGCTAACAGCAGCCTGGGAGCTTCTGAATTTCAGTGGTGTTTGCTGGTATCTGGTATCTGGGCTCAGTGCCTTTATTGCCAGCCTCAGTAAGTATGGGGCAAAATCCACCCTTGGATCATGAGGTTGCAGGCAGTCAATACTGGCCTTGCAGGGGGGAGAGTTGGTCAGGAGTGACGAGACTAAGGGTGCAAGTCTTGGTTTTGGGAATAAAGAAAATGGAGCAGGGTGTCTCTCCTCCTTCACCATAACAGCCCTGGCAACTGCAGATGCTAGAAGAGTCCTTGGTGGGGAGGGGAACTGCATCAGTCAGCAGTGAGGGGAACTGAATCAGGTCCTCAAGGACTCTAGATTCAGGGGAGACTCCGGAGCTGAGGCAGTGCCTGGTCCCTGGAGCTGGGAGGAACTGGGAGGACCCATGGTCCCATGACTGCAGTGGATGTCTCTGGGTTTCTTTGGGGACCACAGAGGATGCAGACTGGATCGATGAGGGCTTTCACAGAGGCCAGCAGCAAGGGGAGAACTGTGGCAACAATTATGGTAATTCCTGGGCTCTTTATGTGTAGTCTAGTATTGATTCAATATTAAAGTGATGAGCACACTTCTCTGAATTCTTCTCCAGCTTCTTCAGCACAGATGCAGCCTCACAGCCTGCTTTCAGAAGGCCACATCCATCTGCCCAGGGTCACCGCCACATCCATCTGCCCAGGGTCGCCACCACATCCCGGCTCTCGGGGGCACAAGGGGTGCTGCGAAGGAGCCCTGGGGCAGCGGTGCTGGCTGCTCAACACAAGGACGGTAGGGCTGTAGGGAAGCCTCGTAACCTGAGAAACCTTTGGTTTCTCCCAGGCTCCAGGGTGAAATTGTACCTCTCCCCCAGGCACTTGGTTCTGCTGTGGAAGGGGGCGGGAGCCTGTATCTGAGCCTCTATCTGCCCAGCCCAGAGAGCTGGGATGATTTCCTAGAAGGCACCTGGCCTTTGCGCCTCCCACCATCTCATCTTTCAGGCAGACTCAATCCCAGGCAGCTATTGCAGGTCTGAGAGTTTGAGGCTGAGAGTTGGGTCTGCTGTGAAGGTGTTTCCTCCATTGCACGTGGTTTTAGTGCCACTGGGTTTGTCTGCTAAGCCCCAGGGAAGGGAAGGATCCTGCTCAAGAGGACCAAAAGCATTAACACAGGGCTAATGCTCAATGTCATTGGTTGTCCATCCAGGTGTCAGCAGAAGACACCCAGAGGACGGCATATGGGAGCTTAGCCCTGAGCAGGGCTTGGCTGGAGCTCAGTTCTGAGATGTGCCCTGTGGATACGCAGCCTGACCCGGTCCCTCTGGGAGAGGCACAGTGCACACAGGCACATCTCTACCGGTGAAACAGGTCTTTCTGGCACCTCCTAAAAGTGGTTTAACACATGCAGGTCTGCAGTAGGAGGGAGAACTTGTTGGAACAAGTGGTTGTCATGAGTACCACCTCCTAAAGGGCTGCCCAGGACCAACCATCTGGGGCCACAAAGAGGAATTAGTCACCCTTCAGGGGATATGGGAGACCAAGGATGAGAGGCTGAGAGCCAGTGCAAGAGGATTTCTATTCAGCTGATCTAGGAAACACGCAGCCTAATCTGAGTCCTGCTGGATAACCTTGGGCAGTTGTGTTGCCTCTCCAGGCTTCATGGTTCCTCCCTGCAAAATGGGGCTGATATTCCCCTCTTGAGTGAAATGCCTGGAGCCCTGCAGATGCAGGAACTACCACCATGCTACCACCAAGACTTTCAGCGACGTGAGTCTTCCAGGACAGTTGAAACTATTTTTGAATTGACATATTCTACAATTTTTCTGGCCCCTTTAATAAACCAGAGCCATCCACCCGCAGTTACCCTTCACAGACCCCTCACTAAAGGAGCCAAAGAGGTGCTGTCAGATGCAGGGTGATTACCCCAGGTTTATTTTGGAGGTTAAAAACTCTTTGTATTTTTAGTCTGTGCCTTCCTTAGTGATGGTGATGATAACTTGAGAACATCTCTGTTCCGTGCAAGTGAATCTGCCCTTTGGCACACTGAAGTTGCACAAGGCATCTTAAGCAAATAAAGAAAAGGCCTTTAGCCGTTGTTGGGAGCGATTTTACAAAGCCTCTCATTTGCATGCACCAAGCAATGTTCCTGTTGTGAAAGTACTTTGCTGGCTTTGTTCCTCTTCTCTGGTACACAGTAGTTTCTTTTTTAGATTCCTGTGTGCTCCCCAAGGGCAGCATGTCCAGGTAAACAGGGATCCCCCAACCGTTTACCTCATCACACCACCTTTCCCGAAAAACTAACCAGCACAACAGAGGCGTTTCTGGTTTTCCTCTGCCTTTCTCGTTGCCTGTGCAAAGTTCCCTGGGCATGGACAGGGACAGTGCTGGTGCCGGATACCGATGAGGCACCACCGATGCACCAAACCAAGCCGTGCCAATGTGATTTGAACTTGAGCTGGGCTTGAGCCGACCCGCATGGGGATGAACTTGAGCTGTGCCCAGCTGAGCCATGCTGTGCTGATCCGAACGGGACCTTGCTGAGCCCAGCTGAGCCAAACTTCGCTGCCCGAACCGAGCTCAACCAGACCCGATCCGATCCGAACCGAGCTGTGCCAAGCCGCTTCCATTCGGGCCGTGCTGATGCGGACAGAACCCAGCCCAGCCGTGCCGAACCCGGCCTAGCTGGGCTCCCCCCCCTCCCCGGAGCCGGGCCGTGCCGAGGCGGAGCGGGGGCGGTGCGGGGGGCGGTGCGGGCCCTCCCCGGAGAACCGGGGGCCGCGCCCGCTGCCCGGCCCGGCTCAGCGCAGCATGTTGCGGACGGCGGTTCGCGTTTCTCGGCTCTGCCGCGGCCCGGCCCGGCTCGGTTCGCCCTTCTCGGCCGCCGCCGCCTCCTCCGCCATCCCGGCGCCCAACCCCCGTCCCGATATCGCCTGCAACAAGGTAGGGCCGCGCTGGGGGCCGGACCCGGCCGCGTCCCCGCGGCGGGTGAGCGCGTCCCGGCCGCTGCCCGCGGGCAGCCCCGGTTGGCGGCTGCGGTGGCTTCCCCGGGAGCGAGCTGGGCTGGGACGGGGGCCCTGGGGCTCCCCGGCTCGGCCGCGGCCCGGGGCGGGGGGAGTTGTGCGGTCCGCCGGGGTGGTGGCTGGGGCTGGGGACACCCCGGTTTAACGCAGAGCCGGGCAGGCGCCGGAGCAGCCGGACATTTGGGCCCAAAGCCTTGCGTTGCAGGAAATCGTCTTGGAAAAAATGAACGCCGGGTGCAGCAGCTGGTGTGAGGGACAAGGCGTATGTCCCGCTCCGATCGATGGGGCTTTATCCCGATCCCCGCGGCTGTCTCGGCTAACCGCTGCCGTCGGTGCAAACAACCTAAGGAGAAAACTACGCGAGGGGGCATGCGGAGGGAGGGGAAGGTGCTGGTTCGATGCTGGTTGTCTGCATAGATTAGTCCCTGTGATCCTTGTTCAGCAGCTTGAGGAAAACATGGTCCCACGATCTGTGCGAGGTGCTGGTGGGGGGCTGGCCTTCCTCTCCCAGGCCGCTGAGCCACTCCTTCCCAGCGGCCGCAACAAGGCCCTCGGCTGGGTTGGCTGAGTGTTCGGCAAGTTCTCAGCAAGCGCCATGATCTTTTCACTGACAGTCTTGCCACAGACCTGAAAAAACAAATTCTCCCTTACTGAGAAAGAAAGAGTTGGTGAAGAGCTGCTGTTGGCACCTGGTTCTGTTTCACAGCGGTACATGGGGAGCCCGAAATTGCTTAATCGGGGAAGTGCTGCAAAAACTCTAGTGCTGTGTATGAGATCAACTGTATCACCCGTGCCTGAAGCGTTTTCCCACTTCATTCTCCTGACCCTCCTGGTGCCCCTGTGCAGCTCCAGCCAGGCTTCCAGGTCTTGCAGGGACCTCCTGAGACGGGGAACCGCTTCCAATTCACGTGCTGTTTGCTGAGATGTGAATTCTTTCTATTAACTTGAGGCTGCATCTTTTGCTGTGTGCTTTTAGGCTAAAATATCTCCTTCATATTGGTGCAGATCTGGAGCCCGCACAAGTTGGGACCTTTTTAATTAAACAGCCTGCTAAGGTGCCATCAAACAACTCAAGCTCTTACCGATTTCACCTAGGTCTGGCTGTAAGCATTAACACTGCTTTGCTTTCTTCGTTGCAGATTTTCATAAATAACGAATGGCATGATGCAGTCAGTAAGAAAACCTTCCCTTCTATCAATCCAGCAACAGGAGAAGTTATCTGCCAGGTTGCTGAGGGCGATAAGGTAAATGTTCTCTTCATGAGATCGGTTTGTTTTCCGCGTGAGCAGATACACAGGGATTGCAGAGGAAGACACTAACTCATGTCTCACCGAGGCAGCTCCGCCAAGTGCTGCGTTTGCAGTAATAAGTGTCTGACCTATACAAATACCATGTCAAGTGCTGCTTGTGTTCTTCCCTGAGTGCTGCTTTCAGCAAAAACCCTCTGGCTTTGCCTCTTACCAGTGCCAAGCCGAGACTGGGAAGGGTGGAGAGGAATAGATGTGGTGCGCAGTGGAGCCTGAGTTGGGAGGTTGGGGAGCAGTCGTGCGTGGAGGTTGCTGGGGCAAGCAGGGATGAAGGCAGGTGCCTTTGCGGTCCCGTGGGTGCTGTGCTGGCAGTGTGATCCAGAGCCACGATACCAGAGGAGACAAAAGGTCAGGATTCACCTGAACAGCCCCTTTCTGCTGTACACATGCAGTGGGAGACTGTCCCCAGCCCTAGGAAATTAAAAAAAGAAAAAGAGAAAGAGACAGTGGAGAATAGAGTCATGTAATCATCCCATGCCTCAGGCAAGGCCCTCCAGAAGTCTGTGGCAGAGCTGAGGTGGTGTTTCCCAGCAATTCTGGGTTCTTCCTACAGTATGGAAATTTGTTTGTGTTCCCCAAGGGAGGGGTGAGTGAGGGAAACCCTTTGTTGTTTGCTTCTCTGTGGTAGAGTGGCTTGTCCTGGCGAGACCATTACAGCCAGCCGGAACAGAGAACTGAGTAGAAACCAGTTAATGCCCTGACAGGACAAAATGATGGATTAGAGATATCTGATCAAGGAAAAAACTCTTTAGACTCTGCTGGCGAAATCAAGTCCTGAAAGAGTGTCAAAAGCACACTTCTAGAGCTTTTGCCATGCCTTGCTCTAGGATGCAAATATTAACCCAGCAGATGACATCACAGAAATAACTTGACAATATTTGCACTCCGCATAGCTGAAATAAGAGAGCGTAAGCACAGGCGGTGGTGGTGGCTGCACAGCTGTTGCACCCATCTGTTTCACTGCCACTTCTGCTCCCTCTTCCCCACGGATGCAGATTGGGTGAGAAAGCCGCAGCTGGTCCAGCAGCAGCGTTTGTGCTGAGGCTGTGCTGCTGTACAGCGCTGCTCAGGTTGATGCTTGTGGGGCAAGTGGCCCCGGGGCTGCAGCCCGTGCGCTCCCCTGCCCTGGGACCAATGAGTGTCTTGCAGCGAGGCAGCTGTCAAGATTGCAAGTTCTTGCCCCCACAAAGGCTGGCACTAGCAGCCACTTGTGCCATCTGACTGAAGGCTGTTTTCTCCTAGAGAGCAGGGAGGGCTTCAGCTGTATTTTGAGAGTGAGTAGGAGCTGGTTACTCCTTTCTCACACTCTTGCCTGGACTCCTCTGCAGGCAGATGTGGACAAGGCCGTTAAGGCAGCCAAGGCAGCTTTCCAGCTGGGCTCGCCTTGGAGGAGGATGGATGCTTCTCATCGCGGGAAGCTGCTGAATCGTCTTGCTGACCTGATCGAGAGGGACCGGGCTTACCTGGCGGTGCGTATCACGCTCTGTGGCTGAGCTGTCTGCTGTGATCCCCAGCTGCGGGGAGAGAGGCAGAGATGGTGGTTTGTGCCCGTTGGGTGTGATGGGGACTTTAGCCACAGCTAAAACTGTGAGAGAGTGCTAAAAAGGATGGAGAAGTAGTTTTGGGAAGCTGAAAGCAAAAACGCCAACAGGCAGAACAGATCCAAACTGCAAACTGAGATTCGAATCTAAATCTATATGCGTGACTCTCCCCACCTCGCTCTTCAGGCAATCTCATTGTCTTTTGTAGGCGCTGGAGACTCTGGATAATGGCAAACCGTACTCCATCTCCTACCTGGTGGATTTGGACATGGTAGTCAAATGTCTCAGGTAGGCGTGGAGGGAACGGTGACAGCACAGTAACTCTTCATGCTTCACGCTTGTGCTCAGCTGGCCCATGGTAGCTGAACCTCTGCAGGTGCAGAGAGCAGATGCCTCTGATTCAAGTGTTGTGGGTGACAGGGCTGGATCTGACCTGTTGGTTTCATTCGGCCCATAGCAGGGTGTCAGACACCCTGTTTTCGTCTAATTTTATTTTTTGCTAAGAATGAGGCTGTAATTCCTGTGACTTTCCAAGGATTTTTGTTACATCTATGTTTCTCTCTTGCTATATACAGGACACACTACTGGAGGTGATCTGTGTTACAGCACGGGAATGACAGAATTTATGTTATGCAAAGTGCTGGCAAAGGCAGGAGAGACAAATGTTTGTAGTTACTGTCCATTGTTAAAATGACCTGTTTGGGAAATAATTGTATTGGTATGTGTTTTATGAAGTGACTGAAGAAGGGAGGCAAGCAAATAGCTGGAGGAAGTCTGTCTTGTTTTCTATTGGCAGGAGACTTGTTATTTTAAATTCAGTGACCAAAACTTTATTGTTGCTAGATACTTTGCAGGCTGGTCTGATAAATTCCATGGCAAAACCATCCCGTTAGACGGAGACTTCTTCTGTTACACAAGACATGAGCCAGTGGGAGTTTGCGGGCAGATAATCCCGGTGAGTAAAATGTATCAGTAGTTCCTGTAGCATTTCAAGAATGCAGTGTTACCATGAAGAGCTGTCTTAAAATGCAAGTTATTAGCTGCTGTTAACAACTGCTTCCTTCCAGTGGTAAAGAAAGTTATGCTTGCACCAGCTGGGAGGGCTGGTGCTTTGCTCTGGCAGTATAGAACTACCTGATTTCATGGGCTCTGAGTAAGATTTGCTTTGTATCTGCTGATTAAAAAAAAAAAAAAGAATTTAAACCCCTTTGTAGGAGTTATCTGGCTCAGAACGACAATTAAGTTTAAACTACTACCTAGCATTAAAACCAAATTCTGTGTGATGAGGAAATACAGAGCTAGCATGCAAAATTTAGCTTTATGTACGTGATCTTATCTTGGTAACTGGTAGCAAGCGTAGCAAGGTGGTTTGTCAACAACAAAGCCATATTTATACAGTGATCCGTGGATAGTGTTACCTCTTTATAGGAGTAGCCAGATTCTGATTGTTGCGTACTGTATTTGCATGTTTTTCATATTTGCATTGAGCAAGAACTGAATGTAAATGCCTCACCAGTTTGCGTGTGCTGCCCTGTCATTACAAACAGGCTGTCTTTCAAAATGCCTCAAAAGATCGTTTAATGGCTGAAGTGACAGTAAAGATTAATTCCAAAAAAAGTTGGGGTTTTGCAGTGGTACTGAGAGGCCTCACACTTCAGAGTACAGTTTTCCTGGACAAGCAGAAGGCAGTGTTTGAAAAGGAGCCAAACGTTGAAGAGCAGCTAGGGAAAGATCAAAGACTGGTTCTGTAGGTGCTGCAGCTGATTTGAATGAAGCTCACTGGTTACTTACTGATTAATCGGAAACTTTCAAGTTCAGACCAGCAAATACCTCCTTGTTTTTCAGTGGAACTTCCCGCTGTTGATGCAAGCGTGGAAACTGGGGCCTGCCCTGGCGACTGGGAATGTGGTCGTGATGAAAGTGGCGGAGCAAACCCCCCTGAGTGCTCTCTATGTAGCTAACCTGATCAAAGAGGTGAGCGAAAAGGCTGGGTTTGCATCGGCTGTCTTGCTGTCACTGCTGGAGTGCAGTGTGGTACAGCCAAACTGGTGAGCTGTGGAGGGCAAGTGACAGGAACAGAGAAGGGCTGTCTGATCCGAAGAAAGGCTGGATTGTCTTGGGTATATTAGCATTTGATTTGGCAAAAAAACCCCTTGTTCCTTACAAATGCTTATGCAGAGGACATAAATCTTGATTAGGGAAGGACTCTTTGAGGTTCAGTTAAATAAACTATAGGGTGATTAGAAAGCTAACATACATAGCTCCAAACTATGCTTAGGATGTGGGGTGGGTAGAGGAGTTGTCCTGGTTATTGCAAACTGTACCTTAAAACTAAAGACCTGGGAAATTAAAGTGAAATAGAAAAGGCTCTGTTCTTCGTGGGAGGCCTACTGAAGCATTAATAACAGATGAGGGTAGGTGAAATCCTTGATCATAAAAGGAATAATGTTGCTCTCTCCTGCTGTGAACCGGCAGGCTGGATTCCCACCAGGCGTGGTGAACATCATCCCTGGCTATGGGCCCACTGCAGGGGCTGCCATCTCTTCTCACATGGATGTAGATAAAGTGGCCTTCACTGGCTCCACGGAGGTAAGGGAGTACCTTAACTTTTAAGCCCTTGGGATACAGAGAATATCTCATTGCTGTTATACCTTTTCTATATAAAATACTGGAGGTGCCTTGCCTTCTACACTTCTTTTTAAAAAACACAGCTGACTTCAGGATGTGACATTTACTTTTACTTTACATAAGATTCTTCTTTGGTGCCTTCTCTAGAATACTTACTATTGTTTCCCTTGAGCTGCTTCCTACTAGAGGTGAAACTCTGGGCAGACTTCAGTTGTTCCCTTAAAGCCCTGACAATGAAGGGATTATTATTAAACTGCTGACTGAGATCTAAAACAAGCCACCCTGCCAGGTGTTGCTATATGTAGGATTTAATTCCTAATACCTGTTCTTCTCATGATGCAGGTTGGGCATCTGATCCAGAAGGCTGCAGCAGAGAGTAACCTAAAGAGGGTGACACTGGAGCTTGGAGGAAAGAGTCCAAATATAATCATGTCTGATGCAGACAGTAAGCACCTGCTAGTGTAATATTTGATCTGTACCTTTTACACTGGCTTTCTGCAAGCAGAGCTGGAGGGGAAAGGAAACCTCTCCTGTGTTGTATGAGACTCCAGCTCTGGCACCACCTGGCTGTTCTCACCCAGTGAAGTCTCCTTGCCTCCTACTGTAGCTGCCGTATTTGTGTATCAGCACCTCTTCACTCCCACTTCTTTCTCAGTGCTGTGAAGAAGTTCAGTTATCAACAAAGGAGAATCGTTTCAGTATCTTCCTTCAGTCTTAGTTCCATTTATGTTTTCATTTCTTTCTCTTTCTCTTAGTGCGTACCGCTCTTTTCTAGTCTTAGGAAGTTCTGGTTCCCTCATCGCTTGCCTATAGACTCATTTTTGGTCTTGATGAGCCAACCCACATGCTTTTATGTGGCAGTAAGGAAGGAAATTCTTCTAGATCTAAAATAACTTGTCCTTAATACCTGATAATTTCAAATGAGAACTGTAATCTGCCTCAGATTAGATTTTTTTCTCTAGTATGGGGTGCTTTAGTAGTCCCTCTTACTAATTAAATCTGTATGGGACTTCTGCCCTACCAAAGCATGGAAAATGCCTGTCAACAGAAAGGACTTTGTATCACTGATACTCCAGCAGTCTGCATGATAGTCCTTCAGAAGAAGTCACTTACTGACTCTGGTTGGTTTTATTTGCTTATTTGTTTTCTCTCCTCTCCCCAATCTTAGTGGACTGGGCTGTGGATCAAGCCCATTTTGCCCTCTTCTTCAACCAAGGGCAGTGCTGCTGTGCTGGATCCCGAACATATGTCCAGGAAGATATATATCATGAGTTTGTGGAGAGGAGTGTTGAGAAGGCCAAGTCCAGGGTAGTTGGAAACCCATTTGACTTTAAAACTGAACAGGGGCCTCAGGTAAGAGCAGGAAATGTCCTGAACTGTTATCTCATGAAATAGTCCCAGTCTTGAGTCATTGTGCATTAGTAGATTACAATGAAATGTTTCCTTTGGTCTCTTGATTAATCTGCTTTGAACTGTGCCCATTATCTCCTTGCTTGTGCAGGAGGGAGAAGTTAATTAACCATTCTGATGATTCCAAAAGCTCCACTTGATGCTGGCATTTAAAAATTATCATCTCCCTTTGAAGCTGGCTTGGCAGTCTGTTGAAATGAGGAATTGTTAGAGCACAGTCGCATGCACAGCAGGTTGTAGTCGAATCTTTTTTTACCCCCAGTAAAGGTGAAGCTGATCTGTCTGTCCTCATGGCTCTTAGGTAGATGAAGAGCAGTTTAAGAAGATCCTCGGTTACATTAGTACTGGGAAGCGTGAAGGAGCCAAACTGCTGTGTGGTGGCAACCCCGCTGCAGACAGAGGCTATTTCATCCAGCCAACTGTCTTTGGTGATGTGCAGGACAACATGACGATTGCCAGAGAGGAGGTGAGACCTGCAGTGCCTTTCTGTCTATCAGCTTCTCACTTCTCCATCATTTTGCCCTCTCTGATGCAAAAAAACACAGGTCTACAAGCACTGGACGTTCATGAACTGCAAAACTCGACGCTTCTTAGAAAGTTACCACATTAAACTTCCCTCCAGATTACATCCTGGGCTTTTGGTAATACGGGAAGTGATACTTTGAATTTGGTGTCCTGTGTGACTTCCACCATACATACCTACCTAACTCCAGCATCAACCACAGCCTCCCCCATGATCAATTTACACAGATTTTCACATGCTGTGTTTGGATTTTGCAGATATTTGGGCCAGTCATGCAGATTCTGAAATTCAAAACAATTGAGGAAGTCATTGAGAGAGCAAATGACTCCAAGTATGGCCTAGCAGCAGCAGTTTTTACAAAGGATCTTGACAAAGCAAACTATGTGTCACATGGCCTGCGAGCTGGAACAGTTTGGTGAGCCTCGACACCTTCTTCTCCCTAAACTGCTAGAAGCTTTCTTGCGTGCTGCCATTTCTCATTAAGCTTGCTCTTCAATAGCCTGTCTCTACTTTGGATCCAACTTTACGTGTACTTCACTGAACATAACGTCAGACCTTCAGTTGTAATGCTAACTGTTGGTAAAATTTAGGTACATTAAGCTTCTGTGCTCCGACTGTGAATTAAGGAATGGGTTGGGGGAAAAGAAATCCAGGACTGCAGCTGGCAATGACAGCAACTGCTGCAGGGCTCTGAGTGCCAGCAGTGATTAGATCACTGAGCACGTCTGTGCTGTCTTGGCTGCTGCAGCGGATGTTTCTCTGTGTCCGGAGGCTGTGCTGAAGACTATGCCAAAGTCAGTGCTTCAACACCAGTTTACTGTTCTAGCATGACATTTTGGAGATCAGTATCTCGCTATCTTTTTTTGATGGTACTGAGTGAACAAGTAGGTGCTTTTGACATCTGTCCTCTGAAGGAGGTGTGGGTGGCAACCTGGATGTTTGGTCCTGTGATAATGAGAGATGTGAATTGATTTCATGATGTTCTGTTTCCTGGTTCATGAGGATAAGGTTTCGGTATTGATTAATTCTGTTGGCTGAGAGAACTGACAAAGAGAGAAATCCTGCCTAGAAATTCAGCCGTCCCTCCGTTGTAAACAGCTGACATGTCCCTTTGCTGCAAAAGGCCTCTTCCATTAAGCAGTTCTGAAACTACAGGTGCTTAATTCTTGGTTTCCATTTCAGGATAAACTGCTATGATGTGTTTGGTGCACAAGCTCCATTTGGTGGCTACAAAGCTTCTGGGAATGGGCGAGAGCTGGGAGAATATGGTCTGGAGGCATATGTAGAGGTGAAAAATGTGAGTATCCCTGTATCCAAGGACTTCCCAACCCTCTGCCATAGCTCCAAATTGTATTTGTGCCTGTTGATATAGGCTGGCCTGAGAGTTGCAATTCTTCTTGCTAATGCTTGAAACCAAATTGGAGCTGCACTTCTGAAGTGACTGCAGACACAACTCCATGTAACTGTATTTAAAACAGAAAGTGTTTTAAACTGCTGAGGAAAACAAGGATATGTGACCTAACAGATTACCAATGGCCTGCACCACTTGGCACTGTTCAGCTGTTTCTGACTGTAAAGAATGCAAGTGTATAGACTTCTCTGTGAGTTTATTTTGTGAACAGAAAGAGCATATGCTGGGGATGCATGCCTGTTGGGCAGAAGCTTCTGCAGGTACAAACTGGCAGATGAACAGTGGCACTCATCGCTCAAGAGGGGGAATCTGAGCAATGACCACTAGTACTTATGCCACTCTGATATGGCCTCAGGTCCATGCGTGAGACCAAGGTTCCTGGTGTTAGGCAATCCCATCACCACAGGCTGAGTAATTTCCTGTAAGACAAGGCAGAAGGGCTATCACACTGTCTGCTTGCAGCTGCAATGTCTAAAGGGTGACAGAGCTCTTGGGCAGAGGTGGTTAGCCGAAGTTACAAGTGCGTAACGGTTGAGGGCCTCCAGCTTGTGACTGGTGAGGGGCTGATTTGGTACAAGAGCTCCAGGTGAGAACAAACAACTGTGCCTGCTCCCACCTCTCAAGGAGAAGTGGCATCTCTGGAGAGATGCTGTGACCCAGCCTTTGAGTTTCCCCCTCTCTTTGAGCCTTCCAGACCAAGGTGATCCCAGTCACTGCCTGCTGACTGGGATGTGCTGTCCTCTGGTTCTGGTTCTCTTCTGCAGGATGCTGCTGCCTCTTGGCCTTCAAGTGAATATAACTGAACACTGTCTCCAGGAAAATAACTTGTGAATTTTCTTTTTTTTTTCTAGGTGACAATCAAAATTCCACAGAAAAACTCCTAAAGGACAGCAGCCTCTCCATGCATTTGGAAAACCTATGCCGCTTCATGAGATACGAAGCAAGGAAACCTCTTCTTAACACACACAAAACTTAGATGGAAAATACGTAACTCTGCGTTAAGAAGTGTCTCTTTAGAAGGTGCCTGAACGACCTTTTGTTAAAAGACGTTACTTGGCTTTAACTTTTTAAAATACCAAATACAGTCAATTGGGTACTAATGCATTATGTGGGTGTACTCTTGTTGCGTGTGTATCTGATGAATATGCTTTTTCAGGAAGTCATTTAAATGCTTGTCTAGTCTGCAGTAGGTTTTATAATAATTCTTTGTTGGCTTACACAGCTAACTCTATACCTACTCCTTGTCATATACACCTAACGCATACGTCCCTCCTCTGTAAGCCAAGTGAACTGAGACTCAGTTGTCTAACTGAGCAGGAGAGCAACCTCTCAGTGTGAATCTGTGAGGTGAAAGTTTGTTCTCCGTTGCTCCCACCTCCTCTCCTTGTATCTACTTGCAATAAACGTTCTTGTCCTCGTGAAGTTAACCCTACCTTTGTGGGAGCAGTTTGTGTCAGCGAGCTAAGCAGCAGCTCAAGTACAGGCACAAATTTGTATTTTCTTCCACACATCGATTACCCACCGCCTCAAGCTGTTTTTAAGGTTTTCGCTGACTTTCTGCACAGCCCGCTTTCCCCATATTGCCTTAACGTTAGAGGAAGCCCTGCATCTGATAACTGTCCCCAGCAAAGCAAGCAGAAGAGCTGACCGTAGCAGAACAACAAACCACCGGGGGGGGGAGGGGGGTAGGTGATCCGTGCCTCAGTGAGCGTGTTGGGGCTGCGATGGGAGACACCTTTATGGTGTAGTCATTAGAGTAAGTCCTGCGCCGGAGGGCAGGTGTGCCATGAGTGGGAGACGATCCCCTTCACGAGCGGAGGGTACAAGGCGAAGGCTGCGAGAGCCTTCGCCGCCGTCCCGCTCCTCCCGTCAGGCGGCAAAAGGCGCCGCTTACCCCTCAGGGCGGCGGGGGACGCTCGCGCCCCGAGATCTCGCGAGCCTTCGCGCTGCCCCGCCCCCTCTCGCGGCTCTCCCGGCAGGGGGCGGGGCCTGCCGCCCGCGGGGCGGGGCCGGAGCGCAAGGCTTCGCTCCGCCCCTCTGGCAGGCACTACCCCCACCCCCGTCTGGCTACGTCACTAGAATGCACCCGGCGGCTCGAAGGCCCCGCGGGGGCCTTGATGGCGACGTCGCGTATTTAGGGGTGGCGGCGGCCGCCTGTAAACCGCACCACCGCAGTGGCGGAGGCTCCTAAAATTCCCCGGTGGGAGCGAGGAGGAGGTGGGGGCGCGGGCTGGCCTCCCGCGTTGGGCGCGGCGGGGGCGGTAGCGCCGCGGCGGGACGCGCCGCCCGGCGGGTGTGCCCGGCTCAGGGTG
>JANHGO010000075.1:35747838-35762141 GCA_024606505.1 Aquila spilogaster | reverse complement strand
ACTCAGTGGGATTTTGGGGTTCAACCTGATCTCTACCTTCAACCCAAGGGGATTTTGGGGTTCAACCCTCTTCCCAAAGGCTCCTCCGGGGCTGCCCGTTGCCTAGCGCGGCCCAGCGCCCCCGGCCCGGCCCCGCCGCCGCCCCCGGCCCCCCTCCCTCCTTTCTGCCTCGCCGGCCTTCGGCCCCCGCAGCCCCGCTGTCCCTCGCTGGGGACGGGCCGGCGGCTCCCGCCGCGCCCCCCCCCCCGCCCCAAGCCGCCCGTAACCCCGCGGGAGGATGTCGGAGGATCACGAGATGGACAAGATGATCAAGGTAGGCAGGAGGCAGCGGCCGTCGGGGTCGCCCCGTCGCCGGCCCCCGCCTCGTCCCCTGCCCTGCGAGGGGAGGTGGGCAGCCCCGGGAAGGGCCCGGCGGGTCCCCGTCCCCCCCCGCTGCTCTTACGGCTGCGGCCCTGCTCCTCGCTGCGCTTCCGCCGGAGCCCGGCTGCCTTCGGGTTCGTCACCCGCAGCGCTTCGGTGTGGAGCGCCAGAGACCGGGCAGGGGAAACAGGAGGTGCAGGCAGGCGGCTTCCAGGGGATCCGGCCTTGGGCGATCGGTGTTGAGAGGCTGAGACTGCGGGGAGCAGAACCGGGGCTACTCGGGGCGGCGGGGAGCTGGGGTCTCTGCCTCAGAGCAGTCCCCGGCTGTGGAGGCAACACCGTTGCCTCGATCTGTCTCCCGAGTTCGTGTTCGGATGCTGTCATGAAAACAAATCTGGCGTGTGGGATGTTTGTGTTTCGAGTGGTGGTGGAGGAGCTGAACAGATTCAGGATTTCTTTTTTTATGGCGAGAATCAGTGTGTGAGCTTAGCATTTCCTGGTGAATCCTTCTGTGACCTGGCTGCGCGGATTTCCTGAAGAAGCTGGGGAAACCCCTTTGAGATAGTGACAATAAAACAATGTTTTACGAACTTTCTGCAGGCTCTTTACCTTGTGTAAAGCATTGGCTGTCACAGATTCTGTATGCCTTCGTAAATACTTATTTCAATAAGATGAATGAATTCCTTAAAGATGTAGGTAAAAAGATCCCATGTATTGGCATTTGCTGCCTTTCCTTAGCCCTGCTGTCTGCCACGGTGGGATTTGTCTTTACAAAGCTCATTGGGGGCAAAAATCAATGCAAGAGAAGTAGCACCACAGTCTTGTGGTGTTGAAATCTGGATTGATTTAAAATACGTGGGTCTTGCCTTTTGAACTAAAAAAGCCCAAGCAGAAGGAAGTCTAAGCACTGTGTTCAGGGAACCCAGATTGTAATTAAACTACGAGATCAAGTATTGAAGTTGTATGCTGTCTTTTCCTGCTTCGTTATCATCTTGGCACAGTGCAGGTGAAGTAGCTGTCCAGAAGGCTTTCAGAAGGAACATTTTCCAAGTATTTCTGTGGTATTTCGTGTGAAGGTAAAGATCTACATCAGAGCTCTTGGGGGTTAAAAACAGAACAAAAACTCCGAAGCCATTGTGTAAGTGTGGGGACAGTCTGCATCTGCCTCCTGCCCCTCTCCGTTTGGAGGGATTCTGACCGAGAACAGATTCTGGGCAAATCTTTTGCATCATAGGCATTGTCTGAATCTAAAACTTAATTTAGTACTTTTATAGATTATGCTGATTTCTCTGCTTCTCAAATGCTTGGTTATTTTTCAAGTTTGATTGGTTTTCACCTGCGTCTGCAGGTTTAAGGTCTGTGGTTCAAGATAGTGATCGCTGTTTAAGGCAAACTAGCTGAAGTTGAGAGGCTGTGTGTTGGAGCAGTGGAGGTGGAGTTACACTAGTTGTCGGCATGTCACTTGTTGACTATGTGGACTTTGTCCAAGAAGCAGTCTGTATACTTTTAATTGACTGTAGTGAGTATGCCTTATTCTTGAAGTACCTTATTTCAAACCTTCTCCCATTGGTATTCAGTGGAAACTGAGAAGCACCTGAGCTTTCCCCCGAGCAGTCCCGATGCACGTCTAACCCTGTCTGAAAGCAGCTTGCTGAAGACCAAGCTGGGAGAAATCTGAGAGTCCTGTCTTTCCAGGCTGTTAGCATCCCAGACTGCTGACTCTGCATGGGAGGATGCTCGAACCGTTGTTTTAGATACCCTGAGCTTGCTGAAAGGGAATTGTGCTATTGAAGAGAACTCAACTCTTAAAGTTTGTGTGAAACTTTTTTGTAATTGAATACATTTCAAATTTGTTTATTCCCTTTGCCCACTGGAAATTAATGTAAGGAGTGATCAGAAGTTTAAAGTTCCTTTAACAGTAGGAGCAAAAAGGTTTACTGTAAGAAATTGCACCACTGCAGATTTTTTTTGAAAGTGCTCTCTCTGGCACTCTGCCTCCGCTGTTCCCAGCCGCAGCAGATTAGTTCCAGCTGACCTGTCAGCCAGTCTACAAGTTCAGTGCTGTGCAGCAGTGCTACTGTAAGGCAGTTTATTCTCCAGATGTGGAGCTAAGTATAGGATACCGTAACCTCTGCTGCCTGCATTCACAGTACGTTAATCTAAAT
Source organism: Aquila spilogaster (assembly GCA_024606505.1). Taxonomy (NCBI): domain Eukaryota; kingdom Metazoa; phylum Chordata; class Aves; order Accipitriformes; family Accipitridae; genus Aquila; species Aquila spilogaster. The sequence goes on along the minus strand of JANHGO010000075.1, from coordinate 35,759,616 downwards.
TAAGAGGCAAGGCATTTAGCCTTACCCGTTGAAGTAGATTTGGATATTTTCAGAGGGCATTTTTGTATCTGTACATTTTAAATATTTAATGCTGTTTGAATGTTATGAACTTGTGTTGATTTGCAGCTACGTAGTCTTGGTGCTAGATTTGGAGCTCCTGTTTCTGAACTAGGAGATGTAAGCAATTCTGTACATTGATGGACAGTAAAGTTCTCAAATACTGTATTTCATATCATTAGGAAATAGTGAATAGTGTTTCTGGATCACTAGATTATTAATTTTTACTTCTAAGTTTTAAAGCTGCTTTGGAATGAAGATTGGAATCCAAATGAAAATGCAGAAAACAAAAATGTTGGCTTTTTTAGTTAAAACAATGGTAAATATGCAGAATATGAAAGAGGAAACACATTTTTATTAAAAGTAAACTTATTTGTAGTTGTTGAACTTGTCCTTCAGGAGTTAAGAACTATCAGATCTTATTCTCGCTTCATTTGATTCATAGATCACAGACTTTCCAATTCCTAATCAGCTCCTCTGTTCCACTTACTCAGCTGAAATGAAGCAAATGGTCTCTGTGCCATCACAGAAGTGGCAGCAGATAGCAGGAACTGTTTAGTCAAGACTGGGCTTGTATGTGGAGACAGTATCTCTTTTTTAGACCAACATGTGCAGTTGAAAGGGTTAGGTAAGTTTTGGGGCAGGCAGGCCCTTCTTCGGTTTTGGAACAGGAGCAGCAGACTTCAAAGTGCTATAAAAAATAACGAAGGATTGTAATCACTTAATCACGCTGGTGCTCCAGAGTACTTTGGTGTTTGCTTCTCCATTTCAGTGGTTTGACTTCACAACTTAAACACTAAGCATGATCTTGAAAGCATGTTCTGAGGAGATACTCCTCAGTTCAGAGAAACCCTTTCTCTACTCATTAACGCTCTTCTAAAATTGTGTTTTCATTCCACCTATGATGCCTTCAATTATCTGTATCTGAATATCAAGAAAATTAAATTAGCTTTTCCCTAACATGCTTCTCACAAGTGAGATTTATGTTAGTTAAATTGATAAGAAAGTTTCTTTGTGCTTCTACTTGAAAACAACAAACCATGTCTGATCCACTATGCTGCTCTTCCGCTTTCTTTTAAAACCCTTCATAAAACCTCCAGTTCACAGTTAACTTTAACTTTTTCCTTTACGTCTCTCACGGTAGTCATTTATGATTTATGTGATACCCACTCCAGACTGTGTTAAAAGGCAGTTTTTCCTTTCATATCTGTCTTTTGCACTCTCTAATCCCTTCAAATCTCACCTTAAATATCAGCTTTCCTTTCTTGCTTTGTTTTCAATCCATGTGGCGTGAGGGCTGGCTCCAGCCTGGCAATAGTGTTCATCCACGACTATTGCAGCAGAGGCCAACGATCCCAGGTTAGGGACTGCCATTTTCAATCCCTTAGTTGTTCTCAGTTTTCTCGTGATTTGTAGCATGAGTGAATCCTGAAATGCTGCAGGTTTTGAATGGAAGTTAACAGAAGGGGCAAATCTGATCAGAATAAAGTTGCTTTGCAAGCAGTAGACTCTTCCATTTGCTTGCAGTGTATTTGGGAAGTATTTTACCTGCTTGCTTAAGCTTCTCTGATGCTAGCTTTTGTTACCAGCTCCTTTTCTCACAATTTATCAGAAAGCATGGCTTTTTGAAAGATGAACCTGAACATAGGTAGCAATGTTCATAAAAGAACAAAGGCAGAATTTTATGGCGTGTATTACTCTTGAGTTTGCACACAACCTTTCCACCGTTCAGCCCGGCTCTGTTGTTAGATCACCATCTGTGTAAGAGCACATGGCAGCAGCATTAATCAAAATGCTGCGCGCCGACGCTACGTTTACATCCCGCCTTGTGACATGTATAAGCATGATAGCACCCAAGCTGTGTCATAACAAAACCAAACCCTGCTTATATGGATTTGGACAAAAGGATTATAAACATGAGCCTGGTTCATTATCAGACAAGCTAAAACTAGTCATGCAGGGTTTAATTTACAGTATAATGATTCCAAAGGTTTGAAAACCCTAAGAAAGCAGCAAAATAATTTTCCATTGTACCATATGACCAAAAAATACATAATAATGCTGAAATTAGGCCTTCATGTTCAATTGTGATTGATCATTTCTAGGTAGGAAGCTGGATTTAAGAGTTGGGGGGAAAGTGCCCTTGGTATGCTTTCTGTATTAAAGGCATGAGATCCCATTTACTGTTCTCAATAATCCTGTTTCAAAATGCCAGGGTGAGCAGTCTCAGCTGCACAGAAATAATTTTAAACTGAGATATATTATTATGTGAGCATTTGTATTTATGTTTAATTTTCCTAGGCGAAGCAAAACTCCAAAGTAGGCTCTTTTCTCTGCTCAGGTATCTTGCAAATCAGGTCTGCTGAGCTGGTTTTTTTTGGAAGGGATGTAGTAATTTTTTTTTTTTTTTTTTACACTCTCTTTCCCCTCCCCCTGCTCCTTCTTGAATAGGAAACCTCCATTTTAGAGGAGTACAACATTAATTGGACTCAGAAGCTGGGAGCTGGGATCAGTGGTCCTGTTAGGTAAGACAATACACCTGCGGATTTGTATGTAATCTCAACCTGTTCCATTAGCTGTGGAGAAGTGAGTATGTATTTTAAGCGTGATAACAGCAGAGTGATGTGATGTGTGGAAGACTCTCTTTATAAACAAATAAATGTGTCTACTCCATGGGTGTTGTAGCTCATGTGCAAGCGAGGTATTGTGTTTTATGGGGTATGTTTGAAGTAAAAACTCTCCTCACCTCTCTGCCTTGTCCCGTCTCACTGCCGTATTCCTGAAGCAAAGTGGGAACAGGAGTCGGTTGTGAAACAGTGGCAGCAGAAAATTGTCCTCAAACACCTTTGTCCTTTTGATACTAGTGTCAGTGCAGTGCAAAGGTCGCTGCTCCCGTCTACGGTATCATCATTTGGGGCATCAGCACTGCATGCCCGTTAGCTATTTTTACCAGCTATTTTTTCAGATCATCATGTGAGACCAAAGCAGATAGTGCCATGAGCTCTACATCTCAAACCAGACTTGCCCGTCACGAATTTCTAACCCCTGCAAGAACTGGATGCTTTCTGTAAAGCAAAACATATATTCCCTTTTCAACAAGCACTCTCCCTTTTGGGAGCAGGAATTTGTGCACAAGCACTAGAAAACAAATGTCTGCACCTCTCTGTTTCTGGGCACTTGACAGGGCGATTGTCTCTTGCCACCATTTATCTTCCTGTCCAGGCAATTGGTTTCTCCTCATCCATTTTGTGTTGCTGTGTTGCCTCTGATTATATTAAAATATCCCTTTGTGCTTTATTCTTTTAGCTGCCTGTTAGTATGTAGGCCCTTACCTCTGACGCAGTTCAATTGTTAATGTTAAATGGGGGAAAGAGAGAAAAAAACAGTGCAGCACAGTTGGTGGCCTTGCCAAAACAAGGATTTCCATTCAGAAACACTTTATTTGTTGCAGACTACACCCTCCATTGGAGGTGTTCAGGCTGCCACTGTGTGGTTTGGTTTTTTTCATCAGAAGTGTCTCTTCGGGCTGAATGTGTAGAGTGCGTTCTCCTTGTCTGCAGTTAGCCATTGCTCTGAAGTACTTCTTCTGCATTGCTGAAAATATAACTTAGTGTGAGGTGTTTCTACATAACGTATTTGATTGTTGTGGAAGGCTGAAAACTGAGGCTTTCAAGCTGGGACGTGGTGACAGGTGCCCTGTATATTCCAGATTGCGGGCATTCTTGTTAATTCCAGTGTGGAGAGCAAACTCGTAACTACAGATCAATTGCTTGAAGTGTCTCTTTAACATTCTTGCTGACTGAATAATTTTATTGCTGTAATACCAGAGTCTGCGTGAAAAAATCCTCTCAAGAACGCTTTGCACTGAAAATTCTTCTTGATCGTCCAAAAGCTAGAAATGAGGTATAGTTCCTGTTTATACTGTCTGTCTTCTGATACACCACAAAGTCTCACCCTTTTGGTGAATTGTTGCAATGGTTTAAAAAAACCCGAACCATGTGTTCTGCTGATCTTGCTAGGCAAGATTGCTTGGGTTTGATCCTCTAGCCTTGCTGTGCTCAGTTCCTATAGGATGAGGTGGTGGGTGAAACAGAGGGTCTTTCTAACTCTTGAGTTTGCTGTAGGTGTTAGCTGTATATGTACAAGTGTAATTTATAGAGCTGCATTTTAAAGCTGGTGTTCTCCCTACGTCCCATGTAATGTAACATGAATAGTTTAGAATGAATTTTGTTTCCATACATCTCACTCTTGGATGTCACTACTCTCGGAATTGCCAAGAATGCTTCAAGTTGCACTCTAAATGGTATGGGTTTATCTGTATATGAGAAACTAAATAAGCTCACTGATACTGTTTGTGACTTACTGTGGCTAGCAGGAGCGTGCCAAGGTACCAAACTGTCAATCTATTGAAAATGATGGGCAGTCATTCAAGTTGTCATAAAAGTGTTAATTGTCCTCAAGGTCTAGGCAACTTCCATTTCTTGTTACGGAGTAAATCCTCATTTGAAATTCCCAGGCAAAAATAATCTGTTTACAAAGAGCATCAAGCCTCGGCTTGATTTAGCAGTCCAGGTAGCTTTACACTGAGGAAAATTCCTTAGGTGCCTATTTCAGATAGTCAGAACAGGAGATGAGGTTTCACGTGTTGTGAGTGCTAGATCATCAGGCCATAAAAGAAGCTGCATTCAGGTTTTATTAATGAATTTTTGGTTTCAATCGTATCTCTATTGCTACTTTAAAGCTAGTTCTAGCTGAAGTAGCTTTAAATTTATTTTAAAAAGCCAAAGAAATCAAAGATTGGGCTTTTTCCGGAACTCTGCTGGGTTTGATTCCATGGCCTGTAACAAATAGGTTGGCAATGTATGATCTTTTTGTCTTACTCGGTCTAAGCAGTGTAATGGCTGTTGGTCACCCATATAAAAGCTTGTAGGCATTTCTTATTTTTTGAATAATTTTAAATTGGGTGTGACTGGTGCTGAGCACAGCTGGCAGCGCATGGGCTCGTGTGTGCCATAGTCTTGGGGGCAGAGGGAGAAGCAGAACTGGTCAAGTGCGTGTCACTGTGTACAGTAACGTTTCTTCCCTTCTCTTCAAGGTACGTCTGCACATGATGTGTGCAACACATCCAAATATTGTTCAAATTATTGAAGTTTATGCTAACAGTGTGCAGTTCCCACATGAATCCAGCCCAAGGTAAGATTACATAGGGTGATTCATTCCCACAGCTTGCTTTCCATGTTTAGGCCAAGGTATAGTGGAGTTTGGTTTTTTTTTTTAATCACAGTGTGACCAAAATGAATATTTATAGGGGGTTCCAGATATGATATTTATACTTTAGACTAAGCAACGCTTACTTTTTCCCCTGTCAATGCCCAGACCTTTGCATATTTAAATGAATTTGCGTCCTTCACTACTGGTTTTGAATACATCTTCATTTCTTAGGTTTTTCATTGATTCAGTCTGTGATACCTGCATTGTCCGAGAGAGCATATTAACTTCTAGCTTCCGCCCTGCTTTGATATTGCTTTAGTAGCTTGAATTGATTGTAACCTTTGAGCCTCCTTCTGCTTTCAAAGCACTGTTAAAGCAGGATTGGAGCTGCAACTTTTGTTGCTACCTAGAATCCTAAGTGAGATCCTTTCATATGATGGTGATGCCTCTGAGCCACTGGGAAATTCAGAGCACCAGTCTTCATTTAAATTAAAAAAAAAAAAAAAAAGGAAGAAAGAATTGTTTCTAAAAATACTAGGTTCTGCCTTGTCAACTCTCAATACATTGTCCTGCTTAAAATGAACACAGCAAAACACGAAGCAGACTTATTTTTCATACATTAATATTGCTTGGGATAAAAACGTTGTCTTCTAATTGGATATTAGTTGAGAAAAAAATATTGGAGCTGGGAGGACTAAAGAGCTGAGACCTGTCTTAGTCTCTGATGTATCTGATTTTGCTGTGTGGCGAGAAGAACTAGAAGTTAGTTTCTTGAGGATCTAGCAGTCCTGATCTCCACACTTCTTATTTGTTGTCCTTCATAATTACAGCAATAAAACTGTAAATTAAAATCATGAGGTACAGTAGAGTATCCAGACTCAAAAGCATTAAAGATAATGCCTCAACCTTCTGCTTCTACGTTGCCGTGAACATCTTTAGCGCCTAGGCAGACAGCTAGGCAGATCGACATGTCTGCAAGGATGGGTGCAGACAGGTGTATGTAGTGCTCTAAGCCAGCTCCAGCCTGGAAGCTGTTTAGCCTGTTTAATGCAAGACTCTACCTGCTGTATTATTCTTTGAGGGCAGAGTTATACATCAATGTGTCTAAATGGCTTCCAGGTCCAAACTGGCTTGCTGGTGGAAAGCATGGGTGGAGCTTGCATGTATCTGTCTGAATGCATCCATGTAGACATGTCCATGGTGTTTGTTCCAGCTGGATGTGGGAGCCCAACATGAAGAGCAAACTGTAGATTCCTGGCTGACAATCAGTGAGTCAGATTGCGCTGGGAGCCAGAAAAACCTGCAGCTTATATGCTTAAAGGCAAAGTTACGGAACCAAAATAGCTCTAACAACTGTAGGAGAAGCAAGTATATGTCTCTTTTTTGGCCTGCGTCAGTAGATATGAAGTATGCATTATTAGCTTAGCAATTCTGTTATTTTTTGATTATTTTTAATATAACAAAATGAAATGCTTTTGAACAGGGCTCGGCTCCTAATTGTAATGGAGATGATGGAAGGGGGAGAGCTATTTCACAGAATCAGCCAGCACCGGCACTTTACTGAGAAGCAAGCAAGCCAAGTAACAAAGCAGGCAAGTTAACACCCATGTATAAGCAAATCCATGAATGATAATGGCTAAAGTATTTAACAATTTCTTGGGGTGGGGGGGTGGGAAAAAAGGAAGCTAAAATAATCCTCAGTTCTGATCCGATGATCATTGCCTGCTTTGTTATAACCTGACAATGCCAAAGTTTTAATAGAAGCAAAGAATTTGAAGGTGTGGGCTAGTTCTTCTGGGTTGGCACCCTGGTGTCTCTGCTGTCCTTAGCAATGGTTTTCTTAACCTGGTCTACGGAACACTTCACCAAAGAGAGCTCTTTTCTTGCACGGTCTTCTTGCTGTATCCCTCGCTGTTGTTGTAGAAGTGTTACCTCCAACAGTCCACAGGCTCTCACCAGACCTCGCGTGGCTGCTGAGCTCCAGTTTGAGAATCACTCTTGGCCATGACACAGACTTGGCATTTCTCTCACCTCTTGGGCAGAGTAGCAGACAATAATGTACATGTGTCCTGGGCCAGTGCTTTTCAAGCTGTGTTCTGTATTTGGTTTTATGGAAGTCTTGCCTATCATGGAAGATAGCAAGAGGAATGTACCACTATAGTACGTGTTTTCTGTGCTGTTTGTTCTGATGTCATTTTTCCCTCTCTATTTCTCTATGCAACTCACTCTTCAATGTTGTGTTTTATAACCTCCACGGTATTTATTACTAGAGGTTTTGGTGTCCATCAGGCTCTTTGTTGCTTAGCAGTGCATCTGGTGTGACTAGCTTATATCCTGTTAGAGTAGGCAGGATGATGAAGCAGAAGGGCCTCCATGGGATTCAATGTGGGGATCCCCAGTGTCAGTTCCTCTCAGTTCTGGGGTGAACTTGTTCCCTTTCACTTCCAAGCTGTTGGATGACTTGTGGTACCCAGTCAGAAAGCTTGGATTAGTGGGAGGCTTGCAGGAAAGATGGTATAGCTGTATGTTGTGGTAGCCTTTCTAGGGAGCTACAGCAGAGGACCAGCAGGTTGCTGTAAGGAACCACAAGGCAGAAGGATCTTGCTGTCAAAATGGCTGAGCTCTTCTGCATGGGAATTGGCACCATGGCATGAAGCCAAGGGCCAGAATTGCCATCGTTTGCTTCTTGCAGAGGTTATATTGGCATTCCAAACGAGATATATGAACTGTAGGTGAGAGGCTATACTGGAGATACTAATCAGTAAATGTCCTGCTCCCACACCAGTGATCACTGCAGTGAATAAAGGAAAGAAAACATGAGACAAGATACTACAGCATTTGTTGTAAATCGACATGGCTCTTTATGAATATATCCATATCCTGATCACTTGCTTCCCCCTAAGCTGGGGAGATAATTTTTGGTACTGAGGCAAAAAAGAGGGCCAAATCATTTAATCTTACTTTTCCGTCTTGTACTTTGACTTGTTTCTAATGAAATACTAATTGTGCTCTTACCTTTTTGGTTTCATCCAACAAAGAAATTAGGTGGAAGTACAGAATTATTCTTGACAGTTTGTTTTCATGTCCTTTGGGCTGTTGATTTTGACATTACAAGGCTGTCTCCAGGATTAACATGTTGGGAAAATCTTTTAAAACTATGCTAAAAGACAAGACTTTGAATTGAATTCTGACTGTGTGTATGCTTGGGTTATTCATGTCCCAAATAACTCTTTGCTTTAATGTTTATACAAATGAAGTTTGAAAGCAATGTTAAAGTCTTATTCTTTCATCTAGTGGCTCTTCATCACTGTCTTGAACTACAGGTCTTATTTCCTTGTACCCAGTAATAGTTAAAAATTTGTCACAAAGTTACTTCATGTTCTCTGGGGATGTGTTTGTATTTGTTTCTGAGCTAAGTTAACAGTGAAGTTCCCTTGTCACGGTAATTTGCAGTCTTCTAAGGACTTGGTGCTTCACCCAGGGTACTGTGTTTGGGTAGGATCCTACAGAAGCCAATAGGAATACTTTCAAATAAGGATTGTGTGGCTTTGCCTTACTTTTGTTTCAGTAATGCTGTTTAAGTATTTATGCTTTGGTTTTCTTTAAATTAATTAAACTTTCAAATGTACAGTCTGTAGAGCTTTCATGACTGGGTTACAGGTTTCTAAACCACAGCAGTGTAAAATGCTGTCTTTGAAAGAATCAAGTAATGCATTTCTGTGCAATATCCCATGAAATGAGTAAATTGCAGGCAGTACCATCAAGAATTAAAGAATAAAACTGCCTGAATGTTGACTCTTAAGTCAGTAGCAAATGCAATAAAATATTCTCTGAAATATTGAAGCAAGATCTCACTGTTGACTGTTAAACAGAATGTAATTGCTGGAGAGCGTGCAAGCAAGTGTAGTGACCTTGTAGGCCTAGCATAGCATATAAAAGGATGCTGTCATGATCTATTTCACTTCTGGGGGGCTAATAATGCTCTAAGTTAGTCAAACTAAGATGGTCGGGAAGCCCAGTACAACTTAGCTTTTATTTTCTGTTTGCTTTGACTGAAATGCAAACTGCATAGCTTGGTGGGTTTCACTTCCCCATCGTCGCTTTACTGTGCTATGGCACAGTATGGCCAGGCTTGTCTTAACTCAGGATTGTACCCAAGTGGAGTGAAAATGTTTGGGGTCTAAGCTATGTTGGCAATGTCTTTTTTAAAGCTAAAATAACTGTCCAGGCTAAAGGAGTTGTTCTGTAATTGTAGTTGATTTATTGTGCCCTTTTTCAGATAGCTTTGGCTTTGCAGCATTGCCACTCACTAAACATTGCACATAGAGACCTCAAGCCTGAGAATCTCCTCTTCAAGGATAACTCTCTGGTAAGATGAAGACTTGGTATTCTTTGTTTACTGCTGAATTCTGTAAAATGGCTCAATGGTGATTTTCAGAATAGCTGTAAAATGACATTAATGCAATGTTTTGGTGACAAAAATTAATGAACTTTTTTGGCTTCATGCTTTTCCATACTCTGATCTGCTTGGAGTACAGGCTGTCTGTGCTGCTGCTGTTAAATATGGGTCAGGTTCTCCACTTCAACATAGCATCCTGCTTTGCTGAGGAGAAGATCTGCTCTGCCACATTTCCTCCCTGGGTGTCATCAGGATGTTCTGACATGCATTATAGGTGCTTCTTCTGCTCATAACCACCCTGTGTATGCAGTGTCCCCCCTACAATGTGCTTAGTGTTTTCTAAATCTGAGAGGACTGCTTTTGACCCAGAGCGCCCAGGAAAACAAAAATGCTTGTTTCAAACATCAGCTTATGACTTTTTAGCTGCTTTGTGGAATGTTAAGGGTATAAATACAAGGGGAGTATGTGTGGCAAAAATGAGTAGAAGGCGAGAAATATGCATTAGAAAAGCTGATACAATGAAATTTTGTCATGAAGCCTCTTCTTGTTTTAGGATGCACCTGTTAAATTGTGTGACTTTGGATTTGCCAAAGTAGACCAAGGTGACTTGATGACACCACAGTTCACTCCATATTACGTAGCACCGCAGGTAACAAACGATTACGGCTCTGGGCTAAAGGGGGAATTGTGATCTTTATTGCCTGTGCCTCCATAACCACATCATTTTAAAAGCCTTTGCTGTCCTATTAAGGGCTTCTGGGTGCAGGAATCTTGAGTAATTGTATAGTAGCCACCTTTCAAGATGCAGCGCCACAGTGATCTATTGATTACAGCAGGAGATCGTGAAGCAAACTTCCCAGACTGTGTTCTTAGCACTGTCCAATTGCTGATGCCTCCTGACTCTCCCAGGCCTGACTCCCACCAGTGAGACTACTCTAGGATTTTGACAATGGGCCTTTAACTGCAGTTGGTTTGGAAAAGTCCCTGCTTTGCAATCCTTTTTCCAGTGCAGGCTCATTCAAGATTACATTAAAAAGGACAATGCTGAAACAAAAAGGTTCTCTAAAGGCAATTGCTCAAAAAAGAGGGCAGTGCCAGAGGGTTACCTGTTCACCTTGGCTTGGCCCCCTTGTCAGTATGTATTAAGACATAATCTATAATTACAGACAAGCTGGTTTTTGTAGTGCTGCTTTCTTCAACACAAAGCACAAAAGAAAGTGGAGTCCTGAAGAAAATGAAAAGAAAACTGCAGATAGATATTTAATTGTGGTACTGGGCATGTCGGCAGCCTTTAATGACTGGGAAGAGCAATTGCAGAGATCAGACCATGCAGCCACAGTCGAGTGCCCTGAAAATGCCTCCTCAACTGGAGCCTGCTGGTGAAGGGCCATGTGCACTACAGACCGGGTTTATAAAACAAGTGAACTACCAAACCCATAGAAAGCTTTTCCTGAGCATATTTAAACTGAAATTTTTGGAGAAGCCCAGAAACCCAGATTTGATCAGCAAGTGACAAATTTGATGTGATTTGTTCATGGGAGAGGTAAAAAGGGACATCTCTGGAGCTAGGGTTACCCTCCACACAGTTTAGGTTCTAGTTCCAAAGCATAGAGGTGTTAGAGGTTTTGAACAAAAGAGGTGTGAGCAATTGCTTTAATTCAGGCAAAACTGGAGTTTACATCCAAAGCAGCAAAATATTTTAGCTGAAATTTTCCCCATGTAGAAAGTTCCAGTCTTTCTTAGGAAGAACAGTTTGAGTTTGGCAGAGTCTTCAGTAGCTGGAATAAATTCACCGATTGAAAAAGCATCAGATGTCTTTGGCATAGGCATTGCTGCTTGTGGTGCCTGTAGATGAGATGTATTTTGCTTTTTTTTTTTCCTTCTCATGGCAACAGGTATTGGAGGCACAAAGACGGCATCAGAAAGAAAAATCTGGTATTATCCCCACCTCTCCAACACCTTACACTTATAACAAGGTAAGCTATGAAACAGTCCACAAGTCAATATCTTTAAAGCATAGTGTCTCTGCCCTCCCCCCCGCCACTCCCCACCCCATGACGTATCTGCTGAAGTAGTCGTCTATAGACATGGTTTATCACCTAAGGCCATGA
>JANHGO010000075.1:35730819-35747738 GCA_024606505.1 Aquila spilogaster | reverse complement strand
ACAACAACACTGGGGATCAGTGCTTTCCCAGAGATGGAACATCTCATGGCGCTCGTCCTCGGTAGAGCCTCTTTCCGCAAAGGCAAACGTCCGGCTCCTGCCCCCCCCCGGCCCCCTCCGGTCCGGCCGGCCGGGGATGAGGCGCTGCGGCTCGGCCACAAAGGCTCCCCCGGGGCTGCCCGGCGCCTAGCGCGGCCCCGTGCCCACTGCTCCTCCGGCCCTCGGCCCCCGGGCTCGTGGTGGGGACGGGCCGGCGGCTCCCGGAGCCCCGCGGGAGGATGTCGGGGGATCCCGAAATGGATAAAGCGATCAAGGTAAAGAGCGTCTCTCGGCATCCCCGCGGCGGGCCCCGGTGGCCGCTTCTCGGTGCCCGCTGGGCTCCGGCTGCTGTCGCTTCCCTCGGTCCCCTGGGAGGGACCGCTGACAGCCGTGGGAGCGCCACCGAGGGTTCCCCTGCGCTGATCTCTCCGGGACTAGGCAGGAGGCATCGGAGGGAAGCAGTGGGAAAAGTTTGAAATAGGACACTTTTAAAGTAGTGATTGACCCGCTAAAGGCAGTGAAGAGCATATAGAGGGTTATTTGGAGAATGCCACGCTTTCAACGAGTGATGTGTGCACAGTCAGCGCAGCTTCTGCTGCTGTCACCACCTCAAAACACAGAACTCACACCAGCAGGCAGAAATCCAATCTCCAATCAAACCTGAATTATAACCTAGTATCTGTGGAGCAGAGAGCTCAGCAAAATGCCTGAAAGAATCATAGAATGCTTTGAATTGAAAGAGACCTTTATGCCCCCCAGCCCCACCCCATGTCATGGACTGAGTGCCTCCCCAGCTCAAGCTGTCCAGGGCCCATCCACAGCCTTGGGCACCTCCAGGGATGGGGCACCCACAGCTCTGGGCAGTGCCAGGGCCTCAGTGCCCTCTGGGTAATGAATTTTGTCCTGACATCTGACCTAAATCTCCCCTTTTTTGGTTTAAATCCCTTGCGCCTTGTCCTGTCACTATCTGCCCGCGTAAAAAGTTGATCCTCCTGCTTATAAGTGTTCTTCTAGTCCTAGAAGGCCCCAATGAGGTCTTCCTGGAGCCTTCTCTTCTCCAAGATATGACTGAACTAAGTTCTGCTTTCAGACGGATGCCAGTAAGCCTGAATCTGTTCTCAGTCTGAACCCCTCTGAGCTGAGAGGGGCAGGAGCAGACACAACACTGTCCCTACACCCACACAGCAGCTCTGATGTAGATCATTATATGAAATACCAGAGAAATGCTTAAAAAGTGTTTGTTTTGAAAGTCTCCTGGATAGCTGCTTCAACTCTGCTGTGCTAAGACTGACAACAAAGCAGGGAGCCAGCATGTCAGCCTGGTGCTGGGTCTCATGGTTAGGTTGTAGCCTGAGCTGTCTGAACACTGGGCTCAGAATTCTTCTCACGCTGAGTTTGTTTTGTTGAAAATGCAAAACCCATGTCTTTTAAATCAATGTGGACTTCAGCAGTGAAGAACTGTGTTGGACTTCTCTTGCATTGATTTGTTTTTATTCTTTTGGTAGAATGAATCACAGAATCATAGAATGGCTTGGGTTGGAAGGGACCTTAAAAGATCACCTAGTTCCATCCCCTGCTGTGGACTGGTTGCCACTCACTATATCAGGTTGCCCAGGACCCCATCCACCCCAGCCTTGGGCACTTACAGGAATAGGGCATCCACAGCTTCTCTGTGCCAGAGCCTCGCTGCCCTTATGCTGAAGAATTTCTTCCTAATGTCAAAGCTAAATCTCCCCTCTGTCAGTTTAAATCTATACCCCATGTCCTATCACTATCGGAGCCCAATGAGCTTTGTAAAGATAAATCCTGCAGTGGCAAGTAACAGAGAAGGCAGCAAATACCAATACAGGGAGTGTTTTTATGTAGATCCTGTTGGATCTTACTAAAGGAAGCATTTATGAAGCCATCTAGGCTCTGTGACAACAGACACTGTGCACAAAGAGCTCGCGGAGAGTCCTCAGCACGTTGTATTACCGTCACTTGATCTCAGCCCGGATCCCTCAGTTCCTTCAGGTGACCGCTGGGCCAGGTCACCCAGGCAGCCCTGGGGCAGCACTGCTGAAATAGATGTTGATATTTTAGAGTGCAGATTTTTATTGGGGCGTTTCAAATATTTCACTCTGTTTGAATGTTATGAGTCAGTGTTGATTTACAGCTTTGTACGGTCTCGCTGTTAGGTTTGCTGCTCTTGTTTCTGAACTAGGAGGTGGAAGCAATGTTGTATGTTAAGGAGCAGCCAAGTTCTCAAATACTGTGTTTCATATCAGTAGGAAAGGGTGAAGAGTGTTTCTTCATTACTAGATTATTCTTTCTAAATTGTGAAGCTACTTTTGAATGAAGATTTAAATCTAAATAAAAATGCGGGAGAAAAGAAGTTGGCTTTTTATTTAGAACAGTGGTGAATACCCAGAACGTGCAAGAGGAAATACAGTTTTTTCTTCATCAAAAATTGACTGATCTGTAGTCACTGTGGTTGTTCTTCAGGAGCTGAGAACTACCAGTTATTATTCTCACTTCATCTGATTCATAGATCACACACTGCCCTGTTCCCATTCCTCTGCCTTGTCCTCCCGACTCAGCTGAAATGGAGTTTCACTCAATAATGTTCTTCTGAAGTTGTGCTTTCTCTCGGGTTATGATGCCTTTGGTTCCCTGTGTCTGAGCAGCAGGAAACTGAAAGAGTCTTTTCCCTTATATGCTTCTCATGAGGCAGTGAAATTTGTGTTAATTAAATTGATAGAAGCACAAAGAAGTGCTGTCCTTTTTGAAAACAACAAACCACTGTGATCCACTGTTCCTGGGCTTTGCTTTTTTCCCTCCTTATTTTATAACTCCACCAAAAACTCCACTTTAAAACTACCTTTAACTTTTTCCTTTACACTTTTCACACCATCATTTATGATATATGCAATGCCCACTCCAGACTGCATTAAAAAAATATTTTTTCCCTTTATCTGTGTCCTTTTTGCTCTCTAACCCCTTCAGCTCTTGCCTTAACTATCAGCTTTCCTCTGGCTTTGTTTCCAACCCGTGTGGCTTGAGGTTTGGCTGCAGTGTGGCAGTGGGACTCACTTGTAGCTCCCGTAATGGGGCCACAACCTGTGGGTCTGTCTGTGACTTCAGCAGCACATCCTCCATTTGTACTATGAGTGGATGCTGAAGTGCTGCAGTTTTGAATGAAAATCAATGTAAGGGGAAAATCTGACCTGAAAAAATTGCTTTACGTGTGGTTGACTCTTCAATAATTTTCTAAGCATTACTTGCTTGTTTAAGCATCTCTGGAGCCAGCTTTTGCTACCACCTCCTTTGCTTGGAATTGATCAGAAAGCAGAGCTTCTTGGAAGCCAATTCTGAGCATGTGTGTGATTTGTGACCCCAATGTGCACGCACCATTCTGCACGCAGTCCCACTCTGCATTTGTCAGTGCTCCATTTGCACCCCACAAATGTTAGGACATGTTTAAGCACGGCCGCACCCAGGCTGTGTCATAACAAACCCCAGCCCTGGCTGTATGGATTTGGACAAAGGGATTATAAACATGAGCTTGGTTCATTCTCAGACAAGCTAAAACTAGTCATGCAGCAGTTAATTTGCAGTATAATGATTCCAAAGGTTTGAAAACTTGAAGAAAACAAAGAAATGATTTTCCATTATACCGTACGACCAAGAAGGATGTGATAATGCTGTAACTGGGCCTTTGCAGTTGATCATTTGTAGGTAGAAAGCTGGATTTAAGGGCTGGGGAGGGAGAGGTATCCTTTATATGCTGTGTTAGAGCAGCAAGATCCCATTTGCTGTTCTCCATAATCCTGCTTCAAAATGCCGGGGGGAGCAGTCTCAGCAGCACAGAAATCACTTTCTGCTGAGCTATATTCTGTGAGCGTTTGCGCTTAGGTTTAATTTTCCTAGGTGAAGCAGAACTGCAGAACAGGCTCTGTCTGTGCTCTGCTATCTCGCAGATCAGCTGCTGAGCTGGGTGTTTGGGAAGGGCTATAGTAATTTTGGTGTTTTTTTTTTTCTCTTTCCCCTCCCCCTGCTCCTTCTCTAATAGGAAACCTCCATTTTAGAGGAGTACAACATTAACTGGACTCAGAAGCTGGGAGCTGGGATCAGTGGCCCTGTTAGGTAAGGCAGCGCACCTGCAGATCTGTATGTAATCTCAGCCATGCAGAAGTGAGTATGTATTTTAAGTGTGCAAAGAGCAGAAGGCATGGTGGTGTTGAAGGCTCTACAAGCTAATAAATATCTCTGTACTCATAGCTGATGTGTGAGCAGGGAATTGTCTGTTGCTGGGTATGCTGGAAGTAAAAATTCTGCTCTCTGCTGCCATATTCCTGAAACCAAGCAGCCCCAGGGATTGGCTGTGACCCAGGGGCACTGGGAAGTGCAGCTCAGGCATTGGTGTCCTCCTGCTGCCCCATCTCCTTCTTCCCATCCCGGTGTCGATGCCAGGGCCGTCAGCACTGTGTGCCCACTGGCTGCTTTACCAGCTGCTTTTTCAGCTCCTCACATGAGGCCCAGCAGAGCGTGCACCCAGCACCAGGCCTTGTGTGCCTTTGTGACCACTGCAAGAGCTGGAAACAAAGCCTGTTCCTCTTTGGGAGCAGGAATTTGTTTTCCAGCGCTCGTGCATAAACACATGGGAGCCTGGTGGGCCGTTGTCCCCTGCCACCATTTATCTTTCTGTTCAAGCAATTGGCTTCTCCTCCATTTTCTGTCACTGCCTCCAACCTTTATTAAAATATCCCTTTGTTCTCGATGCTTTTTGCTGCCTGTTCATAGGGCCCTGCCCTCTGACGTAATTCAATTGTTAGTATTAAATAGGGGGAAGAGAGAAAAAAGCGTGTGCTGCACGGCTGGTGGCCTTTCCGTGCAGAAACACTTGATTTATTGCAGACACCATCCTCTATGGGAGATGCTCAGGCTGCCTCTGTGCGCTTTGGGCTTTTTCATCACAAGTGGCTCTTGGGGATGAATAGGAGGAGTGCGTTCAGCCATTACTACAGCTCTGAAGCGCTCTACCTGCATTGCTGAAAGCAGAGCTTTGTGCCGGGTGGTTGTGCAGAAGGTGTTTGGTTGGTGTGGAAGACCAAAAGCTGAGGCTTTCGGCTGGGGTATGGTGATGGTGCCCTGTGTATCCCATGTTATGGGCATTCCTTGTAACTACACATCAATTTGCTTGAAGTGTCTCTTTAATGTTCTTGCTGACGGAATAATTTTGTTGCTGTAATACCAGAGTCTGCGTGAAAAAATCCTCTCAAGAACGCTTTGCACTGAAAATCCTTCTTGATCGTCCAAAAGCTAGAAATGAGGTACAGTTCCCATTTGTTCTCTGCCATCTGACGCACCACAAAGGCTCTCCTTTCTGGGGGATTGCTGCAGCGGTTTAATATCTGCGTTCTGCAGGTCTTGCTGTGCAGGATTCCTTGTGTTTGGTCCTCCAGGCTTGTTCCTGGAGCATGAGGGTGGGGGACACCAGGTCTTCTTGGCCCTGGATATTCCATGGTAGCTGTATGTGTGCAGGAGGAATTTTCAGAGCTCTGCCTCTGTCCCATGCAGTGTAACATGAATAGCTGAGATGTAATTTCCACACATCTCACTCTTGGATGTCGCTGCTGTAAGAACTGCCAAGAACGCCTCAAGTTGCACACAAAATTGTTTGGGTTTGTCTGTATAGGAGAAACTAAAGAAGCTCACCGATACCGTCTGTGATTTGCTGTGGGTGATGAGCGTGCCAATGCGCTGAACCATCAGTCTGTTTAAAATAATGGGCAGCTCTTCGAGTTTTCATGACAGTGGGGGAAAAAAATATGCTAATTGTCCTCAAGGTTCAGGCAGTTTCCATTTGTGGACTAAATTCTCCTCTAAAATTCCAAGAGGAAGGAGGTTTGGTTACGAAAAGCATCAAGCCTTGTGGTCCAAGTCGCTTTAAATCAGGTGGCGTTCCTTAGGTCCCTGTTTCAGAAAGTCTGAGCAGATGGGTTTCCTTCCATGTGTCATGAGTGGTACGCTCATCCTCTTGGCCATAGGAAGAGTAGGATTATGGAATTTCAGGTTTGATTCTTGAATTTCAAGATATGTGTCAGCTTAAATCTCATCTTTATTACTAATTTAAAGCGAGTTCTACTTTTAAATTTCTTAAAATAAAAACAAAAGTCCCTGCACAATTAGAAACAAAGAGCAGCAACAAAGCAGCCCTAAAGATTGGGCTTCTTCGGGAACTGCTGGATTTGATTCTGTGATCTGTAACAAATGGATTGGCAAAGTACAAACTTTTTGTCTTAGTCCAAGTGTGTAATGGCTGTTGGTTACTTCTGTGGATATTTGGGTGTTTCAGATATTTGTAGATTTTTTAGATATTTCTTAATTTTTGAATAATTGGAGGAGAATTTTCCATTGCGTGTGAGTGGTGCTGAGCAGCAGTCGCGGGGCAGAGAGGGGAGCAGAGCTGCTCAGGTGCACATCGCTGCGTGCAGTAACGTTTCTTCCCTTCTCTTTAAGGTACGTCTGCACATGATGTGTGCAACACATCCAAACATTGTTCAGATTATTGAAGTTTATGCTAACAGTGTGCAGTTCCCACATGAATCCAGCCCAAGGTAAGATTGCACAGCGTGTTTCGTTCCCACAGCTTGCTTTCCATATTTAGGCCGAGGTATAGTGGAGTTTGCTTTTTTTCTTTTTTTTTCCCCTCCAATCACAGCGTGGCCAAAATGAACATTTTATTGAGAGTTCCAAACGTGATATCTGTACTTCAGGCTAAGCAACATTGACTTTTTCCTGTTCTTGATGCCCAGGCCTTTGCATTTTTTAATAAACTTGAATCTTTAAGTACTGGTTTTGAGCCCATCTTCATTTCTGAGGTTTTGCATTGATTCAGTCTGTGACACCTCCATTGGCTGACAGGATAAAATATAGAAGAACTAGAAGTCAATTTCTTGAGGCTCTGCCAGTCCTCATCTCCTTGATTTCTATACTTTGTCCTTTGCAATTACAGCAGTAAAACTGTAAATTAAAATCAGGAGGTACAGCAGAGTATTCAGACTCAAAAGCATTAAAGGTGACCCTCGACCTCCTGCTTCTCCTATGCCACAAACATCTCCAGCATGCAGGCAACTAGCTAGGCAAGGCTGAGGGCAGACAGGTGTAGGTGTGCTCTAAGCCAGCTCGGTTTCACGCACTCTGCCTGCTTTATTACTCTTTGAAGGTGGAGTTGCACATTAGTGCGTCTCAGTGGCTGCCAGACCCAAGCTGGTGGAAGGCATGGGTTCAGCATGCGTGCATCTGTCTGAATGCACCTGTGCCCGTGGAGTTTGTTCCAGCTGGAGGTGGGATCCCAGCACAAAGAGCAAACTGTGGGCTCCTGGCTGACAATCAGTGAGTCAGGACAAAGTCACTCAACCAATGGCTTAGAACAACTGTAGAAGAAGCGAGTATGTCTCTTTTTTTGGCCTGCATCGGTAGATATGAAGTATGCATTGTTAGCTTAGCAATTCTGTTCTTTTTTTTTGATTAATTTTAATGTAACAAAATGAAATGCTTTTGAACAGGGCTCGGCTCCTAATTGTAATGGAGATGATGGAAGGGGGAGAGCTATTTCACAGAATCAGCCAGCACCGGCACTTTACTGAGAAGCAAGCAAGCCAAGTAACAAAGCAGGCAAGTTAACACCCATGTATAAGCAAATCCATGAATGCTAATGGCTGAAGTATTTAACCATTTCTTGGAGCGGGGGGAGGGGTAGGGGGGGTGGGAAAAAAAGAAGCTAAAATAATCCTCAGTTCTGATCCAATGATCATTGCCTGCTTTGTTATAATCTAACAATGCTTAAGTTTCAATAGAAGGGAAGAATTTGAAGGTGTGGGCTAGTTCTTCTCTGTTGGGACCCTGGTGTCTGCTGTCCTTAGCAGTGGTTTTCCTAAAGTGGTTTACAGAACTTCACCAAAGAGAATTCTTTCCTGCACAGTCTTTCTCTGTATGCCTCAATGTTGTCCTGAAGGTGTTCCATCCACAGGCTCTCTCCAGACAGTGCTTACTCCTGAGCTCCAGTTTGAGAATCGTTCTTGGCTATGACATAGACTTAAAGTTTCTTTCAGCTCTTAAGCAGGGTAGCAGACAATAACTCACGTGTCCCGCCTCGGTGGCTTTCCACCTGAGTTCTGTACTTGGTTTTGTGGAAGTTCTGCCTAGCATGGAAGAACCCAAGAGGACTGTCCAACTATAGCTCATGTTTTCTGTGCTATTTCTTCTGATTTCATCCTTCCCTCTCCATTTCTCCAGGCAACTCATTCTTGAATGTTGTGATTTTAGAGGCTTGATATTTATTACTAGACATTTTAGTGTCCATGGGCTATTTGTGGCTTAGCAGTGCTAAGCTGTAACTAACTCATCCAGCTGGAGGAGGCAGGATGACAAAGCAGAAGGGTCTCTGTGGGATTCAGTGTGGGGAGCCCTAGTGTCAGTTCTCAGTGCTGAGTGGGTTTGTTCCCTTAAGCCCAAGCTATTGGATGACTTGGAGTGCCAAGCCAGAAAGCTTTATTCCCTGTAGTCACTGCAGGGGATAAAGGAAAGAGAACATGAGATGAGATTATACAGCATTTGGTGTAAATTGACACCACTGTCACAGGCAGTTCCTGGGATTAACGCATTGGAAAAATCTTTTAAAACTATACCAAACAATGAGACTTTAAATTGAACACAGACTTGATATGCACTTGGGTTATTCATGCTCCAGGTAACTCTTTGTGTTAACTTTTATAAGCAATGTTTATAAACAGTGCTCATAAATTTACTTTGGAAGCGACATTTAAGCCTTATCCTTTAACCTGGAGATTCCCATCAATGTCTTGAACAGATCTTAGTTCCTTGTACTCAGTAACAGCTAAAACCTTGTCACAAAGCTCCCTCACTATATCTGAGAACACTTCTTATATTTGTTTCCGAGCTGAGTTAACACTGAACTTCTGTCTCAGTAATTTGCAGTCGTTCAAGGACTCAGCACTGCACCCAGAGTGCTGCTTATGAGTATGATCCTACAGGAGGAACACTTGCAAATGAGGGTCATGTGCCTTTGCCTTACTTTGGTTTCAGTAATGCTGTTTAAGTATTCATGCTTTGTTTTCCTTTAATAGGTTGTACTTCCAGATGTACAGTCTGTAGAGCATTTGTGACAAGGTTACAGCTTTCTAAACCACGACAGCATAAGAAGTTGCCTTTGAAAGAACCGAGTAATACATTTCTGTGTAATACCATGTGAAATGAATAGATTGCAGGCAGTACCTTCAAGAACTAAAGAATAAAGCTGCCTGAGTGGTAACTGCTAAGTCGGTAACAAATGCAGTAAGACATTTGCTGAAATACTGAGGCGAGAACTCTCGTTTGACTTACGTAATCACTGGAGAGCATGCAAGCAAGTTCAGTGACCCCCAAGGGCTAGCACAGCATACAAAAGGACACTGTCATGACCTATTTCACTTCTGGGGGTTGTAATAATGCCCAGCGTTAGTCAAACAACAAGGGGTGGAAAGCCCAATACAACTTAGCTTTCATTTTCTGTTTGCTTTGAGTGAAATGCAAACTGAAGAGCTCTGTTGGTTTCATCTCCCTGTCTTCATGCCTTACTGCACTGTTGCTCTGTACAGCCAGGGTGTCTTCCCTCAGAATTGTACACAAGCGGAATTAAAAAGGTTGGGGCCTAGACTATGTTGGCAGTGTTCTTTTTAAAGCTACACTGACTCTCCAGGCTAAAGGAAGAGTTCTGTAACTGCAGACGATTTGTTGTGCCCTTTTTCAGATAGCTTTGGCTTTGCAGCATTGCCACTCACTAAACATTGCACATAGAGACCTCAAGCCCGAGAATCTCCTCTTCAAGGATAACTCTTTGGTAAGATTAAAACTTGGTATTGTTTTTTGGTGCTGAATTTTGTGGCTCGATGGTGATTTTCAGAATAGTTTAAAAATGTAATCTGACATTAATGCAATATTTTGGTGACAAAAAGGAATGACTTTTGGCTTTGTGCGTTTCCATGCTCTGATCTGCTTGTAGTATGGTCTGTCCATGCTACTGTTCAGTATGGGTCAGGTTCTTTGTCTCAGTGCAGAATCCTGTATGGCCATGGGGAAAATCCGCTCTGCCCCTCGTGTCATTAGGATGTTTTGTACATGCGACATAGCTGCTTTGACTGAAGTGTGCATACCGTGCCGCATGTTTCTTCCTTCTCTTGCTCATAACCTGCACGTGCAGTGACCTCCCTACAGTGCATTTGGCTCTTTCCAAAGCAGAGAGAGCAACTGCTTTGACCCAGACTGCCAAAGAGAACAAAAATGGTTGTTGCAAAGATTGGTTTATCATCTTCTATCTACTTTGTGTGGTGATAGATGCATAAATATAAATAGGAATACATAGGGTAAAAGTAAAATGAGTAGGAAGCATTAAGGATGTAGTAGAAAAGTTGATTTTGTAATGCAACGTCTTGTTTTAGGATGCACCTGTTAAATTATGTGACTTTGGATTTGCCAAAGTAGACCAAGGTGACTTGATGACACCACAGTTCACTCCGTATTACGTAGCACCTCAGGTAACAAATGATTACGCTTTCAAGTTATTGGGGGATAATGACCTTTTGCTGTGCATTCAAAATAATCTAGTTTTAAAAGCCCTTGCTGTCTTATTAAAAGCTTCTGCATGCAGGAGTCTTGAGTAAATGTTTAGGAGCAACCTTTCAAGACTGAGAGCTACAGTGATACACTGATCAGAATAGGAGATCATGATGCAGATTTCCCAGATTGTGTAGTTGGTTTGGAAAAGTCCCTGCTTCACAATCCTTGTAGCTTGGGCTCATACAAGATTACATTCTGAGTGACTGTGCTGAAACAATAAGGTTCTGTAAAAGCAATTACTTAGGAGGAGAGCAGTGACAGAGGTTTACCAATTGACTTTGACTTGGCCCCCTTGTCATTATGCATTGAGACATAGTTTATAGTTACAGACAGGCTGGTTTTTGCAGTGCTGCTTTACCCACATAGCTGAATTTTTCCCCCATGTGGAAACATTCAGTCTTAGGAGGAACAGGTTGAGCCCGGCAGAGTGTTCAGGAGCTGTAATAAGGCCACCAATGGAAAAGAATCAGCCATCTTTGGCATGGGCATCGTTGTTTGTGGTGTCTGTAAGTTGTGTGCATTTTGCAATCTTCTGCTCTCATGGCAACAGGTATTGGAGGCACAAAGGCGGCATCAGAAAGAAAAATCTGGTATTATCCCCACCTCTCCAACACCTTACACGTACAACAAGGTAAGCTGTGAGACAGTCTGCATGTCAGTGTCTTCGAAGCATTTTGTTGTTCTTTTTGTTCCCCTCCACAGATTCAGATGCTGTACAAGTAGTCTATAAGTGCAGTTTATCACCTAAGACAATAAACTTTGTTGTCCTCAGATTTCACACACTTACAGCCAGGCGCAGTAAAGTTGTTCAGGTCACTGTGATGGCCACACATCTAACTAGCCAGACATCTCACACCAAGGTAAAAGTGGGTTCTACAGGGAACTGGAGGGAAACATCATGTTGCTTGCTTTCTGGTGTATGTATGTATGTTCAGCTATAAGGAGGTAATATCTTTGGAGCTGTATTTCTCAAACATGTGGCTTATTCAGCTGTTCTGAAAGAGGGAATAGAGCGTTCACATCTATGTTGGTATTTCTCCCCTTAAATGTGCTAGGGCCAGCCCAGGTTTCATTCAGTTGACTGGGAGAACTGGTACAAATAGTGATCCATGCAGGTAGCTGTCTTTCTCAGTCAGGTTAGAAGTGACATGCTAGAGGGTGTAGTGGATCTGTGTTTTTTCTGATGGAGTGAATAATGGAATGGACATTTGGTCCAAGCCTGATTAGTGATCCTCCAATTAAAGGGAAAATATGCACTCACTGTTAACAGGAGCACTAAATGTTAATGAGATTTTTGAGAGACCAGGTGGGAAGTTCTTTAACCTCCGGAAGAGGCTGATTCAAATGAATCCTCTTCTCTGCTGTCAGCTGCAGTTTGTGGATGTGCAAAGCACTGTTCAGACTATGTTGGTCAGACAGTCGTGGTGGTGTCTGGTCTGCATCATGGCTCTTCTGCCAAATGACTGATAGCACATTGCGTTGTCTGTAGCAGGAGACCATGGGCAGTGACAACTGCTGCTGGAGTCTTGGCAGAGTTCTGACAGAATGTGTCCTGAAAGGTTGGACTCTTTCTTGGTCATTGCAAAACATCTTCCTCCATATCAGCATCACTCACCCCACAAGGCAGGGTCAAGTATTGCACTACTGTGGATTGAAGCAGGTTGAATCTCAGATAATAGCTTCTCCAAGGTACTTCTCTTTCCTTGTAGAACGGTAGGTACAGTTCAGTCACTGGGAAGTGGTTGCTCACTGTTCATGTTGGTAAGTTTGACAGCTGTTTTGTTCTTTAATGAGCCAAAAAACCTTGGCCAGGACAAGTAAAGCAAAATATGTTCTTGTACAGAATAGAAAAGCTTTGAAAATAGGTATCAACTAGAGTTTACACACATGCTAACACATGCTAACAAGTGCCTTGATCACCTGGGTTTTACAGTGTGATGTATTGAATTTGTTTGCATGTGTTTCATTTAAAGTGCTACTTGGTCACTCTGAACTGCTTTCAATCATGGTGGCACTGACTGGAAAGGAACAGCCTTACCTTGCCAAGTGTGACTCACTGCAAAAGCAACTTCTGGCATATGCCTGGTTTCCCCAAATAGACTGTGCTAAACTCCCAGGTACCCTGTCCTTCCACAGCAAGTCAGAGCCTGGTGGAAAGGCCTATGATTCACCTTCATCAGCTGCAGCTCCATCCCACAGAAGTAAATTGGAGAAAAAAACACATCTGTGATTTCCTGAGTATTTTTGTTAAGCTGTGTGTGCCTTGGATCAGATGTGTGTGTTTGTCATGGTAGAAGAGGCTGACTCTTGAAAAATAAGATCTGAGAACCATATCCAGAAAGAATGTGGCTTTAGACGCCTGTTTCCTGTATGCACACCTGAAGTCCTATTGGTGTTATTAGAAATTTTCTCTAGTCAGTGGAAAAACAATGAAAATTATGGGGCTAAATAGAAATTAAGACTTCTAGATCCACCTGGCTGACACAAATACCTATGTGGAGTGACTCTGTGGACTTTTCCATCATCAACATTGGTGTGTTTTGTAAAAGCCAAAAGCAAAGGCTGTGGTTTGATGGTCACGAAGAGCTGACCCAGGTGTGTTCCCTCTGGAGGGAAACAGTCACACCTTTGAAAGCCCCTTTCTGGGTTGATGCTGATCCAGTCAGAAGCCAGCCTTGGGAGCTGGGGGTTCTGTTTGCCAAGCTTGTCCCTGTGTCTCTGTGACCAGAACTTCAGCATCCGTCCCCAGGGACAGCATGGCGCTGAGCAGCTGCACAGGCTCCTGGTTTTGTAACTGATTGCAGAACCTCTCCAGCCCCTCAGCTCCCCAGATCTGCCCTTTGGTAGCTTTCCACAGCCACCTGCACCTGGCTGGAGCTCAGGATTCTCCCGGCTGTATATTCCTGACCCTCGTGTTGTCATAGGCCATCAGGAGTCCCCTGGAGGACTGATAGGGCTGGAGATCAACCAGTAAAAAAAAAAAGATCCCTGCACAAATGCAGGAAAGAAATATTGCAGGTGGGTGACCAATGCAGAGCCAGTCCTTCCAGCCCCAGCCTGCACCAGGTGATACCAGAGCTGCATCTCTAAAGATGTGCTCCAGTCAAAGTCTGCGCAGTTATGATCCTCTTCCCTTCTTCAGAGTGGTTGTGAACACATGGATATCCAGATTCTTTTCTTTTTTTTTTTTCCTCTAGTATCACATTCTTAAAAAATGACTGAATCATATTCTGATTTCTGTTCTGACATTCAGAGCCAAGGGTTCAGCTATCCTGAGAGGTAATGAATACGCAGCTCGTTCCGGCCTCTGACGCACTGCAGTTTCCATGCAGGTTGCCATTGCCCAGCACGGAGTCACAGGAGCACGTTCTGTAAACAAGATGGCTCGAGTGCTGGAAGAGTTCAGCTTGGCAGCGTGGAGTTACCCTGTGCTTGTGTATCTGCCAGAAAGATAATTTCAAATACACTTTTAATCCAAACGAGCAGGCAGAAATAGTGAGCTGGTATCATTCTCTTGAAGGAAAGAATACAACATCCCGCAGCTAAAAGGGAGAACAATATTTAGGGAATGTTTCTGATGGAATTGTGACCTTATGAGAAAGGAAGAACAAATCCATGAGGATGCTCAGATGTTTGTTTCTTTTTTGGAGCTGTGCTCCTGTGTCCGTAGGGACTCATGTAGAACATTTAACATAGGTGCACCACTGCTTGCTGCAAATGGCGCCCCAAAGTGATCGTTTCCTTGCTTTCAGAGCTGTGACTTGTGGTCCCTGGGTGTCATTATTTACGTGATGCTGTGTGGATACCCTCCGTTTTACTCCAAACACCACAGTCGGACAATTCCAAAGGACATGCGGAAAAAGATCATGACAGGAAGTTTTGAATTTCCAGAGGAAGAGTGGAGCCAGATCTCAGAGATGGCGAAAGACATTGTGCGAAAGTGAGTCAGCTGAGGAAAATGTTGTATTGCTCTGTGCTTATATTAAGACATCGGAAAATCACTTGACAGTGCCTTATCACAAAGGGATTGCTTTTGCAGCGATGGGGTGAATTGTCTGCAGCACATACGGCTGAAAAAAATCCTATGTTTGGCACAAAAGAAGTTTGGTAAATACTCTTCCCCCCCGTCCCCCCCTTTCTTTAACTGTGTACAATTTTTGATGACCCCGAAGTTGCTGGAGCGCATTGTGCCTTTATTCTGTAACCAACTGCACACCTGCGGGCACTCTCCAGGTGTACATCTCCTTTGGGAATGTCCAAACTCCTGCAAAACCAAAGGGCGGTTGGGCAGCTCCATAGGAAATGGCCAACGGAGCC
Source organism: Aquila spilogaster (assembly GCA_024606505.1). Taxonomy (NCBI): domain Eukaryota; kingdom Metazoa; phylum Chordata; class Aves; order Accipitriformes; family Accipitridae; genus Aquila; species Aquila spilogaster. The sequence goes on along the minus strand of JANHGO010000075.1, from coordinate 35,732,723 downwards.
CATCAGTAGCTCTCTCCCTCAGAACCCTGTGCACTGATATGCAGTTTCAAAGGAGCCTGAAGGGAGGTTAAGGTCTGTCACAAGGTGTCAGACTATGAGATGAGGTTTTCCGTGGGTATATTATTCGAAATGCTGCTTGGGAGCTGGTTTTCCTGCAGAACACGTCTCTCATTTGAAGTATTTCAAACGCTGTGATCCAGTGGTCCTATCTGGAAGCAACAGTGTGATACTGATTATGTCCTGACCTCACTTAATTTTTTTAAAAGCAGGAGGGACGTATTGCCTTTGTAACACCAGTGGGGCTGGAAGGAGGAAAGCAATAGGAATAGAAAAAACAAATCAGTCTGTTAAACAATTTTTAACTGTTGCTGTCTTTTGTGATGTAATGTGAAACCTCCAAGGACTTAACATGGTTTGGAAAGGGTGCTGAGCCCTGTTTGTAGCAGCGCCGGAGAGCCCAAATCTTTCACCAAGTAAATTGCAGATTATGTTGCAGTGGAAATTCTGTTTAAACCGAGGTCAACAGTCAGAAGGTTCCATTGTGTTTTAAAATGGCCATGAAACTCAGCTCACAGAGCGTTGTCGCTTGGATTCAGTTCGTTTCGCTCAGTTCTCTGAGCAGTGTTATCAGGACTCGCTTTCCGGTCTGTCTTTGTCAGCCAAAGAGTCTGAATTTGAGCTTACAGTGCAGGGGGACATTTAGAATTTATATAACTTTGGAAGACTTTACATTTTATTTATGTATGTGCTATTCACATGAGGGCTTGCTTCTGGAGGTCCTATTTTGCATTCAGGAGGCCATTTCCCTTCAAGCGTGTCGAATTGATTTCTGAACCCAAGCTTTACAAGCGGGACTGCTTGAGTATAGATGAGGACATTGAAAACTGATGGAAAAGGAAGGCATGTGTCTTGGATTAGCACTGAACTGACAGCCTGTTTGGCAGCACGGCCTTGCAAAGTGAAATGTTACGAGCTAGCCTGTGGTCTCGCTGATGTGTAAAAGTGATTTCCACTTTCTTGGTACATTAAACAGTTCTGCTCTGCAGCCAGGAAGCTGATTTGGAGTATTGTCTGAGAAAGTGTGACAAAGTGATCAACTCGTTCTGTTCCTGATTTAAACATTTGGAATACTTGTCAGCGCTCTGTGTGAAATGTGATTTTTTTATTAAACAGTTGTGATTATCATGGGAACGTGAGTTTATCTGCATAATCTCTTTCCAGGGTGTCTTTCCAGTAACATTTAATTCAGTGGGCTTTTCAGAGATTGCAGAATAATGTTCCTTTTCATTCTGAGTTGCTGTAGCTTGCCAAAGCATCCATTATTTCAGGCTTTTACAGAGGAGAAAAAAAGCAAAGGGGTTGCCCAGTGAAAGCAGTTAATTCAGAAAACAGGTTTTGAGCTTTGAAACTTTGCCTTGCTTTACCATGCCCAGAGTCCTTGGTCTGCATATAGACTGTCATGCAGATGAGCTTTAGACATGCGTTTCTATGGCGTGTTGGTCTGGATCATTTCCAGCTTGTCTGAAAGATAATTTCCCATGTGGGAGGATGTGAATATAGAGCTCAGCTGAACGCAGGTATTACCAAAATGGCCTTCAGTGCCTTTCTTTACACTGAATTGCTGATTATAACTGAATGAGCTGTGACTGCGTTAAAATATCACCGCAGCAAGGCTCAGTGAGGCTGATGGAAAGTCAGGCTGCCCTAAGGTCAGCTGAAGGTTTTGGTTATTAGGAGTGGTTTCTTTTTCGGTCTTTTTAGTGTTTAGAGATTGCTAAGTGCTCTGATCTCATGGAGCGGCGCGTTGTACATCCACAAAGACCTCTTTATGGACTGATGGATTCCTCTCCCAGGTTGCTGAAGGTCAAACCGGAGGAGCGGCTGACCATCGAAGGTGTGCTGGA
>JANHGO010000075.1:35711885-35730719 GCA_024606505.1 Aquila spilogaster | reverse complement strand
CCCCCGCCACTCCCCACCCCATGACGTATCTGCTGAAGTAGTCGTCTATAGACATGGTTTATCACCTAAGGCCATGAACTTTATTGCCCTGGAATTACACACTTAAGGCCAGGAGCAATAAAGTTGTTCTGATCTCTGTGACAGGAATGCGTCTAACTAGCCAAATATCTCATACTGAGTAAAAAGCAGGATCTACAGGAAACAGTTGGGAAATGTCATGTTGCTTGCTATTTCATGTACATGTGTATTTTCAGCTGTAAGGAAGTAGTATCTTTGCGGCCATATTTCTCAAAAGTGTGGTTCCTTTGGCTTTTCTAAAAGGAGTGACCAGGTATACAGTGGTATTTCTCCCCTTAAATGTATTAGGTTCAGACCAAGTTTCATTCAGTTGAACTAGCAAATTAGAAGATAATCTGTGCAGGTAGCTGGCTTTCTCAGTTTAGAAGTGGCACGCTAAAAGGTGTGGCTGGCTCTGCGTTCTTTCTGATAGAGTGAATAATGAAATGCACACTTGTTCCAAGCCTAATTAATGATCCTCTAATTAAAGGGAAAATATACAAACACTGTTGAAGGAGCACTAAATATTAACAAGATATTGGAGAGAGTAGAGTGATTCTGCTGGAGTGTGACCATGTGGGAAATTCTTTCACCTCCACAAGAGGCTGGTTCAAAGGAAACCTCTTTTCTGATGTCAGCCAGAGTTTCTGGATGTGCAAAGCACTATTTAGGCTATCTTGTTCAGGCAGCTGTGGTGGTACCTTGTCTGTATCGGGGATCTTCTGCAAAATGACAGATAGTGTTTTGTGTTGTCTGTAGCACTAGCCATGGGCAATAACAACTGCTGCTAGAGTCTTGGCAAAGTTGTGACAGAAAGTGTCCTGAAAGGTTGTATTCCTTTTTGATCATTCCAAAACATTTTCTTCCATATTATCATCACTGTCTGCTGCTGGCTTAGCAGTGTTTGAACCACTGAGTGTTCTTTCAGAGTGTCAATTTGGGTTGAAGTTAGCTGGTTTCTGATTGCAGTGCTAAGTATCTATACTGATTCCAGCTTCAAGGATGGTTGTTTAACCCACCACATGCTAGAGGGGGTAGTTTGATATATAGTGTTATATTTTAGTAACCTTCTATAGAGAGCTAAAGCAAAGACAGGCAGAGATAACTTTCACTGAATGTCTGCATGTGTTTCCTAATCTTGAATCTGCCTTCTTCAGGGTCATGATTATCTCTTCTCCATCCTGGAGAACAGATTGATGATTGAAGCCAGGCACTTCTTGGAGTTCTTGGACAGGTGCCGATAGTCTTTTCAATACAGAGTTTCTTCTGCCCTGTCTCATGTGAACCCCAGTCACAGGGAAAATTGTTTTTTATAAATTTTAAGCCTCACAAGGCAGGGTCAAGAATTCCACTTCTGTGGATTGAAGCAGATTTACTCTCCAATTATAGCCCTCTCCAAGGGAGTAGATGCAGTTCCAGAGACACCTAGAAGTGGTTGCTCACTGTTCATGTTGGTAACGGTTTGACAGCTGTCTTGTTCTTGTAATGAACCAAAAAGCCCTGGCCATGGCACCTGAAGCAAAATAGGGGTCATATTCTTGTACTGAATGGAAGAACCTTGAAAACAGATACCAACTGGAGTTAACTCATGTACTGAGAAGGTTCAGCTGCCTTGATCTTCTTGGATTTATAATGTGATTTTGTTTTCGTGTTTCATCTGAAGAATTGATTGGTCACTCTGAACTGCTTTCAGCCATGGTGGCACTAACTGGAAAGGCTGCTGAAAGAAGCGGCCTCATCCTTACCTTGCCAAGTGTGACTCGCTGCAAAAGCAGCATCTGGCATATGCCTAGTTCCCTGAAATAGACTGTGATAAACTCCCAGGTACACTGTCTTTCCACAGCAATTCAGAGCCTGAGTGGAGATGCCTGTGATCCACCTTCATGATCAGCAGCACTATCCCACAGACTTAAATTGGGGGAAAAAACACATCTTTGATTCCTGAGTATTTTTATTAAGTTATGTGTGTATTGGATCAAATATGAGTGTGTTTGTCATGGCTGAAAGGGGTTGACTCTTGAGAAATAGAATCTGAGAACCATATCCATGAAGAACTTAGATGCCTGTTTCCTACTTATATGCCTAAAGCCCCATTGATTTCATTAGAAATTATCTCCAGTTAGTGGAAAAATGATAATTTAGGTACCTAAATAGAAATTTAGACTTCTAGAGCCATATGAGATTGCTTTTCAGCAAGTTGTTTAAGCCATACGTATGCGGGGTAACTCCTTGGAGTTTCTTTCGTTATCAGCATCCACATGTTCTGTAAAAGCCAAAAAGCCAAGGGTTTGATATAATGATTAGTGCGAGCTGATCTAAGTGTATTCCCTCCAGAAGGAAAGTCTCACCTTTAAGGGCCCCTTCCTGGGTCAGTGTTGATCCAGTCAATAAACAGTTATTGGAGTCAGGGATTCTGTGTTTGCTGAGTTCATCTGAGCAGCTTCATGAACGCCGGTGCTGTCCTAGAGTAGGCAGTAGAATATACAGTCTGGGGCAGAAAGGGTGGTGCTGAGGTTGCTTCAGTTGGCAGCTGTGCAGACTTCTGTCTGTGTAAACTGATTGCAGAACCTCCCCAGTTCCCCAAATCTGCCCTTGTGTGTCTTTCCATAATCACCTGAGCCTGGCTGGAGTTCAGGCTTCTGCTTACGCTTGGCTGTGTGTTCCTGTCCATCCTTGTGCTGGTGTAAACCTTTGGGAGTCCCCTGGAGGACTGATAGGGCTGGAAACCAAGCTAGTACAAATAAATAATTAGCTGTACAAATGCTAGTGTTGGCACAAAAGAAGTATTGGGAGTAGGTGGCCAGGGTCAGAGCAGGTCCTACCAGCCCTAGCCTGCACCATGCCATAGTCAAGTGATAACAGAGCCCCATCCTTAAGGATGTGGTCCAACAGAAGCTTGAATTGAAGTCTAGGCTGTTATGGTCCTCTTCCTTTCTTCCCAAGTAGTGTCTGTGTTGCGTGAACGCACAGTGATCCAGATGGGGAATAGATCTGGCTTTCAGCTTCTTTACTGAGCTGGTTGTTGGCTGGATCCACCTCCTGGGTGAACTTGTTCTGTATCATGTCAGCAGTAACACTAGCGCAAGAGCAGGGGAGGGAGCACCAGGCTGAGGTGGGAGGACAGGAGGGCGCGCAGCGTAAGCAGCCGTGAAATACTGCTTCTGGCTTTCTGAAGCTTCTTCATCTCCGTGGCTTTCAGGACGTGCATTTTTCATTACAGACATATGATGAAGTATCCCTGCTAGCTCATTTGTTTGATGGTGTTTCTTTTTTTAGTCTCACATTCTAAAAAATGACTGTATTCTGCTTTATGTTCTGGTACTGAGAGACTAGGATTCAAACATCCTGAGAGATGTAATAAATGCGCAGCTTGCTCATGCCTCTGACGCACTGGCTGTTACCATACAATTTACCATTGCATAGCACAGAGTTACAGGAGCGCTTTCTGTAAACAAGCTACTTTTGGGTACTGGAAGTAGTTTAGCTTGGCAGCTTGGAGTTATCTTGTGCTTACGTATTTGCCATATTTATCCATGAAGTTCCTCAGATGGACCTTTAGGAGGAGGCTGAGCTGTGCTTCTGTTTTCTTAGGGAATCACATAGAACTCTTAACATAGCTACACCACTGCTTGCTGCAAATTGCGCCCCAAAGTGATCATTTCCTTGCTTTCAGAGCTGTGACTTGTGGTCCCTGGGTGTCATTATTTACGTGATGCTGTGTGGATACCCTCCGTTTTACTCCAAACACCACAGTCGGACAATTCCAAAGGACATGCGGAAAAAGATCATGACAGGAAGTTTTGAATTTCCAGAGGAAGAGTGGAGCCAGATCTCAGAAATGGCGAAAGACATTGTGCGAAAGTGAGTCAGTTGAGGAAAATGTTGTATTGCTCTTTGCTTATATTAAGAAATTGGAAAATCACTTGAAAGTGCATTATCACAAAGGGCTTATTTTTCCAAAGCCGGGGGGAATTGTCTGCAGCACATACAGCTGAAAAATTTTCTATTGTATTCAGCACAAATGAAGTCTGGTAAATTTTTTTTTTTTTTTCCCGCCCCAACTGTTGTGTTCAATTTTTGATGTCTCCTGTCTCTGAAGTTGCTAAAGTGCATTGTGCCTTCAGCCTTTAAGGGGAACGGGTACACTACCTTGCTCCAGAACAATATAGACGACTGGCTGCCACATCTGCAAGTGCTCTCTAGGCACGTATCTCCTGTGATAATGTTTAAACTCCTGTTGAAATCGGGGGACATTTAGGTGGCATAATAGGATCTGGTACATCTGTCCCTTAAAACCCTGTGCACATAATACACAGTCTAACAGGAGTCAAAAGAGAGGCATGGAAAGGGAGATTAAGATCTGTCACAAGGTGTCAGACTATGAGATAAGGTTTTGCATTGATATTTTATTCTAAATGCTAATGGAAACTTTTTTATGCAATGCACATCTCAGTTGCAAATGTTTCAAGGACTGTGATCCCATGGTCCTGTTTGAAAGCAAGAATGTGGCACTGATTAGGTCTTGACCTCACTTATTTTTTAAAACATGAGGGACTTACTGCCTTTGCTTGTATCACCAGAGGAACTGGAAGGATAAAGGCAACATAAAATAGAAAAAATCAATTGGTTAAATAATTTTAAACTGTCATTGTCTCTCCTGACATACTGTAAAATTTCCAAGGGCTTAACATTGTTTGGAAAGGGTGCTGGGACCTCTTTATAGCAGTGCAGGAGAGCCTACAACTTTTTGCCAAATAAACTGCAGATTATGTTGCAGTGAAACTTCTGTTAATACCGAGGTCAACTCTTTATTCTCACTCAGAAGCTCCACAGTCAATAGGTTTCATTGTCTTTTAAAATGGCCATGAAACTCAGCTCACAGAATGTTGTTACTTGGATTCAGTTCACTTCACTTAATTCTCTCACTAATGTTATCAGGACTCCCTTTCCTGCTTGTCTTTTCCAGCCAGTGAGGCTGAATCTGTGTTTATGGTGCAGGAATACATTTAGACTTTATATAATTCTGGATAAGTTTACATTTTATTTATGTAGACTGCTATTCATGTGGAGTCTTGCTTCTGGAGGTCATATTTTGCATTCAAGCAGCTGCTTCCTTTCAAGCATGTCGAGCTGATTTCTGACCTCAAGCTTTATGAGCTGGAGTGCTTCGTAATAGGTTAGGACTTTGAAAACCTATGGAAAAGGAATGCATGTGTCTTGGGTCTTGTATCAAAACTGAACTTATGACCTGTTTGGCAGCATGGCCTTGCAAGTGAAATTATGAACTAGCCTGTGGTCCTGCTGACATTTTGTAAAAGTTATTTCCACTTTCTTGGTACATTAAACAATTCTGCTTTGCAGCCAGGAAGCTGATTTAGAGTGTTGTCTAAGAAAGCATGACAAACTCATCAAGTCATTCTGTTTCTAATTTAGACTCTTGGGATAACTCGTCAGCACTCTGTGTGAAATTTTACTTTTTTTATTAAACAGTTGTGATTATCATGAGAACAGGAGTTTATCTGCAAAATCTCTTTCCAGGGTTTCAGTCTAGTAAAATTTAATTCCATGGAGTTTTCAGAGATCTCAGAGTAAAGTTCCTTCTTACTTTGAGGTGCTGTAGCCTGCCAAAGTGTCCGTTACTTGAGGCTTTTGGAGGCAGAGAAAAGCCAAGAAGTTGCATGGTGAAATCAGTTAATTCAGCATACAGGTTTCCAACTTTGAAACTTTGCCTTACTTCACCCCACTCAGAGTCCTTGGTATGAGTATAGACTATTATGTGGATGAGCTCTAGATGTGCATTTGCAGAGAGTGTCAGTCTGGATCATTTCCAGTTCATCTGGAAGATAACTTCCCATCTGGGAGGATGTGAATATAGAGTTCAGTAGTACACAGGTATTACTAAAATGGCCTTCAGCACCTTTCTTTTACACTGAGTTGCTGAATATAACTGAATGAGCTGTGATAGTGTTAAAATATCACCACAGCAATGGTCAATGAAGCTGGTAGGTCACTCTGCTTTGGGGTCAGCTTAGTGTTGTAGTTGTTAGGAGGAGTTTCTTTTTTGGCTCCTTTAATGCTTAGAGATTAAGTGCTCTGATCCCAGACAGAGCAGCACATTGTAAATCAGCAAAGACCTCTTTATGGACTGATTGATTCCTCTCCCAGGCTGCTGAAGGTCAAACCTGAGGAACGGCTGACCATTGAAGGTGTGCTGGACCATCCCTGGCTCAACTCCACTGAAGCACTTGATAACATCCTACCCTCTGCCCAGCTGATGATGGACAAGGTCTAAACAACATTTTACTTTATCAGAATGAACCACAGGAGAGCTGGGTAGCTCTTCGATGGTTTGAGTGTTTTCTTTCACGTGGTGTTATGCAGATAAAGAGCTCCCCTTTTGTCTTAATGAGAGCCTAAGATCTTTGTAAGAAAATGGAGACAGTTCCATTTGAAATTTGGGCTAGGAGAAGATGCTCCGAGATGGGTGGTAAAGAGCAGCCATGCGCTAACAAGTAGAGAACAGAGTGTGGCAGTAAACATGCCTGATGACTCTTCTGTCTTTTCTTGTTTTTCCCCATGTTTTATACCTGACTACAGCTATGCCCCCATTAATTAGCAGCAAATGAATAGCCCTTCTTGTTTCCTTTAAACTCTGCTCAAAGAGGAGTTCAGTCAGCACTCTTAAGGTTGTGGACATGAGAAGTAGAGATGATCCTTTGTCCTATCCATCCCCTGTGAGGTCGGGATATGTTGTCCCGCAGTCAATGACTGTAGTTCTAATCATGTCTTGCATAATGCAAACCTGATTTTCGTTATGCATCTCTAAAACAAATAGGATTTTGGTACTTTTTTTTTTTTTTTTTTTTTTTTGTCCATGGCTAACATTGTCCATGTATTGTTCTTTAATTCACACAGAAGCTAATTAAAACATCAAGTGCAACTCCTTTTCATTCCAGGCAATGGTTGCAGGGATACAGCAGGCTCATGCAGAACAGCTTGCGAACATGAGAATCCAAGACCTCAAAGTCAGTCTCAAACCCCTTCACTCCGTCAACAACCCAATCCTGCGCAAAAGGAAATTACTGGGGTAACTCTCTAAAGCTGTTTTTGAAAGATCAAAGTGTAGGCAGCTGTGATGCCTGGAGAATGATTTTAAGCATGTTACAGGTTCATTCAACTCTTAACCATGCTCCTGAATTTCTGATTTGGTTGACGCACTCTTCATGCTGAAGTGGGTAGTTGGAGTCAAGTAATACTTGCCCAATATGGTGTGTCTTCCAAGATATGCCAGTGAGGGCAGGAAGGAGATTGGATAGTGTTATTGTATTACACAGGTAGTGGAACAGATCCCTTATGAGAAGATGAGTCACGTGTTGAGTAACGTAAGGCAAACTGGGAGAAAGAATTCCAAGATTTTTTTCTGATCCTGACATTTATTTACTGAAAAAGTCAGGCAATGTCTCTCTCTTTGTTTGAGTTACCTATCTGAAAAATAATGGGATAATGCGTTTTAGGATTACCCTTACGTGAATTAATTTAAAGGAATATTTTTTTTTTTTCTCATATTTAAAGTGGCCTTATAATATAGGATGTTGTTATAATTAATGCTAAATCTAGCTCCCTGTCCCAGCTTTCCAGAGAGTGAAAGAGAGCCTTATACTGGTGCAGTTATGCAATGAGTAACGGACTTGAGTTGCATTCAAATTGTAATTGTTTCCTCCTTGTTCTTTTGCAGCACTAAGCCAAAGGATGGTGTCTATATCCATGACCCTGAGAATGGAAGTAACGATTCCAACGTGGCTCTGGAAAAGCTCAGAGATGTGATTGCTCAGTGCATTCTACCACAGGCTGGTAAAGGTTGCCACTTTTAAGAAAGTTACATTCTTAAACATGACAAGACACTGACTTTTTACTGTGCCTCAAGATCACTCTGTGTCAGTGGTGAGGAAAGATAAACAAAACTCCCGTTGTCTTAGTCTGAAGAGGAGAGTGCTGTCTGTGGACTATAATTTTGGTGCAGGCATAATTTTAGTGTCAACAGTGACATGCAGAGCTGTTAAAGTAAGTTTCAAACAGCAGCGTCTGCTTTCAAACTGATTTCCTAGTTTGCGTGAGGCAAGGAGGAATAACTGCATGTACTGTTTACTGAACCTCTGAATGTTGCTGCAAGGCAGAATGACAAACCTCCTGTTTATCTTTGTTCACCTAAATAGGAGAGAATGAAGATGAGAAGCTGAATGAAGTGATGCAGGAGGCGTGGAAGTATAATCGAGAGTGTAAGCTGCTGCGAGACACTCTTCAGAGCTTCAGCTGGAATGGTGAGGAATTCCTTCTCTTCCATGGAGGATGGTGCTAATGCCGGGTGAAAGAGCAGTGACCTTCTTGTATGGAAATAAAAACAAATTTCTTGAATTTGTGCCAAACTGATTTAGGTTTTGACACTGTTTCAGTCCTTCTGCTGGCATGGGTGTTCTAGAAATGAGGTTGAAAGTTCTGCTTTAAAATTAATATTTGAGGTTCAGGGTAGAGTTTTCAAAGGCACCGAGTCATGTAGGAACATAACAGCACAAATGGATCATCGCTTCAGAAACAGCTTTAGCTGTTTTGAGCTGGTTTCCTTCCAGCTGTTTATCACATTCTTTCTGCTGGAGACTGCTGCCCTCATCTATGTCAGCACAAGATCTCTTCTGCTCAGTTTGGGTAGGAAACAGAATTAAACTAGGCCAGCTGCCTTGGAAGTGTTCAGATGGTTCCTTGACAAAACAGGATGGCAGAGGTGTCAGCCCCCAGGAGCAGATGCTGATGAATATGAGGCGACCAGGGGCATCAGCCAGGTTCACAAGGGCTTGGTTGTGCCTCTTCCCTCATTTTGTTTTGTTTGTTTGGTTTTAATTTAGGTTTTTAAGTGCTCAGTTTTTTCAGTGGAACTAGACATCATAATTCATTTTGGTTCCCTTGCAAATGTCCTAAGTTTCTGTGTGAAGCATTGTTTTGTGTTCAGTTGGTGTATAACTGCAGCCATGCTTGCTTTCCTCCTTGTGCCCAGCACCAGCTGACTACCTGTTCTTTTCCTTTCAGGCAGAGGATTCACAGATAAAGTGGATCGACTAAAACTGGCAGAAATAGTAAAACAAGTTATCGAAGAGCAGACAAACTCCCATGACTCTCAATAGCTGGAGCTTCTTAATCTTATTTTTTTTACCATTTAAGATTTATTCTTTAACTGTAAAAAGTATTTTTATGTAAATTAATAAATCATAATTATTTCATTAAATTTCCATACTGCTTGAAAATGCTGTATAGTTGTAGATACAAAAAAAATCATTGGTACTGTAATATTTTTTTAAAACTCAGTTCCTTGAGGTATATATGATCACTTATGTACTGTTAATCATGAGTCCCCCAGACGGGGCAAATTATATTGTTAAAGACCATTCTTTTTCTTAATAACCAGTTGCAGAAGCTGCCTTCCATCTGCTATACATACAGCCAGCTGCAATGACTATGTATGTGAACAAGACAGCCACAGTTTCTCAACACCCTGCTCAGTAAGTACTTGAAGCAAGTGCTGTGAAACACAAACTTCATAGCTACCCTTTGCGCCTAAATTCTGAGTCTTTATGTAGAGGCAACTAAATAGCCTTCTGTTTCGCTAGATGACCCAAGAGCCATGCTTGGCCTTGCCAAGGGCACCTGAGTCCATACGCTTGCTGTATTTTTCAGTTCTGATCAGTAGCCCTCTTTTTTTCTTCCTCATCTTCCTTGGACCTTCTTTAAGGCTTAGCCCTCTTTTTTTTTTTTTTTTTTTCTTTTTCCTTCTTCCCTGTCTTTCTCACCTTTTTTAAGGCTGAATGGGCCATTCAACATAAGACTCCTCTTCTTATCATATTGTTCAACAGCAGAATAGAAGAATGTTCTAGTTACTTATGTACAAGTTATTTTTATTTTCATGGTGGGATCTTCTATGGACAAAAGTAGGTGGGGTTCATTTGCTTCATCCCCACCTCAGAAGTTGTGCGTGTTCCACCCGTGTACTCCATTCTTTTCTTTCTAGAAGATCCAACACTTGGTGTCAAACTTGTCCTCTTGTTTGAAAGAGATCATCCTGGCAAGGGTCATAGTGCTGCTGTGTGAATCCACCGGTGATCCTTCTCTTGTGTCACCCTTTGGAGTCCAAGCTCCCCATCTCTTTGCCTTCGAGCTCCTCCTGGGGGAGCAACAGATGCAGGGCTGCTCCTTGACACATGTCCTTATGCTGCCTGGACCATGAGGCTGCCCAGGGCAGATTCTTACACTAGTCTGGAACATTGGCTCCAAAAGCTGCTTTTTTAATCTTAATTAAACAAACAAATGAAAAGAATCTGTACATATTTCTAGTTTTCTACCTTCTGATGCTTTTCTTTCTTTTGAGACTGGTCGAAGGCTTTTTATAGAGATATTTTGGTACTAAACCTGTGCAGACGTTGAATGAGTTTGGTCTGCAGACTGAAGTGCCAATTCAGGGCTATTAGTAATGACTCTTGAACATTATTGTTATATTTCATAGCTCATTAATTTTGGGTTTACATTTACAAACCTGAGCCATGAATCTCCCAAGTTACTCTTACAGCAGTCCAGCCTTGTTCTTTTTTGTCTCTTTTCTATACCAGACTTTCTTGCAACCTTTAGCTTGGATGGCAAACCCAGTGTCTGACTCTTTCTATAAAATTTTGTAAACAGTGACTTAGTTTTTCTACATGAAGGAGATACTTCATTTCCCATTCTTCGTCAGCACCTTGTCAGCTTTCTTTTAATCCTGTTGACAGTTTTCCAATGCCTGATTTATTGCAGAGTAAGAACCACAGTCCCTACTTAACCATCACTTTCTCTGATGGAAACAGGGAGTTTTTGTATAAGCCAGAATTGTAGCTCTGACACTACATGGAATATTTGTGCACTGACAGGTATCAATGACAACTGTAGAGAATTTGCAAGCGACGAGAGTATTTGTCATTTCTTAGTGGTATCAGCAAGTTTGCAGGCCCTATTATATGCATTTCTGTCCTTGCCCTAAATTCTAGGTCATGTCAACATCCACACAATCTTTAAATGTAATAGATCATTTCCTTTTTAACTTGAAATCCATGGTTTTTTTCTGTGAAATCTCATTGTACTGGAACTTCTAAGTATGGCAAATAGAGAAATAAACAAGGAAATCACCTTTGTTTGAATGGGAGTGCAAAAAATTCCCTACAAAAGCACTTTGCAACTCTCCCCTCTGAGGAGGAAAATACTCAGGCAGTTTCTTGGGAGCCAGAAGTTGTTAGCAGAAAAATGGATCAAACTGTAGCGACTCTATGGACAATGCACAGTGCACCCAGCAGAGACTACTGCCACGCCACAGCCTGATACCATCCAAGCACCTTGTGAGCAACACGGGGTGTAATACACTGGGACCTACTTTTTCTCCATCAGGTTCTCTAGTGTTAAAGATGACAGTGGCAAGGCTTGTATGCTGTTGTGTAATGGTCTGTAGGAAATGGCTTCAGCCTGTTTCTGCAGTACCGGTGTGTGTTTGGTGTAGTGGGCAGCACCTTGGGATGTGAGAGCAACTGCTGCTTGCCGACATCCGAGGCAGCTCAGAAATAAGCAGAGAAGATGGGATCTGATTAGAGGGTCCCTCCTTTCTTCATGGTCCCTTGACTTACACAACAGAATAATTTCAAGGTGCTCATAGTGAGGTGGGTATGTTTGCAACTGACTGTGAAGTGTGTTTTGGTATCTGGAGGGAAGCCAGATTTCTAAGGGCTTTTGTGATAAGGAACTGCTTTTTATGGATTTACTATAGATTTTATTGTCTGTGATAAATAAGAATGGCCTGATGTAAAATGGAGGTAGGAAGGGACAGATTAAGAAAACACAATTTGAAGATTCAAGGTCAAATGGTTTTATTTCCATGAGAAAGTTAATTTTTTTCCTCTTTAAAAAGTTATGGTTTAGATTTCAAAATTAAATACACTTTAATGGATTCATTTACATATTTTAAAGTAGTATTTTACTTTCTTCTTCCTGTGTTTTTATGTTTTTCAGTTGACATAAATGCAAGATACCTTGTCTTGATTATGGAAGGTTTTACTTGGTAATAAATCTACTGATCCTTTATAGCAGACTGTGAATATTGTAAATATCTTGAGGTAGAAGGGTTGTGTGGGATCAAAGAAGACATTCTTTGTACAAACACTAAAAGGATATGGGAAAGCTCTGTAGGGGTTTTTTTTTTTTAGTATTTTATTTAAGAGAAAAATCTGAAATCATTTGACCTTTTCAAAATTTTATGTATATCTGACTTCTGTGACTTGATTATTTTAAACTATATATATATATATATATATATATATATAAAAGTTAGAAGAACTTGACTAGGCAAAAGAGTTTTCAATTGGAAATAGCAACATGTCAAAGTTTTGCTGTCATTACTTCAGGTTTTTCTTTTGGAAATCTGAGTCTGTCTTCATATGCCATGTTTAACTTCTGTGTATTAAAATGTTTCCATTTCTCCTTTTCAGTGTTACCTGTAATATGTTAGTTTATTTTGGATCAGTATTATATTGTAAATATTACGCATTGGTGTATATAAATGATTTTACTAAACTTAAAAGTTCCTGGCTGCTTTTGTTTGGTTCCCAAGTGCTCGTGGTACAGAAGGGAGGAAGGACAGCTGTGGCCTGGAGGTAACAGCAGCGTGCTTCTCCTGCCACCCCTGGACTTGTCCTGCCATGCTCAGTCCTCCGTCCCACCTGCCATACAAATGTGAAAAAGCGCTTTGCTTTATATTTTGCAGGAGTGCCGTGAGGCTTTGAGACGAAAGAATGACTGACAGGATAGGCTGGATAAAGCCCTAGAAAATCTTGTGCTCTGCCTGGCAACATAACCTGAAATTGCCTGTTTTAATGCTGCTTTCCATTAGACGGCAGCAGTACATGCCCAGTACTACTGCTTAACCCCCCAAGGTCTATAGGATTTTTCTTGTAGCTGTGACTTTGGGCGGTCAGGGAAGCGAGGGATGCATTGTTCTGTGTTCAGTGATATTTCCCCTGTCGGGTATAACAGCTCCTCCATTCTGCCAAGTGTGTTCTTTGGGGCAGGAACTAGGAACTGTTTTTTGGGGAATGACGATCTTTGCAGGGTGCCTTTGCTGAGGCTGGCTGAAGTGTGAGCCCTGCAGGGACTTGTGGCAGGACTGGCAACTTGGGAGACACCAGGAGATGAGAAACGGGTCGGCCTTTGTTCAGGCTGGCAGTGCACTTTGCCAGGGAGCACTGGAGTGCTTCTCACCTCTTAGGCAGTCAGCCCTTCTGAACACAGACTAGTGCCGTCAAGCATGGCACTTGTATGCTTTCTGGCTCTGGAAATATTTTTATTCTCCTCAAGCGTGGTTTGCCTGGCTTGTTGACAGCAACCAGATAGACCCTTGTCACCTGAGCATTTCAGAACAAAAGTGGCACTGAAAAGAGGCAGTGGGACAGCTGTGAGTGCCAGTGTGCCCCAGGCCACTTTCTTTGTAAGAGTTAACATCCATCTGCTTGGTACCTTTGAGGAGTTAATAGTGTGTTGGATAGTGAGTGGCTGTCAGAGCATCCATAGCATTGGGAAGGGAAGTGACAGAACAATTTCCAAGCATCCTAGGAGTATTTAAGGCAGCCAAACCAGCTGCAAGTGCCCTATAGAAGTGGCACAAGAAAAGACTCTCCCTTACTCATAGAAGGCTGTGTGGCCCAAAGAATGCCTCTCCCTTTCCAGCAAGAAAACTCCCCTGGCATAGTTAAAATGTTCAGTGACACACGCTCAGCTGAGTGAGGAGCCCTGCAAGGATATCTGTCAACAGACACTGAAGGCTCTTACTGCTGCAGCTGAAGGTCCCATTAGCAACCAAATCATTGTTTCCTGGGTAATCTTCTATTGCTTTCCACTTATGAATGCTTAATCCCCTTTTAAACAAATTGCTGTAGCAGTGCTGGCTCATCAGGCTCTCAGCAAATGGGGTCAGCCCAAGTAGGGTGCAGCAGGCTTTTAGTGATGAGATATAGGGTGTATTTAATGCACTACTTGCTCCGGGCTCTGCCAGTTCCCGGGGGCACGGGTCCCATTCTCCCCATGGAATGTTTGCGTTTGAAGTGGGGCTGGAGAAACGGTTGCCCCTTGGGCCCTTCCGTTCCAGCCCCAAGAGGAGCTCTGCCCTGGTTTCCTACCCTGTACCAGGTCTTTCACTGTGCTGCTTTGCTCTGTTGCAGTTGGATGGCAGGCTGGCTGGCTCCTGGCGTGTCCTACCTCCCCGTTGGACAGGTAGGTGAGGAAGAGCTAAGAATGGATGAAGGGAGCAGGCAGCTTGAACCTGGCTGCAGACTGAGTGGGGAGAAGAGAGCAAAACCCTGAGGGAAGGTGTCCTGGGGGTGAGAAGGGGTATTTGCTGCTGAGTTAAAGGCAGCTTTTCTGATGTCTCATCATCCATGTTTTCCTCTCTTTCCTCCAGCCTGGGAGGCAGTGAACATGGCTCCAAGCCAGACACAGCCAAGGTGCACCCCAAGGGGTAGAGGCATTCTTCTCCTCGGACTGGGCTTCTCCTTCCTGCTCCAGGGGCTCCTGCTGCCCTACGCAGACTGCAGCCCCCAGCCCTCTTGGGGCTACACAGCCTATGAGATAGTCATTCCAAGGAAACTTGGCCCCAAGGCAGGGAAGGCCAGCCAGGACCAAGTGTCCTATGTCATCAGCATTCAGGGGGTTAATTACACGATTCACCTCAGGCAGAAAGACTTTGTAATAAAAAAATTCCCCGTATTCACTCGTGACTCCCGAGGGGAAATTGTAGCTGAACAGCCCCATGTGCCAGCAGATTGCTATTACCACGGCTATGTGGAAGGCATCCTGGACTCTGCAGTGACTCTGACTGCCTGCTCTGGGCTCAGAGGACTGCTACAGATTGGAAACTCAAGCTACAGCATCGAGCCCCTGGCAGTTTCCACCATGGCTGAGCATCTTCTGTTGCAGAGGGAGAAAGCGGTTCTTGGAACGGTGATGTACAAAATGCCCAATGAAGGTGGACAATTTCCAGGTCCCAGTACAGCAACAGGGCAGTTCCAGCCCCAAAGGCACACACGGTATTTGGAGCTCCTTGTTGTGGTGGACAAGGAAGGTTTTGATGCCTTTGGCAGAAGTGTAACTAATGTGACACTGGAAGTTATTGAAATAATCAATCTGGTGGATGGACTGTTTTACTCTTTCCGCCTTCGTGTCTTGATAACTGCACTAGAGGTTTGGGTGGAGAAGAACCCGATCAGTGTTACCGAAAACATAACACAGGTCCTTCACCATTTTAATCTTTGGCAGAAGCAGCAAAGGCTTACGTATGCCATGCATGACGTGGGGTGTCTATTTGCCTCTATGGACTTTGATCATGGTACGAGAGCATTGCACATGGGTGGCAAATCCAACTTCGCCAGTGCATGTGATAGAAAACGTGCCTCTGCTGTTGTATCATTTGCAAAACGGCCTTACATGGACACTGCTGTCCATGTCGCTCGTGTGTTAGGGTATGTCCTTGGCATGGAGCACGATGACAGATACTGCAGATGTGGAAACACCTCTAAATGCATCATGAGTGCACATGGCACAGTGAACTATCAATTCAGCAACTGCAGCAAAAAGCACTATTTTGATTTTATAGTATCAGGGCAAGGATTCTGCCTTAATAATGCCCCGGAATTGGTAATGACATTTGCACTGCAGCGCTGTGGGAATGGCGTCCTGGAGGTTGGGGAGGAGTGCGACTGTGGCTCAGAAATGCAGTGTAAATTGGATCGTTGTTGTGACAATACTTGTCAAAAAAAAAAAGGAGCCATTTGCACTTCTGGAGGCTGCTGCAAGAATTGCAGACCTCTTCCTGAAGGAGAGCTGTGTAGGGAGAGTGCTGGTCTGTGTGATTTGCCCGAGTATTGCAACGGGACATCCGAGCACTGCCCAGCAGATGTGGCCAAGCAAGATGGAACTGTGTGCACTGAGGATGGGTACTGTTATTCAGGCAAATGCCAATCTCGCACATTACAGTGTATGAGTATCTTTGGCAAGGAAGCAGAGCCTGCTCCACTACCGTGTTTCCAGGAGGTGAACATGAAAGGCGATCGGTTTGGCAATTGCTGGGGAGATGGGGCAGATGTCAACTTTCAGAAATGTAAGCTAGAAAATGTCCTGTGTGGGAGGGTGCAGTGTACGAATGTTAGACGTCTACCTCAGCTGGAAGATCACACAACCATCATTCAAACCCCAGTGGGTGGTACCTGGTGTTGGGGTACAGACTACCACTTGGGTGTGGACATCCTGGATGCTGGAGTCATTAAGGATGGCATGCGGTGTGGTGAGAAGAAGATCTGCATTAATCGGACGTGTGTCCCTGAGGAGAAGTACTTGACATCCCGCTGTTCTGCCAAGAGAACATGCAGAGGAAAAGGTGTCTGCAACACTAGAGGTAACTGCCACTGTGACAACGGCTGGGCACCTCCCTACTGCCAGTTTATTGGCTTTGGAGGCAGTGTTGACAGTGGGCCTGCGCCGGTCACTAAAAAGGGGCTTTTTAGGTTCCTCATCGGGATGACCGTAATAACTGTTGCTGTTCTGGCGCTCGCAGCACTTGTCATTGTGCACGTGAGAATGCTCAGAGTAACCCAAGCATTAAACAGACTTGTTGGATGCTTTTCGGCTAGAGAACGGGCTCCTGAGGAGGATGTGAAGGACCGGGTGGAAGAAGACGGCTCAAAATCAGCTGAGAGTCAAAAATCCCCTGTGTAGGACTTCATGTGGCAGCAGTGGAAAGCTGGACTCAGTCAGTTGCTAGATTCAGACTCTAGCTGTGGTGGACTCATTTAAAACTGATCTAGATGCAAGTGTAGAGTTAGGAGACCTACTTTTTATTCTGTAGAATAGCAAAATGAAATTGTTTTGCTTGACTTCACGCCATAGGAGAAAAAAAGTCATTGACAAAAATGACAGGGGCACTCAGGTTAGTTTAAAATCTGCCTGCTGGTTTACACTGATGATAGACACAGGCTGAGCAAGGAGGATCCTGGGGTGGCTGAGGCAGAGCCTTCTGCAAGGCAAGAGCAACAGTTGTGTCTCAGCCCAGAGCATGGGGGTCTGCAGCAGCGAGTCCCCCTCTCCACTAAACATGCAGTTCCCAAAGGACACCTGCTCTTCCCTCTGAGCAAAGAAACTCCACTACAGCTCATAGGAAGGGGTTCAAACTGTCCACACCACTGTATAAGCCTCTTGTCTCCACACCCCTATAGCCGCCTCCTCCGGAGCTGGGGTCCCAGGCAGAGTGTCCACCTTCAAGCCCATCCTGGGCACACCTGAGCACCTCCTCTGCAGCACCGCAGCCCAGGAACAAACACGAGCTGCTGAAAACATCAGGTGATGTTAAGCGGGAGACAAGAGGAGGGAAAAAAGGGCTCTGAGTCTTGACTACAGGAGAAGAAGATATGGAATATATCTGAAAGGAAATAGGGAAAGAAGAGGGAAAAAAATTAATTAATGCTCACGTCAGTGGCCTCTGTGCAAAGTACAAAGTTGGCAGGATCATTTGGACAGGAGCTTGCAGGAAGGCTTTGAGCAGGTAAAGAAACTGTCAGCAGCATCTGATCCCTGCCAGGCTGAGCTGACAAAAAAGCCAGGCTGCTGCGGAGGTGTCTGCACAAGCTGGAAGCAGTGGGTGCAGGAGCAGCACGGAAGCATAACAAGGATAGTGCAAAAAAAAAAGAGAAAAAAATCCCAAACATTTCAGCACTTCCCAAAGAAGCAGATGAACGCTGGGGAGCAGGAGCACTTCATCCTAGAAAAGGGCATTTAGCCCACTGGAATGGGCTATTGCTCACCTCCAGGCAGACCTGCTTAATGATAAATTCAGAGCTGCAGATATTGCTACCTGCAGGTGCTCATGTGCAGCTGGCGGTTAGCATAAGATTGTATGAAATGTGTTTTTCTGTGTATAAAAAGCTGTGCCTGACATCTGACAGGCACAGATCAGGCGTGTGGGGGTAACCACTGACCGATGCCCTGCAGGTGGTGTTTACAGCAAGGGTCTCCAAAGAAAATATTAGAACATTGGAAGTACAGGCATATGATTTATAAATAACTAAATATGCATATATTGGGGGTGCTCGCTCAGAATATTTTTACTGATAGAGGTGTGTAATTAAGAAAAATATCTGGAGCCCACTAGTTTACAGACTGGCAAAGGAGGCGAGGCAGTAGCCAAGGGGCATCAACATTTGTTAATTTGCTGTGAGGAGTGTTATTGTGGTTAATTCTCAAATTCACGATCCATAGGCAATCTTTGGGCCTGGACCCCACCTTGGGGAGGAGGAGAGGGTGGTGAAGACCCATGGCTCCCCACATCTCACCGAGCGGCAGGGGAGCGGCTCTGAAGATCAACCGCACCTCCCTGGCTGCAATGGCCACCCCACAGTGCCCCAGTGAGAGAAACACAGAGGGAGTGGGTGCCCTTCATCCCTGTCACCTCACAGGAGCACCCATGGCCCCTGCGTCACGGCCTCACTCCACCCCGGCCTCATGTCGCAGCCAGCTGGCAGCATGGTGGCTGGGAGGGGTGGCAGTGCTTCCAGAACCTTCTCAAGGCACACTGAGGGGAACAGCCACCCCTCAGGGCAGCAGTGTGGCATGCTCCTTTGTCAGGTCCTGTGCCAGCCCTGAGGGGATAACTCTGGCATGGCCACTGCCTGAGCGCCTCAA
>JANHGO010000075.1:35695682-35711785 GCA_024606505.1 Aquila spilogaster | reverse complement strand
GTGGCATGCTCCTTTGTCAGGTCCTGTGCCAGCCCTGAGGGGATAACTCTGGCATGGCCACTGCCTGAGCGCCTCAAAGGAGAGAGGGTTAAGATGTCTGTGCGAGGGTTGGCAGGACCCTCCTCGAGGCATATTACTGCCATTTTGAAGGCGTTCGTGATGAGATGGCTCCAGGCACATCATGGCGGATGGGGGAAAGCCCTGCTCCTCAGGCTGGGGGTCTGGGCAGTGTTGGTGGCATCTCTCCTCCCTGGGGCAGGCAGCCATCGTCCACTGCCGGGCTACGCTGTCCATGAGATAGTCCGGCCAAGGAAACTGGCCCCCAGGGCGGGAAAAGCTGTGGAGGAAGAAGTGTCCTACGTCCTCAGGGTGGAGGGGGACAACCGCATCATCCACCTCACACAGAAGAGAGGACTTCTGGTGAAAAACCTGCCAGTCATCACATACAGCCCCAGGGGGACAAGAGTGGTGGAGCAGCCCCATGTCCCCGAGGAGTGCTACTACCTGGGCTACGTGGAGGGCAGCCCTGGCTCCCTTGTCACACTGAGCACCTGCTCGGGTCTGAGGGGGCAGCTGGAAATTGGGAACTTGAGCTATGGCATTGAACCTGTGCCGGGGTCCCTCACCTTCCAGCACCTTCTCTATCGGCGAGAGAAGACCCAGAGCAAGCCCTTGATGTGTGGATTGATGGATGAGGTGATCCAAAACCAAGTGGGTGGGATGAGAGCTAAAACAGCCTTAGGAAAGTGTGACTTCTCTCAGAGACTGAAGCATACCATGTATGTTGAGATATTTGTCGTGGTGGACCACTATCTGTTTTCCTTCCAAGGAAGCAATGAGACCTCTGTGATGCTTCTGGTTACAGATACGATCAATTTATCCGAAACATACTACTATCCTCTGAAGCTTCGCATCTGCCTGATCGGGCTGGAGATCTGGACACGCAGCAACTTCATCAGGTACAGCCAGGATATAGAAGAAGTTCTTAAAAATTTTAATGACTGGGGAAATAGGGATCTTTCTCAGAGGATGGAATACGACATTGCACATTTATTTACTTACATGGACTTCGGACTAATTGTTGGGCTGGCGTATGTAGGTAGCATCTGCCACCCTGGTTATCAATCAGGCATTGTATCACATATACGGAGAGATTTCATAACCTTTTCAATTATTTTTACTCATGAGCTGGGTCACAACCTGGGGATGGAGCACGATAAAAAGGAGTGTGTGTGTGGAGAAGCCACCAAGTGCTACATGACGGGAGACTCGCTCGACGGCGCCAAGGCTTTCAGCAACTGCAGCAGGCAGAGCTACTTAGACCTGATCAGTAGAGGGCATGGCGACTGCTTGTGCAACATCCCAGAGCCCCACCAACTCTTCCATTTTAAACATTGTGGCAATAAAGTGATCGATGAGGGAGAGCAGTGTGACTGTGGTGGGTCACAGGACTGCCGAGGCAATCCCTGCTGTCACCAAAACTGCAGGCTGAAGCCAGGGGCCGTCTGCTCCATTGGGCAATGCTGTCAGAAATGCCACTTTCGTGCTGCAGGACACAAGTGCAGGTCAGAGGTGGACGAGTGCGACTTGCCTGAATATTGCAACGGGACTTCTGAGTGGTGCCCGGAGGATTTGCACATGCACGATGGGACGCCATGCAGCGACGACAGCTACTGCTACCACGGGAAATGTGCGACCTATGACAATCTGTGCAGAAAAGTCTTTGGGAAAGAAGCTCGGGGTGCTCCAGAAAGTTGCTTCAAAAAGCAGAACATGAAAGGGGATCGGTTTGGCAACTGTGGCGGCGATGGGACCAAAGTTGGTTTTGTGGGATGTAAACCCCAAAACGCTCTGTGCGGAAGGCTGCAGTGTGTCAATGTGAAGAGGATACCTGTTCTGGAGGGGTCTGAAACCATCATTCAGATGCCAGGCCCTGAGGATTGGTGCTGGGGCACAGCCTACCATGCCAGCATCGATATACCTGATATCGGAGGAGGGCTTGATGGCACCAGATGTGGGCCAAAGAAGATCTGTATTAACAAGACATGCACAGATGCCATGGTCAGGACGAAGTGCGATGGGAAGATTTTGTGTGGGGGGAAAGGGGTTTGCAACAACCTCGAACACTGCCACTGCGAAGCTGGCTGGGCTCCTCCGGACTGCCAATTCCATGGCCTGGGAGGGAGTGTGGACAGCGGCCCTCCACCGCCTCTCATGATGTCCATGGTGGACGTTGTCCAAAATAAAGTGTTTGGGACAGTAACTGGGATCACAGTTCCCATTGCCCTTGTTCTGATTGCTCTCCTCATTGCTGTAACCAAATACAGAACAGCAATAACTGCGTTTTTCAGTACAAGTTTAGCCACAGAGAGAAGTAAGACTCCTGCAGATGAGGAGCAGAGTATGGAAGAAGATGTTTAAAAAACCATGAAAGCAGTGGGAAACCCACCAGCTGAGGTTTGGAAAGGACTAGAGGCCCCGTGGGTACACCCCTGAAGCTGGACTGCTAGTGCCAGGAGATTTTCCACAAAGTAATTTACACAATGTAACTGTGTAAACTGTATGAAAGTTAACTACACAAAACAAGTATTTCCTCTTCTTGTATTACCTACTATGTAAATAAAATTGGGTTGGATCCAAAAAGTGAAGCTGTTAGAAAACAGTGTCTAAAAGTTAGAGAGTTGTTTCCAATGCAGCTAAAGATCTGTTTTATTTTCTGTAGAACAGTGGGACTTTAGTAAATAATTCACTTGAGCATCTAAAAGATTATAGACAGATTCATGCGAAGCCCTGCTCACCTGGTTCATGAGAGATGCTCCACCAGGTTGAAGAAGCTTATTTTTCTGAGTATTGTAGCTGAGCAGGAGTTGGCATGAAGAACAGAAGGGAAATGTGCAAAAGGTCGAGGCACGGAAGTGAGCACTGATTTTTTTATGCTACTTTGCAATTTTTCATTCCTTGCAGTTGGCTAATAGTATGATACATGTTCTTATTTTTACAGTGACTTAGAAGTCAGAGATTGAAAAATATTCACCTTTGCTTTACTGTTAATTTGTAATGGCAAATACTTAGAGAAGTAAAACATCCTTTGACCACCTACCCTCAAAGGAGCTGTACCAGACCTCTGAGCTGTTATATACCACTTGCTGCATTTCTAGAGATATTTCCATAAGAAGAAAGTCTGTACTAAAAATTTACCATGTTTAAAGAATCCCTTTATAGTCCATACAAACCTGTAAAATAAATAACTATCTTCACTGAAGTGTCTGTCTCCGACAGATCTGCTCAGGCTACTCCAGCACTACAGCTAACTTTGCTGCTGGCAAGACAGTTTGCAGCAGACAGCCCGATACCAGGTCTGGCTGACATTGCTAAAACATGACGAGTCCTTGTTAGGACACTGCCTGTTCTCCTTTGACGCAGGGATTCATCAGAGCAGGGTGGACGTGGACCCCTCTGCGTCTGGTGTGCTGGCGGGGAGTGTGCTGGCGTAGAACTTCTTCTGGGAGCGCAAGAGAGGAGTCTGAGTGTCAACGTCCCGGCAGGCATTGCGCTTGAGGGAGAGGAAGACGTGCTGTGTCCAGCCGTATACGATGCAGTTCAGAAGCCCCTGGGAAGCTGCTGTCAGAGCCTGGGAGAGACCACAGGGGAGATCAGGGCTCTCTTGTCAGCCAGCATTGCACAGCACCCTGCAGCTCCCTACCAGGCTGTCAAAGCTGGCACGTTATGCCAAGCCTCCCACTTCCAGCATGATTTTATCTATCTGCATCCCCATGTGATATAGGAATCTTGTGGTTACTTTAATAACCTTTGGTAAATGCTGCCTCGGGCACAGCAAGGAGCTGGACAAGTGTTGTGCAGGAATTGCATTTGGAGACTTTCATAGAAAGGAAAAAAACCTAACTGATTTCTGGGGATCCTTTCTAGTCCTATTTTCTACAGTTTCCATGATGCTATGATTTTGGTTACTGAGACCTTTTCAAGCCTGTGAAAAACAGAAAACAACTAGCAAAGATCTTTGCCAACCAAAGGCATAAATCAGACTTAGGCTTATACAGCAGTGATCTTTGTGGCTAGAAGCATACTTTTTCCAGCAGAGACTAGAAGCAGGCAAACACTAATAGGCCTGTTCAAGCAGAGAAGGCAAAACATAGGAGGTTGCAGAGGAAGACACTTACCTGTAGAATTAAAAGAGCCATGTAGATTTTGCTGTTTGTTGAAACAGTCAGCTTCAGTATTCCAAGGAGGACAGCTGTGAAAAGGGATGGACAAGAGGGTATTGCTTCAACCCCACCTCATCTGAGTTTCATTGCCAGGCACTATGTCCTAGGGGAATATTGTGAGAGTAACTCAGCTCTCTGCTAACCTGGGGCCCAGCAGCAGAAGAATGCGATGGGGTAAAAAACCACCCGTTGTTCTACCATCTTAATCATGGCCCACTGCTGATCCCCCAGGAATCCTGTGGAGTTTACAAACCTTTTGTACAAACCTCGGGCTTGACTGAGTATAACCTAAAAAAGAACAGGCATACGTCATTGTTTGTACTTTGTGCACATGCTCTGATCTGGCTTGTTCATCTAGGACAGAGTATCCCGTTTCAATTTATCAAACCTTTCCAAGCAACAGTGTGCTCCTCGGGGGAGAGCAGTTGCTTTGTATGTGACCTTTTCTGAACTGAAGACTCTGAATTGATTTGGGCTTTTGTTGATGCATGCGGTAGGTGATATCTGCTGCCATGCTCCGAGCCTTCTCTACATACTAAATCCTTTTTGGGATGGGTTGACAGAACACAGGACCCCAGATGGATTTATATGCTGGCATAATGATATTTTCTCTCCCCTACTTCCCCTTCCAAAAGGGAAGCAGCACCACACAGTTCTTCCCCTGATGTTGCCTGGCCTCTGGTACCATCCAAGCAAAGATGTAAAGATGAAAAGGGGAAAATCTTCTCACACTGATCATCCGTGTGCAAGGACTATGTTTCTTACCAGAATGGCTATGAAGCTGATCAGAAAGGAAACAAGGAAGACCCCAATGCCATAGAAATGCATTGCACGGCAAATGGAGCCACTCAGGGTTTGCGGCTCATTGGTGGGCATGGCTATTTCTGTGTGCATCAAGAGACATCTGTAGGGAGAAAGGGAAGAGCCTGAGCTCCTGCTGTGACTCATAAGCAGTGGGGCTGTCTCAGAAGATGCGTGAAGCTTACCCATGCTTCTGGCTGAAGTTCTGGTAGCAATTACTGCTGTTGCCCAGGCAAAACACAGGCACCATGAGAAGGAGAGGGATCAGGCTAAGAGAAGAAAGGACAACGGCAGAGTTACTAGTTATAGCACTGCACTGCTCCCATCCCCAACCGAACACTGCTTGGTTTTTCTCCTGTCACTATAGAGGACTTAAAAATTGTTTTTATTGACACTGCTCTGGAAGAGTATTTTATCAGTTTTACTAACTTCTGCACTTTCATTCATGCTGGCAATACATAGGTAAAGGGAGCACTTTCTGAAAAACTACATAATAGTTAATATAGTTATAACTAACTTGGTTGGAGAAAGGCCCTTACATCCAAAACCTCTTACTCTGAGTTTGTTAGGTCACTCTGCTGTTACCCATAAGCTTTACAAGTTTTAGTAAAACTTGCTTCAAGGTAAGTAGGAAGCAGAGATCAGCACACTACAGTTTATGAAAACCACACCATTATTCCAGAGAGAATTAAATCTTACCTAGATGAGATCGTTGCTATTCGGCCAATGCAACTCACATAGTCTACAACCTGCAAAGTCCAAAGAGCTTAATTAAATGATCGTTTCCGTACAGCCACTGATTCACAGGAACCAGCTCCCAGGGAGCACTTCAGCAGCTGAGGGTTCTTCGAATGCTGATTAATCCCCAGACTAAGCACAAATGTTTGTTTCCACTTTGCACTGAATCAACACTGCCAAGTTCAGCCTGTGCTGGTTTGCAACAGAAACAACTGATGCTTACTGCCTTGTTCCCCTTCAAGACTAGAGTATTTGAGAAGGGAACTTGGAACTGGACAAGAGCAGACACTTGAAGAGCTCTCTGGTGTAAATTACTCATTTTTTGTACTGATTATTCACTTAACCTGGCACTGTTCCGCAGAGGCTTTATGTCCTGGTGAAGAAATGCAGGCAATTTGGAGTGTCTTGGTATCTGCTTACCAAGAAATGTACTTTGGCAGCTAGCAGCCACACAACAGCTATGACAATACAGTGTGGGCAGAGCTGTAGTGGTGGGGAACTTACGGTAGGTGCTATGTTTTGAATGGGGGTCCAGCAAGAAGGAAACCAGTCCTACAGGCGGATCCAAACCCTATGGACAAAAGCAACTGAAATATAGACTGATCTGCCCAGCCTGCTGCTCCCAAACCAACACATGAAATACATGGGATACAAAGTTTGCTGTGCCCAGCAAATCTCAGGGGAAGAGAAAGACTATGTAAGGAAATGGGCCTGATGGGTTCAATGGGAAGAGCTGCATAAGGAATATGCCGTCTTGCAGCAATGCATCAGGAGCAACACACCGGTTACAGCGATGGCAGTGCCTCACTGTTTAGCCAGGTGTGAGGAATGAAACAACTTCAAGGAGAGATTTTGGTCATGTGGTATGTGAAGTGTTTGTTTAGCCTGCAAGGCAGAGAGTATTTTTCTGAGTACTATGTCCTTGTTCCTTGGTTCCCAGCGATTATACCGGTTCCCCAAAGGGCTTTTGTAAAGGCCAGCGATGATGAAGTGAGGACTGCCCACTGTTCACAGAGCCAACTACTCCTTTTATCACTAGCTCACTTCCGTCACACCTCCTATCTCAAATTCTTACAATACTTACTGATGCTCTCCAACGCTGTATGACACCTGGGAAGGACAGAAATTGTCAGTTCTCAGTTCCAGGCTGTCCAGGCACCCCCTGCTTTCCTGTCCCCACTGCTGTGCACTGGCAGAAGGCAGTGACAGCAACAAACCAGTTACTCAGCTGGTGCAAACCACTGTTCTTCTAACTGCGGAAGAACTTCACCAATACCCAGTCCTGAGCTTTCTCTGCTCTGAGATGTACACTGCCATTGGCCTTTGTCTGCTTTAGTCTTGCAAGCCCAATCTTCCACTGAGATGCTACAGCAGACCCAGCACTAACTCTGCTGACCTCAGTGGGCAAGGTGCATCAATTCATACAGCCGTGGGGCAGAAGGGCCTTCAGAGTCCTTGTGGTGAGATATACTGTAATGTATGCACCTCTTAAACCCCACCAGAAGCCCACGGTTAGACCTTGGTACCCAACAGTTGTTGCACGTCAGTCCTACTCACCTCAGGGGACATCCTGAGAAGGTTCTGATTGTATTTCATCTTTAGGTCCACGTACAGATGCCAGGTATAGTTGACAGTGTATAGAAAAGAGGCCACGTAGAATATCTGAGAAATACAAACAGACAGTATTTCAGTCCTATAATAATAGTTCCTGTAGCACTTTTAGTTCAGTGCCGATGAACCCAAAGCCCATGGGCCAGAGGCAGGATGCTAAACAGCATAGTGGACTGCCAAAGGTGAAGGTCCCTGCACAGCCCATGTGCTCACGTCTACCGGGTTGCAGTGGGACGCCAACTGGGAAGAGCCAGGTGGAGGAGGGGTTCCCACCTTAGATTGCACAGACAGCTTTGCTTTGGCCTCAAAAAGGGGGCAGGAGAACTAATGACAGCAGGGCTGTCTTAAAAATACAAATCTTTGTGACTTAGCTCATTTTTTTGGCCCAAATCCTGGCAACAAAGGATTCAAAGGCACTTGGACCCTCTCTATGCTGCTACATCCATTAGGAAACAACACAGATGTGGGACTTTTAGATTTGCTTCTCACATAATGAGCTCACTACACAGTGAATTCACGGAAACAGAAAACAATAGTATATTTAAAGAGGAAAGTAAGGGCAGAGAATATCTGCACTAAGCCTGAGTTAATATCCCAAGAGCCCTTTTCTCTCCACGGAAAAAAAGAGGAAAGAAAAGATACAGAACATTGTTTCCCATGGAATTTCCCAGCCCTTGATTCCAGCTTGAGGTGAGACCAAATATCTAACATCTCCTGTAAAAAAAAATCAAATCTTTCTTGCATTTCTTTCTGAATCCATGGTTGCTCCAAGGCAGTCAAGTATAAACAGTGCTGCTTAATCATGCTATATATATGCGTGTGCTGGGTTTGCTACAGGAAACACATGCTTCAGTGGCAAAGAGGAAGGGCTGGACAAGTGATTTTTTCTGTGGATTTGCTATCCTTTGCCAAAGAGGCAAGGAGCACAGGTTTGCCACCCTGGTATCACCTAAGTCCAGGAAAGTAGTCACTAAATAAACTTGGCCTCCTTCACCGAGGTTGCAAATGCTCTTGGCTGATTCTGAAGAGCCTGAGTCCAAGGGGCTGCTACATTGCAGCAGGAACATTATGGTGACTTTCCAGCTCATTAGACAAGGTTTAATGAGCATTTGTTGCCCTTCTTCAATTACTTCCAGGGAAGGTCATCAAAACAGTCCACAAAGATCGTTCTCTTGCACTTCAAAATGCCTTAGAAAGGCTCACAAAATGTCAGCACTGCCTTCTTTTTTGGAAGAGGGAACCAAAAGCCACTTGTGAAGTTGCTAGCAGAAAGCGAAGGGAATTCTGCTCTCTTGAGCCCCAGCTTTGGGGCTGTGGACAGCCCTCCAGTGCTTGCCATGAGGAGATAAAGCAGGGGCTGAGACATGAGAGTCCCTCATTATAACACTTCTGTGGCTCCCCATTGTGCTCACCAGCGTGAGCGGAGCCTGCCAGGACATTATTAGGCCACTGGAACTGAACTGGAAGAATGTGGGAGAATTGTGCAATTATAACCACAAACTCTATCCTGGACTTTATTATTGTAACGCAAAGGCAAGGCAGGGAGGAGGAAAGAACAAAGTCAAGGAACAGCTGAAGGGAGCAGTATTTACATTTAACATCAACCAAAAGTCTGGGGCTGAAACAGGGAAAGTCCAAGAAACAAAGCACTCTCCTCCTTTACGACACAGTATGGATGTTAGAGGAGTTCCATCCACTGCAATGTCAGCCCTTGGTGATAACAGTGATGGTAAACAGGCTGAATAAGGCAAAGTACTGTCCTACTCCTAAGGCAATCCCTTGAGACAACCACATCACATGGACTGTGGTGTGAGTCTCTCCAAGGGCTGCCATGTGCAAACACCACTGCTGAGCAGTCCTGAGCCTGTGCTCACCCTTGTTGTTCAGTGCATTTTACATTTAGGTGTTTCCATGCAAAGAAGCCACGTGTGTTTATGAGACACCCAGGAATGCAACACTTGTGAGACTTCTCCGCTCAGCACGGGCAGAATGGGGCCAGGAGACATTTACTCATTTCATTTGGTTACAGATCACTTATGCTCTGCAGAAGCTGCTAGTTAAACCTGTTACTGGCTCCTACTTACGCACAAGGTGTTCCCACCGCGGAAGGGCATTGCTGGGGTGTTTAGTAAGGAGGTGTCCTGCACTGTGTCACATGCACCATGCGGGCACGGTTGCTATGGCAAGTGCTCCGTTTGTTTTAATTTCTTCCAGAGCAAACAGCAGCGACAGCTCTTGCCAGACGCAAGCCGGCTCTGCCACCCTGGTAGTCCTCCTGCTGGGGGTAGTCTGCTGGTGGCATGCAGGAGAGAAGCCCGGTGACCCTATGGCTGCGGTCGGGATGTGCCAGGTACCCTGCACACCCCACCACAGCACCCTGACTGTCCGCCATGGGGCTGAGGCAAAGGCAAGTCCTGCAAGGACTCGCCCAAGGCCAGCTCTGCCTACCCACGTTGCCTTTCCCAGTGTGAAAGTAAAGCTCCCACCTTGCCCCCAACCCCTTGCTGGTGTCCCTGAGAAGCATGGCCACAGGCTGGAAAAGCGAGGGTAGAAAAGAGCCAGAAACGGAGGGGAGCATAGCATGGTCTCAGTGTCTCTGCTGAGAAATGATGGTGCATTATCTATATCCAACCTACTTCTCTAGCAGTGCAACCTCTCTTCTCCAGGCCATAAAAAGATCACACCAGCATTAAGAGCTGTCCCCCAGGCAAAGCTGCAAGGGAAAAGCTCAGAAACACCCTCAGCCCCACATGCTCCTTCCACCTTCTGGCTCTGAAAAGCCTCTCCCAAGCTCTTCTCATTTTCCCCTGTACCATCATCTAAAAAACACCTTTGATATTGTTCTGCATCATTCCCTAGTGGCCAAGTTACCCACACCCCACTCTTTCCTCTCTTGACGTGAACATACTGCGGTGTTTCCACAGTGGCACAGGGGAGCTAGAGAAACCAGAGATAAGACAGGAGTGGAACAGCTGCTCTCACCATCATGAGTATTACGGTTTTACCCACAAAAACAGCTGTTGAAACAACCCTGGGATGCAGGCACCCATCCCCAGATGCACAACAGCATGAACACTTGCATACCACACAGGCAGCTGCTTCCCTGCCCTCTCCACAGTACATAGAGAGTTTTTCCAGCTTCAGATGCTGCTGCTCAGCGAGGACATTTCAGTTCCCATCTGTGGGTACCACCACGCTCCCAGGGAGCTGCTGGAGCCCACACAACACACATCAAGGCTCCTGACAGCCACTTGCTCTTCCCAGCCACGTTTTTGTGGGTCCTTTAAAAGGAAACTTAAGCCCAGAGATCACTGCTTGTGAACCACTGCTCTGGCCCAAGCTTGGCTGTATCCTGCAGAGTTTTTTGAGAGCAGTGATTTGCAAAGCCTAATGCTGAAATGGGAACTTGGTGAGACAAAAGCAAACTGTCAGGAAAATGGTATTTCACTCACTCCAATTAGTCTCCAGCACACAAAATCAGCTGGAAAGCAGCCAAATCACTGGGGCATGGGACTGAGCTTGCGCTGACAGAGCAGCTCCTGAGCATCCTTGGGATTGTTTGAGAGAGGATAGGGCCAGGTCAGCAAGAGCAGGGCTGTTTATATGAGTAATGTTGTAAGTCTGAGCTCAAACGAACCGCAGAATATGTCTGTTCCTGCCCAGGATGGAGGAAGCATGAAGAGGAATAGAAAAGCTGCCGTGTGAGAGGCACAGAGATCATTGTTGGCACGGGTCCAACAGGAAACAGATTAAGACCCATCTACTCACTTTACACAAGCAACCCAAACGCGGCAACCACAAAATCCCATGCTCTCTTTGCCTTCCTCATTGCCTCTCACAAACCAGATGCACCTAAAACCGAGCATCGTTATCCCTGTTTTACACACAAGGAGAAGAGGTAAGTCAAGTCCACATGGGGAGTCTCTGCCAAAGCCTGTCTAGAAGCAGTCCCCCACGATCATGCTCTGATCACCAGCGAGGCTAATCACAGCAAAGGGTGCACAGTAACAGCATGAATGGTGAGGTCAAGGCTACTCACTTGTCCTGTCGCTTGCAGGTTATAGCAGATGAGATCCTGCTTGGAGGTTGGTGTGCTATAGAGAAGTGCCCCAGCAAGCCAGCACATGCCCAGAAATAGGTCGGAGAGGCTCAGGTAGAAAAGTGGACGAACCTGGGAAAAGTGAAGTTGGTCAGCAGGTCTGAGCGGTGGTCAGAACACTCCCACGACCACCTACAGCAGCAGTTTTAGCCTGTCATCTAAATATGCTTTTGTCCCCCAGCTCTTCTGGTAGGGCAGCTCTCCTTGCACACAAAACCCATGCTGATTCTTGCTCTCAGGAGCTGTTTCAATGCAGATACCCCACTCTAATCACCCTTTCTGCCACTAGCAATGCCCCAGGATCCAAGAGCAGCATCAACTCTTACAGAAAATATCTCAAAGGTCCAGAACATGACAATTTTGCAGAATGGGACAGGTTTGCAGGGAGAAGGGATGTTATTTGTTAAATCAACTGAAAGAGAAATCAAACTTTTAGTAAACACAAACCCTTCTTCAGGTCTGAAATAACTTGAAACAGACATTTTTCCTACGTGTTTCATGTCATTTCACTTGGTGACTAAGTCTGAATCTATTTTACACGCCAGATTAATTTTCACTATGAGAGCCGCTAGTCTCTCTGCTGCACACTGCATCTTGCTGGAACAGAGTCGCATCTCCTCTAATGGCAGTTTCCAGCCCATTTCCAGTTTGCATGTACCGGCCAAAAGGACTGTAAACACTGTAGGAAAACATTTGTGCAAAATTCTGGCCAACATTTTTGTTGTTAGTGGGAGAGCAGACACTCTGGAAAAGCAGCCTAATTATCTAGATTCTTAATTGCAGTCTTTGGTACCTAATTTTCAACATCCTGGAGAGAAAATGATGGCTTTTTTTTTCTTTCCCTACAGGAAATTATAATGCTAAACACAGCATGGAAACATTTCATGAGACCTTGATTTTAAGATTTTTTTCATGGAACTGAGCTTTTGGTGAGATTTGCCTCAATATTGTCCTTTAAGTAAATGTTTGCCACCCATCGCATTGTGTTATACTTGTCTTGTTTCCGTGAGCAACGAGTAAGAGCTTAGTAAGATTGATAAGTGGTAAGGTAGATCTGATCAAACCAGATCTGTCCTTATGGCATAGTTTGAGGGAGATCTGCCTGGCATCTTCCTGATCACCGCACTGCCATGCAGCGGCATGGCAGGTCCTCTGCCTTCTGCAGGATTTGTCTCCTCAAACATTCTTGTCTCTCCAGTTCCGTATTTGTACCATCCAACCCAACAACCTGGTAAATCAAACTGCCGTTCCTAACTAAATATCTAGAGCTAGTTTGTACGTCATTGTGTTTACGAATGTCTTTTTTAACCAGGCTTTTCCTTGCTGGTGCAGAACTGAAGCCCCAGCAGGCAGTCATATGCATGACAGGCTGGGGACACCATCCAGTTTGTGAGCATGGTGGGTTAAAACCAAGCAGCTCTAGCATAACCAAAGAAGCAACTTCTGCAATCGAACAGGTGACCCCTTTCTCTGACAAGAAGTGTCCTTGGAGCGAGGCACCACTGTTTGGTTGAGGAGCTATTTTGGCACAGACCTAAATAAAGAAGTAGGTGACATAGTGGTAAGTGAAAGGCAGCATGGTTCTTCCTTGCAAAAGGGAAAAGAAAAAAAACAAATGGTATTTATAAAATAGAGGAAGGCAATGTAAAGACGTAATGATTCAGATGAGCTGCCAGGCTGGAGCATACATGTTGATTTAGCTCTGTCTGGCCATTGCCCAGGGACATCTGCCTGTACAGAACCTGTTGACATGACAGAGGAAATTCTTTGTTCGTTGCTTGCCATCATCTCTTCTGAATGATTTAGCTCAGGCTGAAGACTTTTATTGACCCCGTAGAGACAGAAAACAAGCTTCAAGAATGCAATATTTGATTTCCTAGGCTGGGGGCAGGAGGGGAAGTGTTTATAACATTGTTCTCCTCCCAGCCTCCAGAGCTGTTTATTTTTAAACATTTTACTCTGGAGCCTCATGACTCAAGGAATAAGCTGTTTGTGGCAAGCTTTGATATGGATCTCTTCCAGCCCCTTTGTTTACAAATTTTCACGTAAGACCAGAAACATGGGGACAAGGCAATGGGGAAGTTACTGAAGATTTTGCCACTTTTGAAACACCAGCAACAGATCTCCCCTGGCAGCAGAACAAGAGCCTGGAAACCTCATGCAGACAAGTCATTCCAGCTGGTATCTGTCCCTCCTATCCGGATCTGCAGAAATAATCTGAGAAGAAACATCTGGACTCCCTCGAGCAGGAAGGGTCCATCTGTGACCTGGAGCCATGTGTGGCTCACAAGCAGCTAGAGTGCAGCTCCCAAGCCACTGTCACATCATATGACTAATAGCACAAGGGCTCCCGAGTAATGCAGGCTTCTAGCCATGGAAGCAAATGGGCCAAGGCTGCTGAGTCACACTGGGACAACTGCCAAACCCAGCTCCGTACCATACCAGAGTGGAGGACCCCAGGAGAGAACCACATCTGGAGCTCCCCATGTGCAGGGGATGTGGGAGAGGGAGCCTTTGATATGCACCTTGTCCAGCACAAGCTCAGGCAGGTTTTCCATCCCAGCACTAAGGTGAAGTCCCAGCCTTCATTCTTCCCTGGGAATGCATGGAGATCTCTGCAGCTCATTCTCAATGTGCTGGGCAGAGTGTTTCCAGGAGGCTGGCTGCCTGGGAGCTAGACTACCCTGCATGTTTTAAGAGGTGCAGATTTGCCTTGCAAACCTGGACTCATGTTCTCCTCCCCACCCTGCTTCATCCAACGATGTGTCAGTTGTTAGCTTGACTGCATGCCTGCCTTCTCTGGGGATAACTCACTGCATTCCCTGGAAGTCCTGTTCTCTGGGCTGCAGATCAAACCCATGATGTACAAAGAACATTGAAGATGAGGGAAGTACAAATACAGCTTTGTTACAACATAGCTGCCAGCTCTACTGTCCTACTGAGCTTAGCAGTAACCTATTATCTGCGTGGTCCACAGACTGGGCTGCCAGACATCTGCAAATCCTGGACAATGAACCCCAGCTTCACACAGATCAGCTCTGTGCACTGCCTCTGGTAAGTCCTGGACAGACAGATGGACTGCATGTGGACAGCAAAAGCCTGACAGGCTTGGGATGGAGGTCTGTGGTTAATGCACACGTGCCAGCCACCTGCTCAGCGTGTCTGATATATCCCAGACACACGCGGTTCCCTGCACACACGACCTGCACGTGTGATGCACTCAGGACGTGCCAGGCACTGCATTCATGTCAGATCTGCAGTGCATGTGTGGACAGTCCCACCCCAAGGGATGTTTGCACCCGAGTCCCACTGCTTCAGCATTAAAAATGTTTGTGGCTCCTGTGTGTGGCCAGGGTGAATCTTCCCCACTGTGGAGTCCAGCACAACAAACTGCTTTTCAGCCTGGCCTCTTTTTGTCTGAACTTTGCAGGACCGTCAAGTTGTATTAGTTTTAATAGCTCACCTGCCTGGAAAAAATACTCAGGGATGCCCAAAGACTGACACCTGTAAATACATTTCTTGCAGGGGCATTGCCAATTTGCACTTCAGCAGCTTTGTACACAGCTCGTCAGCCTTCCAGGCATTTTGCCGCACAGCGGAGGACACACTAACAAATCCCTGTTCCCAGGAATGACCGGAGGACTTTCCCGGAGCAGCAGAAAGTGCGGGGCTAAAGAACCTGCTTCTCTCTGCGTGGGTACAGTTCAAGGTTAATTCCTTCAACTCCTATCACAGATGAAGGGCCAAATTCTTGGCAAGTCCCTTGCCTCCCAGCTGTTAAACAAGGTTTAACCACATAAGCCTGAGATCTGCAGTTGCTCCTAGCAGAGTGCCTGACCCAGGTGGGTCTTTGCTACACACATGACCCATCTGCAATGTACCGACACCTCAACTTAGGGAGAGAAAAGGAGGCTCAGACCTTACCTCGGGGGACCGCACTGCATTTTGAAAGATGGCGTAGGCAATAATTGAGCTGGAACCTATAACACTGAGAAAACAAAGCACAGGTTGGAACAGGAGCGCGTCTGCCTCGCTGGGATAAGCAATTTCTCTTTTTTTCCTGAGAAAAGCTTCGTTGCAATAGGAACTCCATCCCGGGAACGCAGGTTTCACAGTGCGTTGTACCTGAGCATGGCCATGGTGAACTGGATCCACTGGAGAGCCGAGTAGACCTGGGGAGAAGGACGGGTCCCGGCTCAGCACGACACGGCCCCACAGACACGCCAACCGCTCTGCGGGCAGCCACGCACCGGGGAACCGCCGACCGGGGCCGGGGTGGGGGCCCGGGGGGGGGGGACTCGGGCCGGGGGCAGGTCCCAGCCCGCCGGCCCCGGCGAGCAGCGGGCAGAGCACGGAGAGGGACGCGGGGCCGGGGAAAGGCCGGCCGGGGCAGGCGGAGGAGGGGATGGGGGAGAAGGGGCGCGCACGGTGGGGACGGGCAGGGTCCCGGGAATGGGGACAGCGGCTTCCCCCGGGGGACCCGGTACCGGCGGGGCTCGCTCACCTCCTGCCAGCCCCCGTCCAACCGGGCCGCCTCAGCCGGGAGGGCCATGGGTACCCGCCGCCGTCGCCGACCGCCGCACCGCTCCCGGGGCCGCGGACACCGCCCGCGCTCCGCCCCGGGGCCACCA
>JANHGO010000075.1:35657251-35678210 GCA_024606505.1 Aquila spilogaster | reverse complement strand
AGATTCATACACTACAAACTCAGGGTCAGTTAAGTGCATTCTGCAGCCTGCTGGACGTTACAAGATGCATTCAGTTTTTCTGCTTGCATTCACGTTCACTTAATATTTGAGGATAGCTTTTTCCTTAATGGGTACCTGAATTTTTTGTTCTAGAAACTTCTTCCCTGAATCCACTGCCGCTTCCAGCTGCTGAAGCAGAGATCGAATTGTATCAATCTTGGATGAGACGCCATTCTCTGCAGTCTTTTCAGAGTTCTTTGGTTGAATACTGTGACTAAGAGTTGGGAGTCCGCTTACTAGCCTTAAAGTTAAAGACCGGATTCGCAACCACAGGGTTTCTTCCTCCAGTGAGAGTTTCCTATGTTCTTCAGTTATGTCCCTAGAGAAAGGCACCAAATGTTTTCAGGAAAATGCTTAAGTTTGCAAAGTTGCAAGCTTCACTCAGGTAAAAAAGCCTACCTGAAGTTTTCAAATAACGTATTAGGAGGAAAGAATGATCAGAAATTCAGAAAACCATTAATACGTAAAAAGGCAGCACTGCTAGAAGTGATGAATGAATGTTAAGTTTGCAGTTAGCCAGTCCAGAGAACATCTATGTTGCCCTGAAAGGATTTTCTTCACCATATGCTATAGGAACAGGTACAAGACTACAGTTAAGGATATTTCTACTCACCTGTCTTTTGGATCCCAGTTGAACAAGACTGTCAGGTCTCTGTTGTCACGCAAATCTTTCCATGGAATGTCATCCTCTTCTGGGCTCAGACTCATGGACTTTATGCTTTCTTCTAAACTAGAAGATCTGTACATAAGATTAAATATTATTACATCAAATATTTGATCACTGGAAACAAATACTTAAAAGACTGCATTCTCTCCACTGTTCAATTCCTCAGATGTCACCAGTGTTACACAAAGTACAGAGAAGGATGCTGAAGGAAAGAGCAACCGAGAGCAACTTTCAGGTTTTTGTCCACGAGCTGCTTGGTCAATATTCTACTTATGCATAGATCTTAATTCTTGTCACATTGAAAGTATTGCATTTATTGCTGCTGTACTTACATATTTGCTTCAAGTAAAAGGTCTAACAACATCCGTTCTGTGCGAACTTGTGCAAAATGAAGGGAAGAGTTCAGCCTATTTCTAAATGCAATGAATTCTGGAATCTTCTCAAATGCACCGTATTTGTAGGCTTGAATGATGTATTCTGAGGTCTACAAGGAAACACACACCAACTTTGTATTAGTTACTTCCATAAATCCAGAATAATCAAGAGTTTAACATGGTCAACACCAAGAAATGGCATTTCTGTGGCTTTCACTAACCCAGAGAGGTACAGAGTCTGGCAAATACTCAAACCCTGGGAGAATCTTGCAGTTTTGCTTATCTAAGTCATCCAAGTAGTTTTGTTCCTTAAATT
Source organism: Aquila spilogaster (assembly GCA_024606505.1). Lineage (NCBI taxonomy): Eukaryota > Metazoa > Chordata > Aves > Accipitriformes > Accipitridae > Aquila > Aquila spilogaster. Next base: position 35,676,793 of record JANHGO010000075.1, on the reverse strand, counting down.
TGATAATGCCTAGGGGCTCTACTGGGCAGTGCTATTAAGTAACCAAACCAACACTCAACAAAATCAGGTTGCTGATGATACAGACTAAAAATACTTATAGGCTGGGAAAGATGATTTTGGATGATTTTATTGAATAATGCATCTGAAAAACAACTATTTGTTGTTTCATTGTAAGAAGTACTTTCAGGCAAAATAGACACATCCCAGATTTTCTGGGACTGACTTAGATGTGCATCACATATTACCGCAACATAGTTTGAAAAAAATACTCACACATTTTTTTGTTTCTTTTTTATTAGTTTTCAATACAGTATCACAAAATAAGATCATGCACATATACACGTGTTACAATTCGATCTAACCACCAAAGAAAGCTGTCAGTGTCCATAGGATAGTTTACATCCCCTCTGATGAAGCACAGCAATACGAGCCACATAACTAACACTTCTCATCTGTCCAAGCAATTTCCAGAAGGAGATTCCTGTGATGGAGTCCCAAACAAGCAGAATTTTTCACTGAAATACACAGTAACTGGAATGACAGAGTGAACAACTTATGATCCCTGTCAATGCAGATGGCTGTATTCTTAAATAAGTTTCTCTGTGAGTGAGAACCTCTGGCAGATCAAGTATTTTCTTCATAGCACGGCTATGAAATGCACTGAAGATTAGAGGCACTAGATGGTCCCCAGGACAACTGAAATCTGTACTGTATTGACCAAGACAACCTGCCTGGAAGAGTTTGAGAGAAGAGGAGCTATCACTCAGTTAAAAGCCACTGTTTTATTTTTTTTCCTCCCTCCAAAACAAGAAATGCCTTCTAGATAGCTCTGTCTTTTTCCTAAGCAATTTGGTTATTTGCGCTGTATGAAAAAAATATGCCAAATATTCAGCAACATACCCTCTGATATACAGCCTTGCAGAGGTCATTGTCAGGCTACGGGACTGCACTATGGGTGCTAATTCAACTGCATCGACGTGGTTTTAAAATCCCCATAAGACACGTTGGTGTTCTGTTTGCCTGCAGATCTGGAGAAATTAAAGACGGACGGACACAAGAAAATTAGAGAGATTACTTGTGATTCTGCATATTTAAAGGAGGGCTATCTTGAGAAGAATGAAGTTGCCTTTTTAGCATCAGTCAAATATAGCAATATTGCCTTTTCTCTCCTCCCTGTCATTGGCATCCTCTCCCAGAGCAGAAGTATTACGTCAAGACTGCACAATATCCTGGAGGGCTGTTACTTATGAGACCCACTCTTAAAGAGGATTCACTTCAGATTGTAAAGTTCAGCAAGTCAGAAGGACAACATCCAAAGTGGTCACCTTGAATTAGTAGCTATGTGTATGTGTGTATATATATATATATATATATATATATATATATATATTTAATACCAGATCACGTTGTTCATACCCCACGCTTCCTGCTCTAGGCAGAGTCCTATGCATAGCAGGGAGTGCTTGCAGGACACATTCTTGATGGAATGCTGGAATGTCTGCTACAACATCAATCTACAGATTTCAGCAGTAGCTGAAATCAGGTAAAAGGGTAACCCTGGTAGGATAGTCCTCATTTAACACTGCAGTCAGATACCGTAATGGAACCTGAAAAGGAAGCTGATTCTGATCATGAAAGGGAAACCTCAGCAGAACCACTGCAGCACAGAAACCGGTGGCATATTCTGACCTCATGATATTGGAGACGTCTTATAGTAAATAACCATTTTTTTCCACTCTGTTCTTGATGCATCTTAGATGAACAGCACGCTGAATTGAGCCTTCTCCTGCTGCAGTCTGCACCTTATGGTTGTTTTTGCAGACACTTGCTATTTTCAGATTAATATGGCTTGTGATGGGTTTCTTAATAAAACAATCTGAAGTTGATAACCACTAGAAGCATCCAGAACAATGGCTCACAGTTCTTTGGCTGCAATACTCCAAGAGACATGACATGAGAGACACATCTTTGTCTTGTAGAATGAAGCATGTAATATTGATTGCATCGTTTTACTCCTCTCTTGCAATTTCAGCCTTTTAAGGTGCAGTAGTGACGCAAGTTGAACAATTCAGGCACCATTTTTTCAGCATTTCTTGATGATGAGTTGAGTAGTGTTTTCCTGGCAACAGTACCTGGAACATGGTTCAGTGGGTCTTTATCAGTGTGCATATGCTGAGTTACCGGAGACAGTTACCTCATGCTCTACAAGCACCTTTATCACTCCTGAAAAAGAGAATGACCTCCTTCCTACTTCAATCAGAATGTTTTCCAGGGAAAAATGATTTCTTGCTTCTTTACAATACAGTGCTCCCAAGCAGATAAATCACATCATCTGGCAGTTTTTTTCAGTTCACTTTTTTCACCTGGCACAATGCAGTGGAACATTTTATTTCAACAGTTGGTTCCAGGTATTGGTTCCAGGTATGCTTTTCATTGAAGTCATTCAGTAAGTGTTGAAGACTGAACAAGTTACTCAAAAAAAAAAAAAAAAAGCTGCCACTACCAACAACAGACATGTAGGAGAAAGCTGTTTGGACCCAGAGCTTCACTCTAGCACAAAACACTGTACTCAGGAACGCAAGATTCTTTTAGCAAGTAGTATCAGTACTTAAAGTGAGGGAAGCAGAGAAGATCAAGCTTCCACCACATGATCCACATACATCTCTGTGCATTCCCCTCCCTGCAGAGAAATTTCCATGTCAGGCACAGGTCACAGTAACTCAGCATCTATCTTCTAAGAACAGGCAAATGACAACTGGTACCTTGCACACAGGAATAATCTGGGCTGCCAACAGCACAAGGATACTCATCTGAGGGATTATTGTCTGAGCACCTTCAGAATCTTTACTACTCAGTACAGATAATTCTTGTGTTCTTATCTACTGCTGGGATGGTGGAAAAACAAGCTGTATATCTGCAGAGCCCCTGCAGCCAGCTTAGCCAGTAACTGGAAGAGTTAAAACTTGATTGTACCTTTGTTTCTTAAGCATCAAATGAAAACAATTTTCTTCCCACACCTCTTAGCAATGAACGAACTGTAAAATATAAGAATAGAGGACATATTCCCAACTCCCCAAACAGGACTGTCTTGCAAATCTTAGAGAGATGGACTAATATTATGCATATAGTTTCCTACCAATATTCTGGACTATTTTTTTTCCCCTATTTGCCCAGTGCATTTCCACCAAGATTTCAAGAGAGTTGTTTACCATTCTCCCACTCAACCCATTTTTCATGTTTCCATGGGAAATGTGACATGAAACTATGTTTTCCTTATGAATGTACCTCACAGCGTACTTTCCAAATAAGACTAATGACAAGTACTGTTACTAATCAGCAAGCTACAAGGGTGATAGATGCCTAGGTCACAGCATGCATTTTAGGAAGGACCCAATCTCTTGGAGGTATTCAACTACCCTCCCTCTCTCCATTCCGTTCTCAAGGTCCTCATTCAAGGCAACTTTCTTTTAATTCACACCACTTCATGGGGATGAACTGAATAAAGCAGGTAGCTCCCGTTAGCATAAGACCAGACTTGCAACTTGATCCTATCTCTTGAAAATAATACAGTTAGTCATGACTTCAAGAGTTAACTTTTCCCCTCTGGAATTCTCCCACATTGTTGTTTGCACTTCATTTTCTGATGAGCATTCCCCACCACCTATGTGTCATCGCTAAACCACACTGCTTCAGATGAGTGCGATACAAAGCTCATACATATGTCATCAACATCTTGACCCATCAGCCCTGGCTGCAGTATGACTTCTCAAAGTGCCAGAAGTCATATGACACCAGGACTTACTTGCCGCAGTACATGTCACACTTATTCTCGTAAATCACAATTCAGTCATAATAATGGCAACTTTCTGAATATTCAAATTGGCTTGTATAAATAAAATGCAAATAAAAGCAAAACTCCATCTAACAAGTTACAAACCTTTGTAGTGAGAAATACAGGCTGAGGCAACCTTTACTGTAAACACAAAGCTGCACACATTATTCCTCTGTGTGACTTCCTACTACAGTTCTGTAAGTCCTTATGTAAGGCACAGAATTCAGTATGGCATTCTCAACATAACCGCCCTGCTACAAGAGGTTTCTTTCAACTTACATCTTTCTGGTTGGAGTGGAAAAACCTGAGTGCAAAATTGCAGGATTGGGATGCAGCAGCGTAATGGCCCAGTGACTCTGCATAGCGTGTCAGAAGATAGCTGCAATACAACACAGCACAAGTCAAACATCAGCACACATGCTGGGGAATTCTGAATTACAAATGCAGCTCTGAACAGAGAGCTACAGCCCAATTCAGCTTTATTGAAAAGTCTGGAGATTTAACGGGTACTCTCAACATTCACCATAAGATTTAAGCTTTTAACGGTAAAGGAAGGAATTCTTCAGTGCATGTGGGAGCTCGGAGTTCTTGCTCACTTAACAAGGTAGATGGAGGAACTTTAGTTAGACACTCACAAACACACTAATTGAGGCAAGGCCATTTGGTTGTGTTTGCTTTAACCGTTGCTCCCAAACTGTGCTCAGCAATGACCCAGGCTGGAACACCTAGCTACAACTGGCACCAAGATATATACTTCACAGATTTATTTCAGATTCTGTTTAATTAATATTCCTAAGGTCCAGAAATGATTAAAATCACACAGGAAAGATATTCTAAAAGCAGAGCACACTTTAGTAGATGCATTTTATGTAATTCCAGAACATTTTTATAGAACACAGTGAAAATGTGACAATCTGCTATCTTCAGTAGCAATGACAACTGAAGAAATGATTACTGGAGGGTCACTACAACCAATTATTCTCAGTATATACTACCCACCCGATGGTGTCATGCTGTATGTGTTTTGCATCAAGGCTGGAGTAGAGCTCTGCAACCGGTTCAAATGCACCAAGCCTGCAGTAGATTCGAATGAGCAGCAATTTAAACTGAGCATTAGAAGGACTATGAGATAATCCTTCTTCTAAAAGGGTTAGGCACTGCCACACAGCCATCTCTTCACCTGGTGATAAAGATAAAAACATAGGTGTGAACAGGGAGGGGTATTTCACACTGACAGCACAATTCACTTTGGCATCAAAGCTCCCTTCCTCATTTTGCACTTCATTCAACACGTTCCCATGTATTTTAACATGCAGATAACGTTCATCAGCCATGTTTCTGCCCTTAAAACATAGCACCCACCCCAACGCTACAGCTGGTGAAAGAATAATTCTTCACAGAGAATATCCAGCTCACATCTGCACAGAGCACAACCCTCACATACTGGAGAGACATTTCTGAGATTCTGAAACTAATAAGGCAGAGCAGATGAGAAGCACAGAATTACTAAAACCAGAGCAATGAGTCTCAGCAGAAGTCTAGAAGTCAGGAATCCAGGAGACAAAGTATATCAAGGAGAAAAAGAAACACTTTCAAAAACGCCTCTGGTATCAGAAGGGAGTTGTCAGCATAACTTGTGCAAAGGGAGAGAACAAGATCTACATGGTGAACTTGGAACAAGCTTCTGGGGACAGACAACACTGAGCTGCATGAGTAACCAGCAAAATACTGCCAGGACTTACACAAACTATTCAAAAAAATTAAATCCCTTTAAAGGTCAGCAAGATTGAGAGGGTCCTGAAATACCACACAGCAAGAAGAAACTGAAAGCTATGAGACTAACGAGCAATGCCACATACACACTGGCTATACAGGCACAGTCTGCCAACCCACAACCATCCCAGGTGGTATTAAGCAAATTTAGAGACATACCTTCCTCTAGCCACAGGTCAAGCAGCAGGTGAACTGCAAGGAGGCAGTAATAATCTGAAAACTGCAATTCAGTTTTCAAACAAGTTTTCCCTAAAAAGAAAGAAAAAATTACCCTAATTGCAGAGTTAAAGAACTACTACACTGTCAGCTGTTTCTCACATTGCCGACACAATCAAGTGGCACAGACACCTGGCAGATGGTAACCACTGCTTAATTTATAAATCCCAGAGTTTTCTTTAAAACTAAGACAACTGTACACACGCTCTATATCTTCAAGTTTTTTCCTCAATTCATTGTGTTTGAGTTGTCAAAGCAACACATTTTATTTTGTCTAACGTTATGCTTCCTTGGCTCTTCTGTTCTTGGACTCAAACTCCAGACAGGAGCACTGAAAACTATTGATTTGTTTTCACAAAAATTCAGCTTTTTTTCTTCCTGATAATGAATGAATTCCTGTTCATGATTTTGAACAAAAAAATCTGGCCATTTCATATGTTAACATCTGCTAGAAGAAAGGCCTTTATAACTGTCAGATTTAAAAACTGGTAATAATGCCCATGTTTTTGTCCTCTACACACCATTGATAAAACCTGCCTTTGCTTAAAGGCATGGGCAAGCAGACAAAAGTACCACCTGAGCTACTCAGGAATGTCTCATTTACTTTAAAGATACAACATTGAAAAGAAAAAAAAAATAAAAGGAAATGGAGAATTCAGGTGCCCAAGGATGTAATAACATAGGAAAGAACACAGTATTATCTAGCAGCACAGTGAATGTTATACATCAGTAGTGATTCAGGTCATCAGAGTTTGTGCTGTCCCATTCCCCATTGTAGCAAAACAGCTACAACACTAGTTTCAAAGTTGTTTCTCACCAAACTCCAATCCATGGCGGTATCTTAACATTAACTCCCGGACCACAGTCAGCTTTTGCTTCTTATCCATGGCATGATAGATACCAAGCAATCTGGAGAGCTGCACCACACACAAGTGTTGTTGAAGAGCTTTGATATCAGCTGGCAGTGCAATTTCACTCTCTGTTGTTGATGATAGAGGGATTACTTCCAGCAATTGACTGATGAACTGGAAGAGAAACAGTTGTTAAATTTTGCAGGGCAGCTGGGACTACACAAACAGAAGACATCATTTCCTCTCTCAAATCAAGAAAAGCAAATGAGGTGGAAGTGTCAGTGTAAACCCTGACATCACACTGAAATCAGTAGTTAAAGAGCTTGCTTTTTAATTTTTAATTTTGGTGAGCACAAGTTATGGTTTTGCTTAATAAACATTAAACAGCCAAAAAAAAGCACAAGAAAGTTTCCAATACATTGACACAAGGGACTTCAAGCACTTGTTAGCACTCAAAGTAATAACAGATGCAATTAAAATAATTAGTTACTGAAAGTCTATAGCACACTTAATGGGAAATTGTGGTTTTGTACTAGTTATTACATTTTCTTTCAACTCTGAAGCAATGCAGCGTACCTAGTGACATCATCATCTCTGATTAATTTTTTTAATTAAGTTGTAAGAAGAGCAGTGTCTCACTGTTTACAATTTTGTTTAATGGGAGACAGCAGATTTCTCACAACACGATCAGGATCGGACCGTGGTTTTTTTTTGTTTTTGCCTTAAAATTCAACAGTGTTTACGAACTTAAAAATGAGTTTAAGTTAATGAATTCAGCTTTACTACGTTTGGTCTTGAAATAAAAGAACTACAAGTGCAAGGAAAAAACACAAAACAAAACCATACCAAGAACAACAGCTAGGTAAGAGGAACACGGCATCATGCACAAGAATTCTAGTTTTCCTACAAATTCTGATGACAATTTGACAAATATTTGCAGTTTGAGATTTTACTGAGTTGGGCAACAGCAACCAAATCACTATATTGCGTACTTCAACTCATGCCTCTATTCAAGACTGATGTTGTTAAGATAACAATTATTTCTGGAGTATCTGCATGTTTTCAGTGGCCAAGCAAGACCACTAAGATTTTTCTTTTTTTCCTGGAAAATTTAGATTAAGTCCGTTCAGCAATTCCAGAGTTACCTTGCAATGGGATCACCACTTCCAAAATTACGAGTTAAATGTACTACCGACCACAGCTGCTGCCAGCATATAAAAACACACCTTTCACTTAAAACATCAGCAGCAACCAATACATGCCAAGGCCACCGTTCTCCTCATAAGTAAGGCTGTAGGCTTACATTAATAAGGCTTACAAGTCAACAAAATATTTTCATAAACTAAGGAAACAACAATACTATCTATACTCTGTTTACAAATATTTTAATGAAAAGCCTCTAGCTGATCCAGGATTCTCCATCTAGCCTACCCAGCACTAAATTGTACACAATGGCTTTGAGAAACAATGGGATGAGTGACAGGATTCCCAGCTGCTGAAGTCATTCAACAAGCTGCTCGTGACTGTGCACAAACAGACTTTTAAATTGAAGAGAGCTTGTTGATACTGATCAAGCGGTGACTAAGAGAACTATGGCAATTTTTCCAGAGTCTTTCTGAAACATGTCCATTCTTCAACATTGCAGCAGAGCAAAACATGCAACAACCTACCTGGATCCATCTTTCCAACTAAACATGTAACTTGAATGAGAAAAATAAGGGATGGGTAAGATAGGAAAGGAGAAACACGTTTTTGTATAACAAAAGCCGCAGTACACAGCAAATACATCTCCCCTATCCGCTATTCTAAATAGATCAAGCTTCAGCTTTTTCTATCTCTTATGTGATGCAGAGGTGCATTAACAGAAAAGTACAAGAGCTCAAAAAAGCACTGTAGTTCCTGCCAGCATCTCAGACTTTCCTCACCTTTGTGTATTGGCTGGATGGGAGGAGATCCACAAATACTTTGAGATCAGTGAAACAACAGGGTTTGTCCCCAAATTTTTTGAAGTACTGGAACATTAGTTCTTCTGGATCACCTAGGAAAAAGGGCCAGTTCAGCTTTTTAATATGCTCTATTAAAAGCTGAGCCTATGAGATCACTTTGAGAAACATCTGATAATTCATTTTTAATTTGGGATTATGCAGAGATTTACAGTACTGTTAGCTGCGCTGCTGCAGACTTTAACCAATGCTCACTGTCTTTGGTAGCCAAGGACACACCCTAAGAGCTTCAATCAAGCTACTTTGGCAGATAAGAGCTCAGCATAATAGGCATGCATGCATAGTCCCTGCTTATCTAACTCATTTAAGAACTAGTAATCACAGATATCGCTGTAATCATATTCTCTCCTTCACTGACTCCCTGACATGCAGTTTTTAAATGCAAGTTGTTAAAAAGCAAATCCTGGTATTATTGCAAAACAAAACAAAAACACAACAACAAAACATCCAGAGATTACAGCTAAACAGAAGGACTCTGTACAAAAGCAGCGCATCAGGAATGCACTTTTCATCACAATGACACCGATCATATGCTCCCATCCTTTAACCTGCTTACTTGTACAAGCCCTGCGGCAGTCTGGACAACTTTCCTTTTTCAAGGCTCATCTTCTAACGCTTTCAAAATTCTCTGCGTTACTGAAACCAGCACATACACTGTCACAACACGCTGCTGAATTAAGTACACGCTGAATTAAATACAAAGAGATTGTTTTGTGTTCTCTCTCCAAAGTTTACCATCCTGTTAGTGGCTCTTACCTAGTTTATATTCATCGTTACAGCCTCTGCAACGCAACCGTCTAATCAGCTCCAGTTTAGCTAGATACGGGCCTCGAAGTGGCCGAGCGCTCTTAGATTCTTCTGTTATTCTCTCTTCTATAAATTTCACAGCTTGCTCTATAGAATAGTGTACCTCTCCTTCCAAAGAGCTGTACAATTAAAGAGACAAAAGATTTTTATTTTTCCCCCGTTCCAAGGTCATTGACAACATATGTTCAGCATAGTCCCAGAATGCTCTTAAGGAAATCTGGCATGATGGAGTCTCTGATTCAATAACATGAAAAATAGGAACTGGAAGAGCTCTATGGAGTACAAACCACTACTTATACAGCTGTTTCCAACAAACTATTGCCAGCCTTCAAAACAAAGTAGGGAGAAGACATCATGTGGAGCCTGATGTCAGGAAGTCAACCAAAGACAGAGACAGCACTGGAGGCAAAAAGTTCTCTCTAGCACAAAGGAAAAAATCACAGCAGAACTGTTGACTTACTGTTCTTCTTCCAGAGGAGGTGTCCAGGATTCATCTATGAGTTGAAATACTGAATCAAAGTAGGTTATATAGAACTGCCAATCATCTGAGCTGAAACAAAAAGCCGACACAAAACAACGTTTAGGGAACTGCCAAAACAGTAACTCACTTCTAAAACTGCATTCCTTGCAAAAACTGAATTTAAGGAATAGCAAAGATTTTATTAGAAAAAATACAAGCGTACTAGAAATCTTTTCTCCTTTAATAAATCTTGCAACTACAGTTCTGACAAAGGCTCCTTCCCGTGACCTCTACCACAAATCCTTCAGAATTCTATTTTGTTGCCTTCTTCCTCAGCCATTGGAGTATAAATATTTGGAAATACTCTCAGAACCTCTTACATTCTTCTGCTTTAACCACCATTTGCAAGAACTACTGAAGAAGGCAATTCATAACCAGTCAGGGCTTTTTCCTTCAGTTCTCAGTAAGATTGCAGAAATATCTCACTTTTTCAGCAGTAGTCTTCTTGATAGCGCATTGCACTCTGGCCACCTACACAGCTTCTTGTACATTGCCATACACTTGTTCTCACGGCTTTGGAGCTCACTTGTCAACTTCTCTAAATTAAAAACAGAAGGGCAAATTTATTTAATCAGTGCATTTCCTTCTGTTACTATAAAGCATCAAAGCATCTTATTATAGTCAAGGATGCAAAGCAGTAAGACAACAGAAGACTCTCGAAGGCTGGAAAGGCCATATTTCCTATGTAAGTCTTCACAACCCAATTCCTTAAAACCTGCAAGAGCATTTTAATCACCAAAAAGAAACAGTCCACAAAAATCAAGGCTGTAGGATAAGCATACTGTTGCAAAATTCACTGCTGAATATGATTCTTAACTCTTATAAGCATTCGGGTAAAATCAGTTTGCACAAGAGAACCTCCAGAGTTTGCTTCAATGTCTGAAACTGGTGCTAAGAAGCAAGCTTGCTTACAGGTGTTCCCCTCCCACCCTGTAGCCAGTGGACAACCTGAAGCAAAAGAGCCATTGTTCCACCATGTCTGTGATTATTAATTGACAGAAGAAGTTACCTCCTAGTTTTCCTCTCACAACATCTAAGGCTTCCTGATATTTCTCCAAACGTTCCAGAATCATGTAGTAAAGTTCAACCTTAGAAGAAAGATCAGATTGCAATGAAACTTGCTAGTAAAACAATATACAGGTATGCCAAGAAAGTGACTTGTGTTACTATCATTGGAAGGAGAAGACAGCAAGGACTGCAAAGTTATCTTTAGTATCCCAAGGGTGGAGCATTCAGGAATTTAGGTCTTTTTTTCCATTATCAGTCCTAAAATATCTCTCGGGGCCTCCCAGGGAGCAAAACCAAGTACTTCATCAAGTCAAATCAAATGCCAAAGAATTTCCTTGGCCACACTCTTTCACATCCCTCCCCACCCTCTGCTTCATATCCTTCTGTACCACTACATTCACATTTGATTCCAGAACACTACTGATTATTATCTTGGCAAACTTAAAATAAGCAATTTCCTTTAACACTGCACTCCTTGTCTCAAAAATGTTGAAATCAAGCTGAAAAAATAATCTGCAGGTCTTACTTCAGCCTCCGCTTCGATCTTATCCTCTTTTACCATTTTTTCCACCATTCTCTCAGCTAGCGGCAAAAACATCGTCTTCGAGAGGTTTTCATCCTGTGCTGAAATAGACTAGAGAAAGGAAGAACTACTGTAACAGATCATCAACTCTTATGTTGTCCCATACATTGCTTTCCCCTGCGCTCCATGGGAAGAGAACAAAGCCAGATGCTTTAACCCCTCCCCCCCAAATTCAGAAATACCATCCATAGACGCAGAGAGCAACCACACCGTTAAACAGGCAGCAATAAAACTAGCGAGCTGAAACACTCCCTCTTAACTGTACTGCCTAGAGACTCATGCATCTAGGCACACAATAGCAATGGCAAATAACATGTAGCAAGAACACGCTTGTATTTTCCATGGCACAGTATTCTGGAAATCGTAATTAACAACTCCGTGCTTATTTGCTTGGCCAACGATTTGTCAGGTTGTTTAACTACTGCTTGAAACTATCTCAGCTAACACAGCACAGCTTATCTGCTATCTATCATTGCAGATCTTCTGCAATCTGAAAGACATGCTAAGTCCAGCACTCCTAAAGCCTTTGTAGTCTAGGTACAAAGAGGCACAGTTGTGCCTAAGAGGCTACAGACAGTACCTTTCTAACTTAAGAGCCAGTAGGGTAATAGCCAAGATAGGAAAAGAAGTTGTAAAACTGTAAGATAGACCAGTTAAGCTGCATTAAAAAAAATACAGCATTTGTTTTGAGCCACATCAGTAATGTGATTTCAGGAAGGTTCCACCCTCCCAGCATCATACAGAAATGGTTCAGATATTTTACTTAAGGTATCTCTAATATTTTCACTCAGAATATTTCTATGTTTGTAGTACACCTGCAGTAAAAGTCAAACTAATTTTCAACGCTGTACAGACCTGCATAATCAGGCTCATCACGGACCAAAAATAGTAAGGATTTTTGGGTACAATCTTATAAAGTGCCATTCCAGCCTGAAAAATAAGACAGATTAATTATTCCTAAAACATCTGTTTATGAACTCTCATGACAGACAATGCCAATTAAGCAGCAATGATGGCAGCAAGCAACTTGAAAACAGCAACTAGATGGGAGAGCTTTTAATCAGCCCATAAATCCTTCCTGTACTTAACACATCGCTGAAGAAGAAAGAGGGTGAAAGTTTTAAGGATGAAGCAAGTTTGACAAGGAACAGCAATGAGCATGTGTATCTATGACTGCATGAACAGATGACAGCTTTAATTAGAAATGGTAACTGCATCAGGAAGCAGAAGATTTATTCGTTAAGAGCAAGCAAGATATTTCCAGCACTGATTTTTTTTCAGGCTGCAAAAAATTAACTTGGACTTTTGGGATATTCAGTGACACAATGTATCAAGCAAGAAGAACAGGCTTTCAGTCCTTTAACACTGTACTGACACACACACACCTTTTTAGCAATAATCCTTTAACTTGGTGTTATATAATCATCAGGGGAATACCACACCCTATCAGAGGGTGCAAGATTCAGACCTTAACACCAAAGAGTCATGCTTTCTTTCCAGGTAACTTGAATATAAGTAACACCAAAAAGCAGCTCTCTATCAATCAAGATCCAGACTTAAGATCAGATACATAGTAATGCTGTATTTTTCATCTTTCTTAATATGCCTACATAAAGTTTGCCACCTTGATAAACGTCGTGTACATCAATAGCTTTGCCCTGTCTACAACTTGAACTCAAGCAGCTTACAAGCTGGGCTAGAACAGAGAATAACACTACAGCTCAATATTTTCTTCCAGTTATTTAAACCATACATATAAAAATTCAAGTCACCTTAACACAGTGGAAGCAAGGAGCTTAGGAGTCATTTACTTGGCTTTTTTTTTTTTTTTTAATACAGAAGAACGAACACACATGTTTTGAAAAGAATCTTCCATTTATAGGCATTCTCCAGGCACCTAATTTGGAAGCGATGAAAACAAAACCAACCAGCATGACAACACTCTGCCAACTGAGAAGATGAACTTGAAGTACTTTTAGTTTGCCTTCACTGAATCGCAGCATGTTCAAGCCTAATTGTATGTCAGATTTCAGAGGTAAGAGCATGGGCAAGATTGTTTTTGCTAAAGACAACAGTAAATTAAGGAATAAATCAAGACTGAAAGCATGGAACAGAAGATCTTGCTAGACCTTCTTGTATCTATTCCCAAATTGCTTTATAATACACAGTAACTACCACACTGTTCAAGACAGACAAAAACCTCCTGTTCCAAAATCACCCATCAATGCAGATATGCACACAATCATTCTACTCCTTTTAAGGAAAATGAAACATTTATCTTCATATAACCCACTCCCTAAAACAGTGATATTTCCAGCCCTTCTGCAATAACAAACACAGCGTAACTTCTGAACCAACTCAGCCTACCTTTCTGGACGATTACATGCAGCTTGAAGAGGCATTAACAGTGTTTTAAACAACAGAAAAAAAGAGGTTTGTGACACCTCAAAATGACCAGAACATGAACCATTGATCATACCTGTTGCATCTTCTTGTATTCTCCAACCCTGGCATAGGCCATGAAGAGATGAGAGTGATACTCTTCACTGTTGGGGACTTTCTTTACAGCTGCCTCATAAAGTTTAGTTACAAGTTCCGCTAAACCAAAACCAGATGCTTGAGTTAAGACACATATGGGACTAAATTTAAAGTACAGCTACCTAAAGATAGCATCAGTGATACTCTGAAGAGTAATCTAATTATGCTCATTAACCACAGAAATGGTACTCACTCCTCTAAGACCCCAAATACTACGAACAGTAGTCTAAGGAGGGAACCGCTTAAAAAAACAAACCAAGAATAGTTTAACAGCAGCAATGGGTTTGCTCAGAAATGCTTTTAAGTACTTTCCTTGAGCAAATTTATCTATTTTGGACCATTATACTGAATCAAAACTTCTGGTCCTGGCAGAATGACTCCACATGACTTACATGTCAAAACACAAAACATTTTTAGAGCTTGATATCAAGTTAGTTACTCTTATTGCAGGTTTGTCCAGGTGAGTTCTCTCTCTTTTCTCAGGTGCACTCTTAGGAAGTGAAATACTTCACACTGTATTTCTTAGTAATAGGTCTATCATGACAAAATAATTAGGACACTATGATAAGCAAAACTTTGTTCTCATCCTTCCAACATTTTTCTTCCTTAGATATACAGTCATACCTCAATGTAATACTAAAAATGACAAGTGGTTTGGCTTTCACCGCTTTCATATAGTTTACATATCACTGATGTCTATTTCTACAAAAGTTGTTCCACCCCATTGTCATTTGCTCCAGCAATTCAACAGGAAATATTACCACCACCAAGAACCACAGGCTCACAGAAACTGTAGAGCTGTAGATAAGCAGTGCGTGAGGTCTGGATTCTTTCATACAAGGGCATGCAATTCTACTCAGTCAATCATTCACAATTTAAAATTTTATAATACTGTATTGGTACAAGGATCTGACTTCACAAAGGTAAAATCAAATGGGAGGCCAGGATTTCCCTTCTGTTTGTTACACAGCTTATCAAGGCCTGAACCCCTTGACTACAGTCTAACAGTATAACAGAGATTTGTCATCTCTATTACATATGACAACAAATCCTTTCATTTAAACAACAAAATAAGTAAACTCAGGCTGATCATGATGGACAATTATGGCATGCCATTCGTTTAGGAACTGTGCACACAATAACGTTAACGAGAGAAGCAAGGTTCTTTGCTTTATGGTGATCATTAGAGCCTTAGAGATATTTATAACATGTCATTTAAATTCCCCAGCCTCTTAATAACATGTTTGAACGTACTCGAACTCTGGACTTCATACACTTCCCATGAAACTGTGGGTCACGTATACTTTTGAAAGAACATAACTATGATTTTTTAAGAGAAGCAAAGGAAAAAGCTTACGTCTATGCATTTCCCGGTAAAGAATAGTTAGTGCTTGCAAGGAATTATCATCTGTGGGTTCAAGTGCTGCTACTTCTTGTGCCAGAGCATACGCTTCATCTTGCTTGCCAGTTCTCTGCAAGCCAATTGCCTTTAGAACCTATTGATATAACACAGAGGCAACTGTTAAAAACAAAGTTGGCACTTACCAGTGAAAACCTTCTCATTCCTCAAGAGGAGAAGGTTTGCCCAAGCACCTAATTACTTCTAGAGAACTTAAGTTTTTAATGAAGCTTCTAACCCATATGGCTGTAGTGGAAGATTTCCAAATGCAAGCTGCATCAAATAGCATGGCTTTGCATTTCTTAATACACATGCAGGCCACTAAGGCATTGGCTGCAACTTAGTTTTTCCTATCTGCAGGCTCAAAACTGACCAGTCCTGCCAATTTTTATTTTTTCTTTTAATAAGCAGACAGAGAAAAGTCACATAAATGAGATTCAGGTCAATGACGCTCACTTCAGCCTGGGAAGCTTCCAAGATGTAGAAGTAATATGAACTGTAGAGGAAAATCCATAGGGAAAAATAGAAAGATACTCACGTGTTCAGGAAACTGAGGAACAAAACTCTTTTCCCTTCAGCAGGGGCATAGCGGGGAGGACAGTGAATGAGAAGCAGAAGAGCAAATGCCTCAAAAAACACCTTATTATGTTTCACTAAGAATTACACCTTCCAAATAAACTACTACAAATAGGTACCTCAACTTAAGGTCTAAATGAGGCATTTTTAAGGCACAGCTCATCTGCCCTGGTTGCTCGCAGTGGCTCTGACAGGGATCTAGACAATTAGCACAGGTGTAGCCACTTACACTAGTCATCAGAGGCACCCTCCCTGAGAGGATCGGCAGGATTTTTCAGGCAAACAAAGATTTGCATGTATTAGAATAGTCAGATGTTCCAGAGTGTTCCGAATATGCTGTGGTCTCTGGAAGATCAGACCACAAAAAAGCATAGCAGAGCACTGCAAATCTCAAACTACGCTCAACCAGTGCGGCCAGTGAACAATCACGCTTACCTTTGCACAGTGAAGATCCTTGTGTTTTTTGAGCAGTTTATCTGCTTGCTGGATTGCCATTTTATTATTGCCATTATCAAGGTAATCTGAATAAGGAGAACATACACAGTATTAAAACAGAACACAAAACCATTCTAGAAGGCTACCTCTAATTTTACCGAGGGCTATATGCTGTTAGGGCAGTAGTGCAAAACGCATTCTCCCTGTACAATTATTCCTAAACCAAACAGTCAGGCAATGTGTCATTTTGTAGACTAAGAATTCACCTTGCTGTACTAGTTCTAGTCATCCAAACAAACAAGCTTTTGTAATTACCCCATGTAGGTCATCATACCAACAAAAGAGCTGTATAACAGTGGATTCTGCAGCAACAGACCTTCACACGTAAGGGAGATTTTGCTCTTCACTTCAGGAAAAGTAGGAATTAATTGGGTGTGCTGTTGGGAGACTTCCAGTGACTTTTAATGGGCAGTAGGTCAGAAACCACGCACTTGCAATCTATCAAAGTATGAAGTGAGATCAATTACTTATCCACATGTTCTGTATTTGAGGCAGAGCAAGACTCTCCCCTAACAGAATACCACTGTACTTAAACACAGCAATTCTAAAGACAAAGAAGTGGAGATACCCTGCTATCCAGTAGCACAACACTTTACCTGTAAAAAAAATTCTGCCTGAAGACCATTTTCTCCTTCTTTCAGCTTTGTATTTTAAATGTCAGCTTCCCCTATACCACATTATCATGTTTCAGACAACTACAAACAAGCAATTTTAGGTCAGAGCACAGGCCCAATGTGCTTTCCCTCTCTCAAAAATTAATACTTATGAACCTAAACCTAGCAGAAAAACTGTGCTGCACCTGACATGCCAACAAGGGAAGGGTCTGCTCACACTGTTCTGGCCTCTCCCCTAACAAATCATGAGCAGATCTAATGCTGGAATATTGAAATTATATTATACATCCTTTTCTCTTCAAGACCGCAGCTCTCATTATGAGACAGAACTCCTAATGAGTCAAGAGGTGACCTTTAGTAATTCCTCGGTACATTGTACAAAATGTGCATCGATACTAATGAGATTTATATTCGGCAGCTTTAATGTTTGCTTCCATGGCCAAGTGGTGCAGATTTAAAGTAGAGCTAATTGGACTCCTGAGACCATACAGACAAAACCTCAAATGAGGCTGCCTGCCCGCACTAACCAAAACAAAATGTTGCTGTATCAGATATTCAGACAATTTGAAACTGTAATACAGTGCCTTTACACAAGTTAGCGGGCCACTGTAACCTATGGAAACCTGGGCATCACCTTTAACCTTAAAGCTTCAGCAGAGACTTCTCAGTGAAGAGGTTTTAAATATTCTGCAACAGAACATCCCGACGATCTCCCCACACACAGGCAGAAATTTCTTGATTTAAGGATCCGTGTTATGAGTTTCACTGGCACACCAATTACCGCCAGCCTGCGCTGCCTGCCTCGGGGTTGTTTAACAGCTCGCTGCACCGATAGCATCTCTGCCTTAGGTTGTCTGAAGTAAATCAAATAAACCACAAACCTCTCTAAACTGCACAATAAAAAGATTATATTTTGTAACAAGGAATAAGTTTGTTGGAAGCCAAAGCGGTTGGCAACTCCCAAAGAAATTCCAACTATGGGAAAAAAAAACGTTTAAGTCTACACTAGCTACAAGTCTGCAGGGGGTCACGTTCAATCGCTGTAAATGCAACACGTGAACCTACAGGTGAATGCAGACAAATTAAGACAAATGATAAGCACATCTGTCAACGAGCTCCAACTAATCAAGGCACAAGGTGCAAAATGAAAAGCGCTTTTTAAAGATCAAACTTCAACCTCATGCTGCACACCTCCTGCCTACAGCTTCTGTGAGGCCGTGCTTTTACCTGTGTGAGAAGGTACACTTTGATGAGGGTTCTGCAGCACCAAAAAGGAATTCTGACCTCACAGTGCAGAAGTTGCAGAAAGCATTTTAAAATCTCACTCAGTAACAGCTGTGCTCCAAAACCAATGCAAGGAAATACACATCACCTGGGTTAACATCAGTTCTATCAGCTTAAGAACAGACATTACATAATTTATAGCAAAAATAACTGCATGTTAATAAATACGGTAATCATAATACATACCCCAAAAAATGTTAAACCGCAGAGCTACAATCAATTATGCAACAAACTTTAAAACAACAGCTTGGCTTGATAAGAAGGGCAATCAGAGCTTCCCTTCATTTCTCCAGAACAGAGATGCAAACCCGAACCCAACTGTTCTCCTGTGACAGCAGTGCCCAGGCAAAGGGCATCCCAGAGCACGTCCATCCCAAAGCACATCCCAGAGGGCATCCCAGAACATGTCCATCCCAAAGCACATCCCAAAGCATGTCCATCTCAAAACGGCGACAGCTCTCTGTGCCTTTACCGGGAGAGGTATTGAAAGGAAAGGAGAGCGTTTTCTGGAATTACAATCCATTTTCCTATTTCAGAGAAGGAATGACTGTAGCCTGGGGAATCATATTTTCCTCTTTCTCCGTATTTGCATACACACAGAAACTTGTTAACAATTTCTTAAGCAATCTCAACTGTACGCAACATCGCTGGAAACGTTTGGGGCAGCTCATGCGAGAGCTTTCCCAACACTACTGCTCCTCTTAACTACTTCGCTCATCTTCAAATTAATTTCCATAACAAAGTAATTAGCCTATGCCACTCCGCATGCAACTTTAAAGCATCCGTGACCGCTCGTATGCTTCCGTTACACGAACGAATCAACCCCTAACTCCCCGCGCAGAGCGATGCGCAGGGGCAGGCGCGGGACGAAGCGGCTCCACTAAGAAATCAAACGGAGACCGAAAGACGGAGGTGCGGAGAGCGCCGGGAACGGCACCGAGCGCGGTGCCCACGGGCGGGCGGCGGAACAGAACCCCGGCACCGCGAGGCGGGAGGCCGCAGCGCCGGGCGGAAGGGGCGGCCTGGCGGCACGCACCGGGCCC
>JANHGO010000075.1:35646305-35657151 GCA_024606505.1 Aquila spilogaster | reverse complement strand
TCAGGGTTATTGCCGGGTTTTTTTTTTTTTTTTTTTTTTTTTTTTTTTTTTGAACCAGCAGACAAGTCTGAAGTAAAGGAGAACTGCTGTGTTCTCCACACAACTGTGATTATTAATTGTCAGAATAAGTTACCTCCTAGTTTTCCTCTCACAACATCTAAGGCTTCCTTATACTTCTCCAAACGTTCCAGAATCATGTAGTACAGTTCGACCTTAAAAGAAAGATTAGACTGCAATGAAATTTGCTAGTAAAACAATACACAGGTGTGCCAAGAATAAAGTGGCTTGTGTTACTGTCATTAGAAATAGGAGATAGCCAGGCCTGCAAAGCCATCTTTAGCATCCCAGAGGGTGGAGCATTCAGGAATTTAGGTCTTTTTTCCATTCTCAGTCCTGAAGTTTCTCTTGGGGCCTCCCAGGGAGCAAAACCAAGTACTTCCTCAGTCAAATCAAATGCCAAAAAATTTTCCTGGCCACACGATTCCAAATCCCTCTCAACCCTCTGATCTTGGTTTTTCTTCTGTCCCGCTACATTCACATTTATTTCCAGAACACTACTGATTATTATCTTGGAAAACCGTTAAAATAATCAACTTCCTTGAACAGTGCATTCCTTGTCTCAATGTTCAAATCAAGCTGAAAGTATCTGCAAGCCTTACTTCAGCCTCAGCTTCAATCTTATCCTCTTTCACCATCTTTTCCACCATTCTCTCAGCTAGTGGCAAAAACATCGTCTTTGAGAGGTTTTCATCCTGTGCTGAAATAGACTAAGGAAGAGAAGAATTATCGTAAGAGCTCATCAACTTTTTGTGTTGTCCCACCCACTGCTTTTTTCCCCATTAGAAGAGGAAAAAAACCCAGGTGCTTCAATTCCACCACCCCCAAAAAACCACACATTCAGAGCTGCCATCTGTCACATGCAGAGAGCTCTGTTAAAAGGCAGCAATAAAACTAGTGATATACTGAAAAGCTTGCTCTTGATTACATTGTCCAGAGACTCATGCATCTAGGCACATAATACCCATGGCAAATAACAGGTAGCAAGAACACATTTGTGTTTTCCATGGCACAGTATTTTAGACAATGTGATTAATGCCCCCATGCTTATTCGGCCAACACTGTCAGGTTGTCTGATTAGTGCCTGAATCTGCTATATCAACTAACAGCAGCACAGCTGATCTGCTGTCTATTCTTGCAGACTTTCTGCAGTCTTAAAAGACATGCTAAGTCCAGAGCTCTCATTTATCTCCTCCTAGAGCCTTTATAACCTAGTTACAGAGAGGAACAGTTCTGACTAAGGAGCTGCAGATATCTGAGGTTTTATTCATTAGCTCTCTAACTAAAGACGGTAAGGTACTAGTCCAGATGAGAGAATAATTCAAGTTGTATAAATGTGGTAAGGCAGACCAGTTAAGTTGCATTATAAAAACACTAGAGCATTCATTTTGGACCACATCAATAGTGCTACTTAAGGAGGGCTCAGTCATTCTCCCAGCATCATACAGAAACAGTTCAAATACACATTCTGCTTAAAATAATCTCTAATATTTTCACTCAGAACATTTCTGTATTTGCACTATACCTGCAGTGAAAGTCAAACTCATTTGGAACACTGTACACACCTGCATAATCAGGCTCATCACAGACCAAAAATAGTAAGGATTTTTGGGTACAATCTTATAAAGTGCCATTCCAGCCTGAAAAATACAAGACAAAGTTTCATCATTCCTGAAACGTATCTGTTTACAGGCTCTCATGACAGAGAACACAAGCTAAGCAGAAATGATGGCAGCAGACAACGCAGAATTAGCAACTAGATGGGAAGACTTCTATCAATCCATGAGCCCTTCCACCCTAATACACATTGCTGAAGAAGCAAGCAGAGGGGAAAATATTTCAAAGATCAAGTACTTTGTGTAGGTCTGACAAGAAACAGCCATGAGCATGCACACACGTGATTGCCTAAACAGATGATAGCTTTAATTAGAAGTGGTGTATTGGCTTTGTGTGGCAAGGTTTTGGTAGCGGGGGATGGTTACAGGGGTGGCTTCTGTGAGAAGCTGCTAGAAGCTTCCCTTGTGTCCAACAGAGCCAATACCAGCTGGCTCCAAGATGGACCCGCTGCCGGCCAAGGCCAATCAGCAACAGTGGTAGCGCCTCTGTGATAACATATTTAAGAAGGAAAAAAAAGTTGCTGGGACAGACAGAAACAGCAGCCAGAGAGAGGAGTGAGAACATGTAGTAAGAGAAACAACCCTGCAGACACCAAGGTCAGTGAAGAAGGAGGGGGAGGAGGTGCTCCAGGCACTGGAGCAGAGATTCCCCTGCAGCCTGTGGTGAAGACCATGGTGAGGCAGGCTGTCCTCCTGCAGCCCAGGGAGATCCACGGTGGAGCAGATATCCACCTGCAGCCCATGGAGGACCCCACGCCGGAGCAGGTGGGTTCCCGAAGGAGGCTGTGACCCCGTGGGAAGCCTGTGCTGGAGCAGGCTCCTGGCAGGACCTGCGGATCTGTGGAGAGAGGAGCCCACGGAGCAGGTTTTCTGACAGGACTTGTGACCCTGTGGGGGACCCACGCTGGAGCAGTGTGTTCCTGAAGGACTGCACCTCATGGAAGGGACCCATGCTGGAGCAGTTCGTGAAGAACTGCAGCCCGTGGGAAGGACCCATGTTGGAGAAGTTCGTGGAGGACTATCTCCCATGGGAGGGACCCCATGCTGGAGCAGGGGAAGAGTGTGATGAGTCCTGCCCCTGAGGAGGATGAAGCGGCAGAAATAACGTGTGATGAACTGACCGTAAACCCCATTCCCCGTCCCCCTGTGCCGCTGGGGGGGTTGGTAGAGAAGCCGGGAGTGAAGTTGTGCCCAGGAAGAAGGGAGGGGTGGAGGGAAGGTGTTCTGAGATTTAGTTTTATTTCTCATTACCCTACTCTGGTTGATTGGTAATAAATTGAGTTAATTTTCCCCAAGTTGAGTCTGTTTTGCCCAGGACGGTAACTGCTGAGTGATCTCTCTTGTCCTTATCTCGACGCACAAGCCCTTTGTTATATTTTCTCTCCCCTGTCCAGCTGAGGAGGGGGGAGTGATAGAACAGCTTTGGTGGGCACCTGGCGCTCAGGGTCAACCCGCCACAAGTGGTAACTACATCAGGAAGCAGAAGACTTATTCTTTAGGAGAGGGGGGGATATTTCCAGTGCTGACTTTCACTAGTATGCTCAGTCAGTGCTAAAAGGCACACCAAAGCACATGCCTCCCTCATGTAAGCAACTGCCCTCCAACACTTGTTTCATACATATACACACTCAGATACCTGAAACATGAGGTCACTTATACGTGCAAAGCAGTGGTTAAGCAAAGGTCGAGCTGAAAGCTTGGCTTCATCAAAGCACAGCCAAAGTATTCAAGATTTTCTAGCCTAACACATGAACAGTTCATGTTTGTTCTCACATGTGTCTCACAACACATTTGTCTCACAGATTTCCAGTGCCTGTATATAACGGACAACATTTTTACCCATATAAAATCTGTAATTAATTTTCAGAAACTACACATAATACAGTCTACTACCACAGATGGACTTCTGTGCTGATTTCCAGACTGCAGTCTCAGTTTGCATATTCCAGTACTTTCAGTTGAAATACCCCAGAACACAGGACACTGAGGTTTATTTTTACTCTCCAGTCAGTTAGCATCCACACACTCTTTGAATCTCTAAGTCCTTAGCTCAAATGCCCAGGCCAATCTGGAACATCCCGCTCTGACAATGTCTGGATAACTTAACTAGATACGTGTTTGTATGACATTTTAAACATACAAAAGGTCATATAAATGTTAAAAGTCGTTATCTGTGCAAGACTGGTATTTTTTTCTACTTGTGGTTGTACACAGGAGTACAATTAACATACAGTCATGTCTCTGGAGTTTAGATTGTCATATGAAGCTTGTAATTTCACGTACATTAGTAACTTAGTCCATATCTACAGCTTGAACTCAAACAGCACACAAGTAGGGCTACAATGGAGAATAACACTTCTGCTGAATATATTTTTAGTTATTTAAACCAAACTTGTATAAAAATTCAAGTCACCTTAACACAGTGGGAATGAGAGGGAGTTTAGAACTCATTTACTTGGCTCTCTGTGCTTTTTTATACAGAACAGTGAGCACACATGCTTTGAAAAGAATCTTCCATTTATAGGCATTCTCCAGGCACCTAATTTGGAAGGGATGAAAACAAAACTAACCAGCATGACACTGTTCTGCCAACTGAGAAATAAGATGTACTTAAAGGAAGGGCTTTTTACTTTTTCTTCACCAAATTGCAACCAATACAAGCCTAGTTATATGTTAGATTCTAGAGGTTAGAGCGTGGGCAAGATTACTCTTCCCAAACATACCAGCAAACTAAGGAGTAAATCAAGTCTGAAGACAAGGATCAGAAGAGCTTGCTAGATCTTTTTCTATCTATTCCAGAATTCCTTTATAATACACCTCTTCATACATAACCACCATACTATTCAAGACAGATGGACAAAAGCCTCCCAAAATAACCAACATACTCTATCAGATCAGATATGCACACAAAAGGCACAGTTGTCCTATCCTATGTAAGGGAAAGAAAGCATTTGCCTTCAGATAACCCATCCCCTAAATAACGGTCTTCTAAGCCTTTCTGTAAAAAATAACATAGAGTATAACTTCTGCATTAACCCAGCTTAGCTTTCTGTAAGATTACATGTAATATGAAAAGGCATTAACAGTAAGATGTATAGAAAAAGACACCTTAAAATGACCAGAACACAAATTGTTGATCGTACCTGTTGCATTTTCTTGTATTCTCCAACCCTGGCATAGGCCATGAAGAGATGAGAGTGATACTCTTCACTGTTGGGAACCTTCTTTACAGCTGCCTCATAAAGTTTAGTTACCAGTTCCGCTAAACCAAAACCAGATGCTTGAGTTAAGACAAATTTGGGAATAATTTTAAAGCACAGCTACCTAAACATAGCATCAGCGATACTCTGAATAGTAATCTAATTACACTCATCAACCACAGAAATGGTACTCTCTCTCCTTGAAGACCCCAAGCACTACAAACTGTAGTCAAAGGAGGAAAGTGCTTAAAAAAACCAAACCAACCAACCTCAAAATAGAGTTAACAGCAACAGCCAAACTTCTCAGAAGCACTTAAGTCTTTTTCTTAAGAAAGTTTATCCATTTTTCAGCATTAAACTGAATGAAGATTTCTACTCTTGGCAGAATGACTGCTCCACATGAATTATTTATCAAAACACAGCACATTTTCAGAGCCTAATATCAAATTAGTTGCTCTTATCGCAGGTTTACTTACGTTAGTCATATTCTGTTATTTCCCAATTGCCTATTTTAGTACTCTTAACAAGTCAAATACTTCACACTATACTTTTTAATAATAGGTCTATCATGGCTAAATACTTATGGTATTATAATATGCAAAACTTCCTTACATTTTCACCCTTCCAGATTTTTTTTCCTTACACACACAACCATATCTCAGGGTAGCATTAGAAAACCAAATGTAATTTGTCTTTCACATAGTTTACATATCCTCAACACACATACATAAAACATCTAATTACAATCTTCTTGCAGGACCAAAAGTGGAAGTGCCTAACACCCACTATTTCCTTTCTGAGTTATAAACCTAAAAGTTAGAAACCTGAGCTTAACACTCAGGCAAGTTGTTTAGAATCACAGAAAGGCTTTTGACATTTTCAGGGGTTTAAGCTGAAGTCACATATACACACAAAAATCTCGTATTATTCAAGAAACGATGCTTTAACTCCACATATACATACACACACAAAGAAATTAAAAGAGCATAAGCAATTGCTGTATCGCAGACTGATACCAAATACCTATTTCCACAAAAGTTGTTTCACCTCACTGTCATTGCTCCAGCAATTCAACAATAAACATTGCTACCACCACCAAGAACCACAAGAAGCTGCCAGAAACAACAACTGTTTAGAGCCGTAGATAAGCAGTATATAAGGTCTGGCTTCTTTCAGAAAAGCACATGCAATTTCACTCCGTCACTCAAACATTCAGGATTTAATCTTTTTAAAATACCGTATCACTACAAGGAACCATAGCGAAAAAACTAATCTGGTCAAATTCAGAGGCCAGGATTTCCCTTCTGTTTGTCACACAGCATCTTGAGGCCTGAACACCTTGACTACAATCTCACAGCATTAAGCACAGTCCAAACCACAGACGATGTGATTTGTCGTCTCTACCACATACAACGACAACAAATTCCAGTAGCTTTCATTAAAAAAAAAAAGTGATATCATAGGCTGATCGTGATAGACGATTATTAGCATGCCACTCATTTAGGAACTGTGTACACAATAATGTTAACGAGAGAAGCTTGAACAAGGTTCTTTGCTTTATGGCGATCACTAGAGCCTTAAGAGACATTTATAACAGGCATCATTTAAATTCTCCAAGTCTCGTAACACACCTATACACAAACCCTGGATCTTTCATGTTTCCACGAAACTGCAGGTCCCATATACTTCTGGAAGAACGTAAATAATTATGATTTTTAAGAGAGGCAAAGGTAAAAGCTTACGTCTATGCATTTCCCGGTAAAGAATAGTTAGTGCTTGCAAGGAATTATCATCTGTGGGTTCAAGTGCTGCTACTTCTTGTGCCAGAGTATACGCTTCATCTTGCTTGCCAGTTCTCTGCAAGCCAATTGCCTTTAGAACCTATTGACACAACACAGAGGCAGCTGTTAGAAACACAGTTGGCAGTTACCAGTGAAAATCCTCTCAGTCCTGGTGAGGAGAGGCTTTGCCTCACCACCTCAATACTTGTCCAGAACTTCAGGTTTTATTAAGCTTCTAATCCATATGGCTGTAGAGGAAAACTTCCAAATGCAAGCTACATCAAATAGTGTTGCTTTGCATTTCTTAACAAATATGCAGGGCACTCCAAGATATCAGCTGCCACTCAGTTTTCTCTACTGCAGACTGAAAACTGACTAGTCCTGCCAATTTTCATTTTTTTCTTTCAATAACTGGCCAGAGAGAAGTGACATAAATGAGATTCAGGTCAGTGACACTCACTTCAGCTTGGGAAGCTTTCAAAACATAGAAGTGGTATGAACTGTAGAGGAAAATCCACAGGGAAAAGAGAAAAGTAGAAAGATAGTCGTATTTTCAGAAAACTGAGGAACAGAACTCCTTTCCCTTCAACAGGGGCACAGCAAGGAGGGCCGCGAACAAGAAGCAGAAGAGCAAACGCCTCCAAAATCACCTTGTTACATTTTGCTAAGGACTACACCTCCCAAGGAAATGTTTTGGTCTAAACTACTACAGAGAGATATCCCAAAGATATCCCAACTTAAGGTCTAAGAGGCATTTTTCAGGCACAGCCCATGCACCAAGGTTGCTTGCAGTGGCTCTGACAGGGAGCTAGACAATTAGCTCAGGTGTAACCAATTACACTCTAGTCATTAGAGGCACCTCACCAAGACGATCCATACAAGTTTTCAAGCAAACACAATGTTGCGTGAATTCGAACAGCCAGAGATGTTCCAGAGGGTTCAGAAAACACTGTGGTCTCTGGAAGATCACGGACACTGCTCAAAAGGCACAACAAAAACACTCCACATCTCAGAGCTATGCTCACCAAACCAGGTCAGTGCACCGCAGTCACGCTTACCTTTGCACAGTGAAGATCCTTATGTTTTTTGAGCAGTTTATCCGCTTGCTGGATTGCCATTTTATTATTGCCATTATCGAGATAATCTGCGTAAGAAGAACATATATAGTATATATAACAGAACACAAGACCATTCTGGAAAGCTACCTCTAATTTTACTGTGGAGTATGTGCTGTTAGGCCAGTAGTGCAAACCACATTTTCCTTGTACAATTACTACTAAGCCAAATGTTCAGGAAACATGCCATTTTGTAGATGAAGTATTCATCTCCCTCTACTAGTTTTAGTCATTCAAACAAACAAGCTTTTGTAATTACTCCACATAGATCATTACAGCAACAAAAGAGACATATAATAGAGCAGGTTCTGCAGCAACAGCTCTTTGCTAGCAATGGAGCTTAGGCTCTTTGCTTCAGTAAAAGTAGAAATTAATTTGGTCTGCCTTTGGGAGACTTTCAATGACTTTCAACAGGCAGTAGGTTAGAAACTAAGCACTCACAATCTATCAAAGCATTAATTGAGAAGACCTACTTGTCCACAGGATCCATACTTCAGGCAGAACAAATCTGTCCCCTAACAGAATATCACTATGCTTTCTCCAGACTGGTTTTAAAGACGAAATATCCTGTGGGGATACCCCACTATCTAGTAAAACTTCAGCCATAGAAAACCCCTGCCTCGAGACCATTTTCTCATTTTTTTAGCTCGGTATTATAATTTTCAGCTTCACCTACAGTGAGTGCATCATCATGTTATTAGACAATTACAAACAAGCAATTTTAGATTAGACCATGATCACTATATGCTTCCTCTCCCTCAAAAATTAACACTTACTACCCAAAATGCAGCAGAAAAGCTTAGCGGCACCTGACATGCTGACAGGGAAGGGGTCTGCTCACACTGTTCTAGCCTCTCTCCTACCAAACTGCTAATAGAGCTAATACTAGTTAATTGAAATTACATTACACATCTTTTTCTCGTTAGGACTGTAGTTCTCATTATAAGAGAGAACTTTTACCAAGAAGAGGTGACCTTTAGTAATTCCTTGGTATATGGTACAAAGTGTGAATCTACACTAATGAGATTTATATTTGGCAGCTTTAACATTTGATTCCATGGCCAAGTAAGTGCTGCAGATTTAAAGTAGAGCTAATTGGGCTCCTGAGACCATACAGACAAAACCTCAAAGGAGGCAGCCTGCCCACGCTAACTAACCAAAACAAAATATTGCTGCATATGATATAGTTTGAAACTCTAATACACTTTCTTTATATGGGTTAGATGGCCATTTTAACTCATGAAAACCTGTCCACTACCTTTAACATTAAAACTTAAGCACAGATTTCTCAGTGAAGAGGTTTCAAAACTGTGGAACAGAACATCCCGACGATCTCTTCATACACCAGCAGAGACTTCTAAAGGATCTGTGTTGCACAGTTCACTTACATGCAAATTATCTGCCACACTGCACTGCCTGTCTTGGATTGTTTAACAACCATGCCGATAAGATCTCCGCTTTAGGTCTCCTAAAGTAAATCAAATAAACCACAAACTTCTCTAAACTGCAGCAGAATAAAAAGATTGTATTTTGCTAACAACAAGTAAGTTTGTTGGAAGCCAAAGTAGCTGGCAACTTCCAAAGGAATTCAAGCTGAAGGAAAATAAACTCAAGCCTATATTAGTTTAAAGTCCGTAGGTGGAGATGGTCAGTAGCTGGAAATGCAACATGTGAACCTTCAGGTGAAGGGAGAACAAATCAAGATGAAAGATAAACATAGCTGTCAAGGAACCCTGAGTAATCAAGGCACACAGTCCAAACAGAAAAGCACTGTTTTAAGTCAAGAACCAGACTTTCAATCTCATGCTGCACATCTCCAGTTTATGACTTTTGTGAAGTTGTGTACTTACCTCTTTAAGGACATACACTTTATTTTGTGTTCTGCAGCACCAAAGCCTGAATTCAAATCTTACAATGCAGATAACACTTTCTAGAACTAGCAGAAAGCTATTTTAAAGCTCTCTCCCTAATAGGTATACTCTCTGAAATGAATAGTGAAATACATCTCAACATCATCTGCTTTAATATTGGCTGAATTTACCCAGCTTTTTCTTTTAGGAACATTTAAAATCTTGCACAGGTTATAACACAAATAATTGCACATTAATAAAAATGTCAATCACAGCACATACAGAAAACTAAGGGAAAAACTTAAAATTGTTACATAAAGACAAACCGCGCAGCTGCACTCATAATTATGCAATGAACTTTAAGACAGCTGTGTGTTTACACTTCTAATCAAACAAAACAATCCTCCTCCATTACACTGGAATCCATCAGGGATGCAAGTCTATACCGCACTGTCCTCACTGCCCAAGCGGCAAAGGACATTCCCAAAGCACGTTCATCCCCAAATGAGGGCAGCTCTCCACATTTGTAGGGAAAGATTTTTTTTCTGGTGTTGAAAAAGTTGAGAACATTTTCCAAAATCTCTATCCAATCTTCAATTTTAGGGACAAAATGATACCGTAGCCCGGGGAAGCCGTTTTCTTTTTCTCTGTATTTGCATAAACAGAGACAAGCTTGTCTACAATCTCTTAAGCAATCCCAATTGCGTGTAATACCCTTGGAAATATCTGGGGACGGCTTAATACAAGAGGTTTCTTAACAAGACCATCTCCTAAATACTTCACTCCTGTTTCCCAATTAATTTTCATAACACCACAATTAGTCCGTGCCACAACCCTCCAACGTACAACTTTAAGGTTTCTGTGACCGCTCTTGCTCCTTTTATGAATTAATCCATTTCTAACGTCTCTGCAGCAGAAAACAAACGCCGACCAAAGTTACCTTGGCCGAGAGACAGAAGCACAGAACCACCACTACCGCCCGAGGAGAGCGGGACCGCCTGCGAGCGGGCTGCTCTCGCCCCTCCACGCCTTCTCCCGGACGCGGGCTGGGGGTTCCTGAGCGGGGAGACCAACCCCCCCAGGGCGGGGGCAGTTCGGAGGAAAGGGCCGCTGCCCGCTGGAAGACGGGCGGTGGGGACGGAACTCGGGTCCCCCCCGCCGCGGCCCAGCCAAACTCCCGCTTCCAGCCCCGGGCGGGCGGCCCGGGGGCCGGGCGGGGCGGGGGTG
>JANHGO010000075.1:35615541-35645931 GCA_024606505.1 Aquila spilogaster | reverse complement strand
GGGTCCGGTTAGCTCCGCGGGGCGGCGGCACGGCGCGACACGCCAGGCCGGGCCCGCCGGGGAAGGGGCCGCGCGCTCCATACCGTAGATGGGCCGCAGGCGCCGGTCGTTGGGGTCCTGCACATGGCCCCGCGCCGCCATGATGAGAGCGCAGAACCGCAGTGCGCAGCCGCCGGGCTGGGCCGCGCCGGGGGCGGGGGTAAAAGGGCCGGCCCCGCTGCGCTCCGCCCGCCCCGCTGTGCTGCGACATGACCGTGCGGGTACTGCGAGCGGAGCTGGGGATTCGTGGGGCGGCAGTGATGGCTTTGGTACTGTCCTTTTACTCCCATGGCTCGCAGCTGTGCTAAAAAGTGTTGGATCCGAAGCTACTGTGCTGTGTCTGAAGTTACCGTGCCGTTTCGGTTGCTTTATGCTAAGTTAAAGTTTTATATTGCTAGGAGCAGTTGCTCCCATCATCTCTGTGTGAGGGACCTTGGACTGGTGTGTTGATGTGGCTATCGG
This sequence comes from Aquila spilogaster, assembly GCA_024606505.1. Classification (NCBI taxonomy): domain Eukaryota; kingdom Metazoa; phylum Chordata; class Aves; order Accipitriformes; family Accipitridae; genus Aquila; species Aquila spilogaster. The sequence goes on along the minus strand of JANHGO010000075.1, from coordinate 35,645,430 downwards.
CTGCTGGGTGCTGCCTGGTGGTGTGTGAACGTTCACCTAGACAAGCACCAGTGTGTAACATCCTGTGGACCCTGATGGGGGTCAGACTGATTTTATTTAGTTCACAGAGTCATAGGATGGTTTGTGTTGGAAAGGGCTCTTAAAGACCATTTGGTCACACTGCCTGCAGTGCACAGGGATGCCCACAGCTCCAACAGCGCTCACAGCCCCGTCCCCTGACCGTGGCTGTCTGCAGGGACGGGGCACCACCACCTCTCTGGGCACCCTGTGCCAGTGCCTCATCACCCTCAGTGGAAACAACGTCTTCCAGTCTAAATCTTCCCTCTTTTAGTCTGAAACCATTTCCCCTTGTCCTGTCATAACAGATTCTGCTAAAGAGTCTGCCCTTTCTTATAACCCTGCTCTGGTTGGTTCTGCTTCAGTTCTACAGATGAGGGCTTTCTGCAGTCTATGGCTTTGAGTTTCTCCCTGCCAGGCCAAGTATGGGTGGGAGAAGCTGAGCACAAGCACATGTGTGTCCTTTGCGAGCAGCTCCTCGGCTGTGCTGTAAGTGGATTTCAGCATATGCCTTGGCAAGAGATCAGCTCATGGATGCAGAAAAGATGTGGTTACCCTTGTGTGAGCGGCCTTTTGTTTGCTTTTGGCTTTGGAAGAGGCGAGGTGAGGCATTACTCAGGAAGCAGTGCCTGAGTCCGGCTGGGTCCATATTGTGGAGGACTCGCATCTGCTTGTCAGTGCTGACTTTGCACTGCACCACGTGCAGCTGCACGCCGTGCGGTCCCTGCAGCTCCGTGCTTGTGCAACAGCTGCTGCCAGGCATGTCCTGAGACCATAGCGAAGATGTTACTTTTTCCTGCGTAAATATAGAAGATAACGTTTTTGAAATCAGGACAAGGTGGCACGGTTTCAAACCAGAAGAGGGGAGGTTTAGACTGGATAGAAGAAAAAAGCTGTTTGCACCGCGGGCGGTTGAGACACTGGCACAGGGCGCCCGGAGAGGTGGTGGTGCGCCGTCCCTGGGGACACCCAGTGCCAGGGGACGGGGCTGTGAGCGCTGACGGAGCGGTGCACTTGCCCGGGTTAGGGCACTTTTCAGAAAGCAGATGTTTTTCCTGCAGAAGGAAATCAAACAACGGACACAACTCCACGCGCAGTCCCCGCCCCCCCCGGCCACGCCGCCCCGGCGCGCACCGCCCTGCTCTCAGCTCGCACGGCGCGGGGCGGAGCCCGCTGCCCGGTGACGTCTGCGCCAGCTAATCGGTGCCGAGGGCCGTTTGACTGGTGAGCGGCAACCGCCTCACCCAATCAGCTCGCGGTGCGGCTCGCTGCTGGCCAATAGGACGCGGGGGGCGGGAGCGAAGAGGCCGGTAGGAAGCGCGGGGTCGGGTCCGCGTCCGGTGTCAGCGGCTCGAGAAGCGGCGGTGAGCGGGGCCGTGAGGGTGTTAGCCCCTGTCTGGCCGCTTTCCGCGTCGCTCTTCCGCCTCCCCGCGCCGCTGAGGTGAGCGGGGCTCTCCTCGCCGCCTTCGCGAATCGTGGTCTGCGCTGCTCTGCTTTGCGCTACCCTGGCCCGGCGCTTAGGGAAGGAGCCGCTGGCCGCCGCTGAGGTGCGGTGTCCCGGGATCGGACGCTGAGGAAAAGTTGCCGTTACGGGGTCGTGGGGCAACGCTCCGGGCGGCTGCCGGGAGCGCAGCCGTTGGGGGCGGCTCCGCAGAGGCTCGCAGAGAGCAGAAGTGAAACTGTCCGCTTTGTTGTCATCGCTTTCGGTTCTCGGCGGAACGGCGACCATGGCTGCAGTCGCGGAGGCGCAGACCCAGCTGTGTGGCAACTGGTAAGGGCCGAGGCCTGGCGGCGGGCTCCGTTCCCGGCCCGGCTGCGGGAGGGGTGCGCTGAGGGAGCGGTAATGTGACCTCGGGGTGCTGCACAATGTTAGAGGACATGAGTCAACGAACAGCTCCCTGTAGAAACATTTGGGCTTTGCTTTTATTTATTTTTTTTTCAAGTATTGATGGGTTATAAAGCGGTTTTCCCAGCCGTTACTCTGGTTCCTGAGTTAACAGGCAGCTGGGCAGCTACCACGGCACTCCAGGAAAAACAAAGCTCGATTTGTAGCGAGGCAGACACAGAAAATGTGATTCAAAGCTTTTCTTGGCACGTGTTTTTGGGAGCCAGGGGTGTAGAAATAGTTGGTATGTACGTGTTGATGTGGCAGTTGTGTCTCTTTGATAAGCTATCTTTAGAAGCTCCAGCACTGGTCATATGTTTGCTGATAATGGTGTAGTTTTCAGAAGCTGCATATTAAATACAATGCATTTTTTTCCTAAGAGAGGTATTGAAATCTGAACAGTTTCTTGCAATGTCAATCTAGTTTGTTTGCTAGAAGTATGTGCAGTTTACACACTGCTGCTGGACCGTGCTGCTTTGCCAGGCTGTTCACTTTTTGGGGCCTGGCAAGGGAGAAAACCGTACACCTGCAGTGTCTTTCCTTCTTGTCAGGGGAGGACACAAAGCAGTCGGTGGTGAAGGTAAAGATGCAGCATAACAGAGTTGGTTATTTACGTTTTCCAAGCAGAGCAGTGCTGGACCTCTTAGAGCCAAGTTATTTTTGTGAGAAAACTTTTATTTTTCTCTGATAAGTCTGTTGAAGTTGGCGATAACTTGTATATGCCATTAAATTGTTCTTTCACTTAACGAAGTGGATCCACATTGAACTTTCATGGTGCCCTAAGATAAATTGTCACCTCTGCACAATATATATGTTCATATTGTGACTACACAGGAGCACTGAGGCCTGGTTGGGTTTGTCTTTCTCTTTAGTTTCTTGGCTCTCTAAACAGGGAAATTCTAGAAAGCCTTCTTGGGAGTTTTTCTTTGTAAATAATTACTTAAAATTGTTGTCAGGTTGTTTTCTGATAAATGATTTCTGTTATTTCCTCATAGCAAAAAGGATATTCCTGCTGCTAACTTCACCATTCACGAAATCCACTGTAGCAGAAATCTTGAAGTATGCCGCTACTGCAGTGAGTCAGTCCCGAAGTCTGAGATGAAGAACCACATTGAATCTGAACATGTGCAGGTAATGGAAACGCTTCTCCTCTGAAGTTGCTGATTTCTGTGGCATCTAATCTAATGAAAGCTGTTTATTGTAGGTTACCTGCAAGTGCAGTATGAAGGTTGAAAAAAGCCTCTTGGAGGATCATGAGGTTGGTGCACCTTATATTTACACACACTTGGGAGATTCTGCATGGCATTTCCAAATGCTGTTCCTGGAGCCTTTCTGTTAGCCAAGACCTGGATTCCAGCCTGTTACTTATGCATCCCTCTTATTTAATGCTTTCTAAATTCAAGTTCTCCGAAAGAATGTTGTGGAAATTGCTTGCTCAAGCCTTCCTATCAAACCAGTATCTATGATAACAAGTAATTTGAGCCTTATTAGTGATCAAGATGAAAAATGGTAAAGTACCTCGGAAGAACAGAATACAGTTACTAACTTAAAAAAAAAAATAAAAATCCATTCATGTTACGCATTTTTGTATCTGCTGCTATCGTTATGAGTTTTAATAACTTGTGTCCAAACAGACTTTTTTTTTAATAACTTGTGAAATAAACTAAACTAGAACACAGTGGGATGTTTTTTGGGTTACTGAATCCAGCTCTCTGCTGCAACAGCCGATCTTGTTATAAATTCCTTTATTTATTTTCCTTTGGGCTCAGTGAAAGACAGTTCTGGAGGTGCGATGCAGATCTGCTTATTGGTGAGGAAAGAGAACATTTTTTTCTTTGAAGATGCATCCAGTCCAAAACACTGGAAGTAGTTTATTCTGGAAGTTTGTGAAATATTTTTGTTTACAAAGTGGCGATGTGTTATTGTAGTGTCTTCAATTATAACATGTATTTAATATATGTTTAGCTGCAGTGTAGGGCAAAGAGCGTATGTAAGTGATTATTGCTGAGTAGTAAATGTGCTGTAAGTCTGCTCCCTGATATAACACGCACTAATATGTCTTTTAGCAGAATTAAATGTGGTTGTCAAGAATGTTTCTTAAAAACTAACTTCAAAAAGCACTATGTGAATCTGCTGTTAAAGCATTACAGATTTAAAAGGAATGTTTTGAGTACTGGTAGAGCTTCAGCTGACACCTTTCTGACTACACAGGTTATACAATGTGTCGTTCTTATATTTCTTGTATAGTATTTTATTTCAGGCTGCTCTTCAGTGTAGCTTTGTATCTGGCTAAAGAAACAATGGCTAGCTCAACTTAAGTAAAGTGAGAACCTCCATCTACCTTTGCTTCAGTCTTCCATATGTGAAGAATAATCCCTTCTTCTTTTTTTAGACATCAGCGTGCCCTTTGCGTCCTGCAGTCTGCCAGCATTGCGACATCCAGCTTACTTTCAATAAGCTTCAGGATCATGAAAGTTACTGTGGAGCTAGGACTGAGATGTGTAGTGGGTGTGGCCTTAACATAATGGTAAAAGATCTAAAAGAGCATCCCCAGGTCTGTGGGAAAGAGGTGAAGCGAGTAAGCAAAACAGTGCCTTGCTTTGAGGGAGAGGATGCAGATTTGCATGCCCTTCGAGACATCAGAAACCAGCTAAGATCAGATAACTGTGCTGGGCCTTTGTGGAGAATGCCCAGGGCACTAGAAAGGCAGATCTATAGCAACTGTGTAGGAGACAGAACACTTAAGGACATTAGCAGAAGAAATGTTTCACGAATACAAAGAAATCAAAATCAAGGTAAGGTATAGATGACAGTAATAACTTGTTTCTAATCTGACATTTGCCAGGTGATCCAAGTAAAATATTTATGTGAAAATACTGAGTAAGGAAAGCTATGGAGGCAATGAGTGTGGCACTATTTTGCTGTGGAATAGAGCTGCATAAATATAAATCTCCTAAATGGAGGACTTTTGAGATACCTGGTGTGATAAAAGCCTAGTACATTGCCTGTGCTATCACCTCAAGGAGTATCTAGCTTAAAAATGACACTGGAATTGTTTGCTCACTGCAAATTTTTTTGATTTTTACTTAGCAACTTCACTCTTTACTTCCTGTAAGTAGAAGAGTAAGTAAGATCTGTATGTGATTCACATATGTAGTGCTGAGCATTTCTGCAGTAACAGCCTGTCTGGACATAGCTGAGACTATTATAAATGCCTCTGCTCACTCATAAGCCTCTAATCTCCCACCTCCATGTGCAGGGGGTCATGTCACGTTTAAGACATGCCCTTTCCATGAGCTCCCTGCTGAACGTGCACTCTGCTTTCTGTTGTGGGCCGCTCAGAGGGTTTAATGCTGCAAAGTACTACATTACAGTCTTTGCTGTAGAAGGCTGCCTGGCTTGTAGAAATAACTTCTGGGGTTAGTTAATGAAGCTGAATGCTTGGAGAACTGTAACTTGTCCACTTGTGCTGAATTATAAAGAATGTTCCTAAGTAAGATTTTATACATGTGTAAACTTTGTTTAAAATTCTCATATAGTCAAGATGAATGAAATGCCAGAGACATTTGAAATATGCCAGCATGGGGGAGGAGCTTAGCCTTTCTCTAGGCATCATCAGCTCAGTCTTGGGCCCTGTTCTGAAACTGTGTTTTTTGTTGTTTGTTTGTTTTTATGTATAACTCTACTACCAGGAAACATTTCATCATTTTTTTTTCTATATGTGTGTAATCCTCACTTGTCAAATGTAGTATCATTAAAAGGAATTAATTAGGTTTCCCACTCATACATTAAAGAAACAAGGTTGAAAAGTTTCAGCCTCACAGAAAGGAGTAGATGACAGTACTAGAACTGAACCTTGTTTACAAGGTTGGATGCAGAACTTCTCTCTCTAACTTCATAAAGCTTATGTAAGAGGAACAACATTTTCTTTTTCTCCTCTTTTTGGTTGTTACAAACAAAAATAGGATGACTGTTTTCCTTCTTTCCAGTTTGATACAGGGAGTGCCCTAGGCTTTGAAACACTGAACTAACTCCATGAGTGTCCACATGTGAGGCCCTCTTGGTTGAACTGTAGACTAATGCACTTAAGTAACTGTTGCAGGTTTAACATTACCTAAATTTGTATTCATCTTTTGAAGAGTATGAACTGGAGCAGCTGGAGAGAAACAAAAACACTAACTCACTTTATGAAGAGCAGAATGCCAATTTAGACCACATGTTGGCTCTTAGTCTTCAGAATGAGAATAATCCTCGCAATAATACCGCAGCAGAGATTCACAGGGACATCTGGGAAAACCACTATGCCAAAGAGTCTGTACCATCTTCGTGTCCCAATGAAACAGACAACTCAGATACCTTTCCTTGTGACTCTTTATTGTCTTTGAACACTTCAAAGCACGTGAAACGTAAGTATGAATGCTGTTCTTTTAAATTTGAGAGAAAGAGGATTCCTGGATTCAGAGTGTCAAAGATCATTTAAGTAGATCAAAGTGAAGCTCTTTGAGACTCCCTCTAAATAATTTTTAGATAATGAACAATAGGAGATTGGCATGTCATTTCTTCCTTAAAATTTATCTTCTGCTCCCTGAAAAACAGTAATACCTCTTTGAACAGAAGTAAAGCAAAACAGCAAGGGGAGAAGAAATAAAAGGTGTAGTGGTGCTCTGACCTTGATACATTCATCCAGAAATTCCTTTCAACTCATAACAGTTTAGAACAATACAAGGATAAGTACTGATACTATTCCAGTGCCTGAAACGCTTGTGTACCTGTAGAAACAAAATAAGTGCCTGTGCCCATCAGTGGTTAGGGATTCATAACAACAAACTTTCTTGCTGCCTTCCCATCGTGTTCATTCAACATCTGCGAGAGACCTGAAGTGCCAGTTTAATTTGAAAGGGAAAACAGTACGAAGGGATTTACCTGAGGCAGTAATAGGCTTTTGTACCAAACCATTTAATATCTTGGACCCCCAAACATTGTTCTCTCTCTGGGTGATATGGATTTACTCACAAAACTCAGCAAATGGGACTACAGTAACTGTTTCCTTAGCATTTGCTTTGGCTGCTGCTCTGTGCTACAGAGCAGGAGTTTATTGCTTAGGAATTTTGAATCTAAGTTGATCCAATTGCAGCCAGCCTCTATATGGTAGAGGATATAACCATTATTACTTTGCAGGTGATGAGATCATGTTGCCGTGTGAGTTTTGTGAGGAGCTCTACCCTGCTGAAGATCTGATTCTTCATCAGGTTTAGTACTTCTTTGTATTGTATCTAGGAGCTTGCAGTTAAGACTTGTTTGTTACTGTGACTGAACAAAGGTGCATTGTTCACTCAGTGATACAGTTTGTCATTTTATCTTTGCTCAGCATTAATTTTAAAGCCCCTGTGTGCTAAATGAGATATCTAACTTTTCTATGTTACTTGCTTAACAGACAGGCTGTAACCCAGCAAGTGCCTTTGCCTCCTTCAGTAAAAGAAGTTCTCTGGATCCACGTAAATACGATGGTCTCCATAATATTGGGTACAATAGCTGTAGGTCTGATTATTCATCCCGGTACCGAGCTGTCCAGGAAGAAGAAATCATTATGATTCCCTGTGAATTTTGTGGCATCCAACTGGAAGAGGAGATACTTTTTCATCATCAGGTAATAAACAGAGCTCTATCTGTGCTGTCACATCCAGTTCAAGAAGTTTGCCAAGTTCTGTGTCCTTTAGGAGTGGAATGTTTTGGGAATCCATGTAACTCTCTCTTCTATCAGATCTTCCTAAATAAAGCCTGTTGGTAACAGCTAAGCTGTTGTGGTATGCCGGGGCTTCTAGTGGAAAGAAGAACAATTGCTTTGAAAGCTCTTGTGAAAACTAAAGAGAGGGCCCTGAGATTACACAATACGAATGTTTGATTTACGTGTGGAAGTTGCACTGAAACCAGACTGTATGAATCACGGCTGAGGTGGGAGTGGAGCACAAGCCTGTAACATGTGTAACCTGTGTAGGTAAGGGAGGAAGTAGACAACAGAGACTGCTGTCAGGGTGATACTGGGAACCTGCTCAGTCTTACAGTGACAGTAGTTTAGGGCTGCTTGCCACATGCTTGGAACTTGCTTTGCAGAGTCATCTCTAGGTGTGAGACAGAACTCTGAGTAACAGTGCTTGTTGGCTGGCTGGCAGCGAGGCCCTGGGTGCAGGGTGGCTGTGTTTGGCAGCTCTGGCTGGTGATGGCAGTTCCATTTTTTCCTCAGGGTCTGTGATAACAAGTAATTGTTCCTGTGCGTGTAAGAGAAAGTGTGGGTGTCAACAAGTCAGTACCTGCCTCTTTCTAAAAACAAATCCCTAATAACCTTAATCTTCTTGAAGGGCAATGCTCTGCAATGTTTTTACAAAAATAAATTTGAATGAGCTGTCATATAAATACTCAAATTAATGCTTTGCTTTAGGATCAATGTGACTTGCGCCCAGCCACAGCCGACCCAGCAGACAACTTTCCATCACAGCAGCCACTGCCTTCTCGAGACAACAGAGAGAGAAGAGAATCACCAGAGCTGGCTCAGAGGCGAATCAGGCATCAAGGTGTGGGCAAAATACGGACTTGGATGTATTGCTTTCCTTTTCACTTGCAGGAACATTGTTTGTGTTCCAAGCTGAACAGGTGTTCATAGCCTTTTCTGCCTCCAAAATTTAGGCCTTCAACCTTCTACCACTATTCTAGTTCTGTGCAAGAAAGATTAAATATCTGAAACTCAGTGTCCTTAGAAATCTCTTTTTTGAAGTCCTGTACTGCTTGGATGGAAGTTAGGTGTAGTTCTGCTATCTGAACGAATGTCACATTTACTGTTCCTTAATAGTGCCCCATTGTTTTTCTCCCAGGAGATGTTTCTCCTCGGTGCATAGAAGGCTTCAGGCAGCAGAGGCACAGTTATCCTGCACGAGGGAACAGGGCACTGAGTAATGCAGCAAATGCCAGGAATGCACCACTGACTTCTTCTGGTACCGCAAGAACTAGCGATGCCCTGAACTCAAGAGGGAAACCAAGGAAGGTGGCTGGTAATGAGGGAAGGCTGAAGAACAGAGGTGCAGGTGAACCTGCCAGTGGGACGACACCACGTGTGAGACCTACGCAGAACTTTCATTCGGAAACCTTCACATCTGGCTTGTCCAGAACTTCTCCAATCCAACCAAGGTAACGCCCTTGCTTGCTGAGGTGCTGAGAGCTGTCTTCAGTCTCAAGCAGCTGCTCTGGGCCTGCCCTAAATAGTGAGGGAAGTGTGGTGCTGTAAGGGCAGAAATCATAGTGCCCTCATGGCTCAACACTTACTTTCTTTGTTGCTTAATTCACCTTGAATTATCACTAGGCTGAATCACATATGGTCTGTTTTTTTTTTTTTTCTCCTACTGTACATGTGTGTTACTGAAATGCCTAAGGGCAACTGAATAGAGGGTATGGTTCTGCTACAAAAATAACTGCCTTAAGATTCAGTAGAATGCTGGGCTTCTTCCCAGACTTTCTAACATTCCTGCGTGGAGGTACTGCTTATTCAGCAGTGACAGTGCTTGAAAGCAGTAGACTTGCTTCATCTGAAAGCGTCCCCGCTCTTCCTCTACAGCATCAGAAGTGAAAGAGGAAGGAGTCCAGGGATGTCAGATGTTCCAGTCTGCGTCAGGAGCAGGAAGGTGAAGGTAAGGCAGTCAGTACCTGACAGGAGGTTGGTGCTTTGCTCCGTGTCCTGCACTGCTTCAGAGTACAACAGATAGCTCTTCAGTCTTTCAGTGTGCAAATGTTACAAAGCGTTTAGGTGCTGCTGACTTGCTTGCTGCATGCTTGGCTCATCCTGAATGGGACTGCTTACAAAGAGCAAATGTTTCCTAGCAGTTATCCCTCAAGTTGGTGCCTAGGTGAGATGGATACATTTGCCTCATTTTGTGATGACTGTTGCTGGGACAGTGAGCTACTTGCAGTCCTTCCTGCTTCAGCAAGGTTTTTATCAGTAACTTTTTAGCCAATACCCGTTGAAAGCAGCCTATTTTTTTTTTCCCCTCCCTTTTAGGCAAAACCCCAGAGCCCTGAATCTGGGTATCCAGAGGAAGAGTGATCTACCACACATGAAAAACATATCTAGCACTCTACGCACTCTACTATGCACTATAGCAATTACTTGCATTCAGATAAATAAATACTATATTGCCATGTCATTGAAGACTTTATGAATTTAAATTTTTATGGGCAGTGATCATTTTATATATGTATTTTTTAATTTGTGAGTGTATACTACAGGTTTTTACTTCTGCGATCAACACTAGCAACACCCTAAGATAAGTATTAGCTAATATGCTTCTACTTACGGAACCACATCATCCCTGTTTCCATACTAGATTCTTGCAACACCCACTGAAAGAGTATTTCTTTTGGCATACTCATCTCTAGGCATGTCTCCTGTTTGTTCAGTGCCAGTTGTTCTGAAGGCAGCAATGCTATGGAGAAAAGCAAAGCAAGCTCTCAGGCAGGACTAGGCAGGGGACAAAGGGGAGGCAGAGCCCTGTGCCTGCTGCTCTGTGGCGGTGTATGGGAGAACACCCTGTGCCGTGAGGGGGGCTGCTCTGTGGCACATTGAATCTGTCCATTTGGAGCAAGGCTTTCTTTACGGCAGTGAGCAGCTGAAGAGAGGGGGACAGGGTGCTGCTGCTATCTCACAGCTTCCTGTTGTACGTGAGTAGCTCTGGATAGACCCTGTGGTGCAGAAGGCAGCTGCACATCCCAGTTTGTTACCTGAAGGGCCTAGGGCAAGGGGGATCATGACTTCTATAGTGAATGAGCTCTAATCCCAGGACTGTGTGGTAAAATGCTTTTTAATGCTGTATTAGTCGATGCTTTTTAAAACTCCTTGTAATAAATTTATCTAATGATATCCTGAAATATTGTGCACTGAAAATCTGTTAATTTAAGTGGTATTACACCCTCACAAAGCATTTGCAAACCCTTCTGCAGTAAGTTTTATCACCACAGGCTTAATGATGCCAATTAATCAATTTATGTTCTATGAGTATTACCTGCACTAGTCATTGTCAACTTGCTTTATGAGAGCTGTTAGCATCCCTTTTGTTTGGCACAGCATAAGGGAATTGGTGATGCACAGCCTGCAGTAGGCAGGCCTTAGATAACAGCTTTAGGTTGATGCATGTAGTCATTAACTGTGCACAGCAGTTGGCTAATTATTGCTGCTAATACCAGGTGCTGTTGTAGGGCATAGCAGTGCATGCCAGCAGTAAGCATGCAATGGAGAGGACTAGAGGTGGCTGAAGTGGTCTTGGTTCTAAAATAAAGACATGTTATGGACACTTCCACCACATGTAAGCATTTATTTATACAAGAGAAGAAAGGTATTAAAAAACAGGTGGTAACCAACCTTGCACTGGAATTTCTGGGGAAAGCTGCTAAGATAAGGGAAGCTAAGCTGGCTCTTCTGTTGTGTGAGAAGGTTTGCAGGGTGCCTTGGTTCAAATAGCTTAAAAAAAAAAAAAACAAAACCAAACTACTGAGCTGACACCGTGGTTTACCACACTATTTCTCATCCTTGAGAAACAATGCAAACTATCTCAATTAAAAGTAGTGTTAGCAATCATTTTACTTTACCTTTTGTACAAAATATTTACATTTCTGGTGAAAGTAAATACAAATTACAGTGTATTAACCCGTAGAAGTGGGGTTTAAAGCAGAGAGCCTGCAACTTCATTTCTAGCAGTTCTAATTCCCTTCAACAGTGCAGTATCATCACTGGAGGATTACTTTAATTTCCAGCCCCAAATAAGGACACAGTACATCTAAAGGGATGTTAAGAATCTCCTTTATGCAAGTGTACACTGTATGGCCAAGAGCACTTAACAGGTTAATGCTGTGTACGGTACCAAGATGGACACACACCAAGCTAGAACTAATACCCAGCTTCAGAGTTTTTCCATTGTTTAGTATAACTTTACATTCTGAGTATATATAAAAAAAAATCACAAACCAATCTTTGTTTTGACAAACAAGCCTATTACAGACAATGTCAAGTTCATTTAAAGCACAAGAAAGTAATGATGATTAGAAAAGCTTTTAATTAAAGGCCATTTGTGCTACAGTCAAACCACTGCAGCACTTCCCTCCTCATAACTTAAACACAACTTATCCTCTTGAAGGGATTATACCATTCTTCAGAAAAAAAACGAAGTCAGTGAAGGATATTTATTCATGTGACAATTTTCCTGTATAAGAAGCTTCATTTACACAGCAAGGTGTAAACAGCATTGACTAAGTTTGTTATTTGTATTCATAAATAATTAATTGTAATAAATATGTATCAAGTAACTTTACAGCAGACTTTTCAGGGCCAAGATGCAGATACGTTCCTTTCAAATGTGCTCTTTGGAAGGAGAAGACAGACATTAGCAGCAGTTATCTTACAGCTGTAATCAGAGCCTTGGAAACCATTGGCATACTGAGTTCTCAAACACCTGCACGAGAGGTATCTGCAATTCCACTTGAAGTACTGAGGGCCTGAAATGGGAGATTTAAAACCAACACAGAAATTGCAATTCAATCATCAGAAAGAAACCCCGAACATCTCATTGTCAGCAACAACAGTTCTGTCATGAAATTCAGTCGATGCTCTTTGCAGTTCCTTGTGGCACCTGACTGAGAATGCACATCTGAGATGGGAACAAAATAGCTCTGAGCCGTTTGCTCTGCTCAGTTTTCCCCTTGGTCACTGTAAACGCAGTGTGTGTGTTTGCATTTATTCTGAATAATTTCTCAGCTACATATATGCTTCTACCAGGAAATGGACAAGATTCAAAGAGTAAATATTCTTCTTACATGTATCTGTTCCTTTGAAAAGGGACATTTGCCATAGAAGGGAACACAGCTTTCCTAACCACAGGAGTTGGAGACTCTGTATGCCAACAACTATCTCTACAACTGTTGCACACATTTTTCCATTCGCTCACAGAAGAACAAGAATGTACACACTTGTTTAGGTTTTTCTCTCTTACTCACACATTACCTTCCAAGTACCACACACTCATCATTCCCAATATTCACAGTAATATACAATAAATACAGCTTCTTCAATTCCCATTACCACTGACAAGCCAAATTAGTGTATGCTCTCTTCTAAAGAGACAAATAATACCCACCTTGAAGCACAGTTACACACACACCGTCATAGACCTTTCATGTGGTTGATGTGCACTAAGCACATAGGAAGAAAAATAAATAACTTGTAGCTCAGTACTGGCACTTAACTTACATATAGCACCGAGCTGAGTAGCACAGCAGTAATTTCAGTATGTTCTCTTTAGTTCTTCAGCACACAGGCAGTTCTCACTTGGGTCTGGCTCTAAGTGATTAACAAAGCAACGCCTTATTTTAAGTGCACCCATTACAGTGCAGCACTGTTTTGACACGAGCAAAGGCAGATGTGCACGTTGATGGGCTGTTTTGAAACCACTGCAGAACATACCTTGCAACAATACAGAAGCTTTGAGAATCATTCTTTCCCTGTAATCTACCAATATCTGTGAATATGCAATAGAAGCTCTATCTCCCAACAAGCAAACTTTGTGCCTTCCCCCTCACCCCATCCTCCTTTCAAATGTCACATTTCTAGGATAACTTGCTCTCAGAGATCAGTCATTTTTGAGTACAAATATGAGTTAAGAGAGTTTCACTCAGTGCTCGTCAGGCCACACCTGCAGTACTGTGCCCATTTTGGTCCCCACGAGTCACAAAAGATGAGGACAGGTTGGAAAGGGTGCAAAGTTGGTCCACAAAGACCGTCAGAGGGCTGAAGATCCTGCCCTATGAGGAGAGCCCAGAGGAGTCGGGTCTTCTCACCCCAGAGGAGCCTCAGGCAGGACCTCATCACAGTATCCCAGTACTGAAAGGGTGGCTGTAGAGAGGTGGAGGCTCTCTCCTCAGAAGGAGCCACGTGGAGAGGGCTGGGGCAGCAGGTACAAGCTGCACTGGGAGAGGTTTCATCTTGATATGAGAGAAGAATATTTTACAGCGAGAACAATCACTCACTGGTACAGCGTCCCCGAAGGCACGGCAGCATCCTCATCGCTGGATGGCCAGGGCACGGCTCCCCATCCCCACAGTGGGGTGGGAGGTCCCTTCCAACCCGGGCTGCTCCGAGTCTGACTGTGATTCTCTGATTATTCTGAAAGCTTGTTTGGAAAGAGGATAAAGTCACAGATTATAAGCTCGTATCGTAAGCCATACAGAGAGAAGCCATTTTGTTTCTGCTAATATTTTAATTACAATGAAGAAATTAGTTTGTTACTAAGCAAAGCAGACATTCAAGAACATCTAGGGCAAGAACGCCACTGAGTCATGTTCCTTTTCATGGTTCTTTCAGTTATAAACTTTCCTAATCAGAAGAGTCCAGCTGAAACCCCACATGAATTGTGGCAGCCACCTGTGTGCTTGCTTAAAGTTAAAAAGTTACAAGAAAACGGTGGAAATGTAAACATGCATTTTGGCAGCATATTTTCTGCTCTAAAACCCAACAAGTGCCGGAAGCCCTGCACGTCCTGCCCTGCAGCCGGGAGAGAGGCAGCGCCGTGCCCAGCTCTGGCTGCCAACCAGCAGCAATCCGCTCCCACAGATCCCTTCCGCTTTGTACTCAGAAATGCTTCCAGGGAGAGCGATCTATGATCCTTCACCTTGGAATTCCCTCAGCCTCAGAACTTCCTCACTTATGTTGTGTTCGCACGGGTAATATCATTCTGAATTAGAAAATTAGAAATGTACATGTTTCAAGGTTTTTCAAAATTAAATTATACACAAACTGGTCTTTACTAAACTATCCTACAAATATTCCACAAACAAGGCAGCAAAATAACCAGTCCACCACAAAATCTACAGATACAAAATGTAAGTCTTCCAGTAATTATTGTAACGGGAACAAAAGTTCAGAAAATAAATTAACCTCCAGCTTGTCACACAGTGTTACAGGAGGTATCTTCACGTGAATGGAAGGGTTTCCAACATTAGCAGAGTCATGAAACAATCCGGAGTCACCTTGAGGCATCCCCCGTCCCGCTCAGCCGCTGAGAGGATCCTCCCGGTAGTGGATGGCGTATCGCAGCTTCTCCAGCATGATGTCCAGCGACGAGTACTGAGGGAGTTTGATCATGAACATGCACGTTTCCACACGGATGTACCGAGAGTCCGGAGAACCTGAGGGGGAAGAAGCACCAGGAGTCTGAACGCACCCGCTGCTTTCTGCCTTGTTCCCCAAAAGCATCCCTCCCACGCTTGATGCTGACAAACAGCAAAAGAACATAACTCTCTGTTACAGATCTCTGGAAGCTTAAGTAGTGCTGTCCCTTCTGCCCAGCTCTGAGGATTGCTGACAGTTCTTTGTTTTAAAAGCATACAAGACACACATACAGGATCTGCCTTCTAGAGGCTAGAGATGTGTTAAGCAGTTAACGTTTTCATTTTAACTTCTGCAGAATTGCATGTTTTAAAAACAGGTTCTCTCTTCTCACAGCCACACTTACATGCCTCTTGTGGCAATTATTTGCACTTTACATAGTTTTTTAATTAAAAAAGGAGGAATTGAGAACTGTGATCGTGATGTAAGCAGAACTGATGTTGCTGTAAGGGACCAGCAGACAAACCCACCTGCAGCTCCATCGGGGGGGGCTATTTTCATGGGGTAAGGCGGGACATGGGCGGTATCGGGACCCCCATCCTTGCAAGGACACGTGAAGGGGATTCGCTCCTGGTTACAGGCGAACTTTATGAACTTGCAGAGCTCCTCCTGAGTGAACATCTCCAGCGCGCTCCAGAAAAACTCGATGTGCTGATCAGTTTCCATCAGTCCCACCTGGTACATGGTGTGTGCCTAGCAGAGAGAAGAAAGCACCATGTCCACTGCTGCTTTCTTCTCCCTCGATAAATCTTCCCCACTTACACTAAGACAACAAAAGGCAATGCTATCTACACCTCCATCCCCAAGGTCTTTTGCCTTTCCAAAATCATTACTAAATCCAACCATGGCAGACCATTAATATAAATGATTTCAAATCTTTTCAACCCATCAGCTTTTCTAGCAGGCTTATCCTAGTCAGCCTGGTGGTGTACACCGCTCCTGTTTTACAAGCAGAACTGGTGCAGTTCATCACTGCTGCTGTGTGAGAACAACAAACACTGCTTATACTCTTGGTTGAGAATGTCACGCTGCACATTAATTTTAGATTATATTATAGAGATTATTTGCTATTCAAAATAGAGGCGACAGCTCTTCCAGCCCTTAAGCTCAGTAACAAACACTGAGTAAAGTTCAATAAAACAGAGAGAGGTTTCAAATTTGCTGTACGAGAAAAATAAAAAGTAAATTAATTATTCCTCTCTGGAACAAACACCACTGTTATTTCCTGAACCCAGTGGAATCTTACAAGCTTCCCCAGGGGCAAAAGAGGTTGTTCAAGCAGAGGGCAGTACAGGCCATAAAGACCATCATGGCTATACCACGAGCAGAAGGTTCTCCTCTAACCCCTTCATGTGGAAAGATCTTCCTCTACTTGTCAGTCAGAGATGTTTGGCCAAAAAAGCTGCAGTTTTTCACACCTTGAGAAACTCCAGGTTGATGTATGGAAGCCCACATGTCCTCAGCTCCATCTCAAGAGGGGTCAGCGTGGTCAGAAGCTGCAGGGGAATGATGGACCCAAGCCCAGCACGCACTGCAGTCATGCACTCTGGAGTCTGCAGCTCACGCATTCTCAAGCTCCTGATTGCAGCTGCATACACATCCTTGTTCTCCCATCTGAAAGGGCAGAGATTCAAGAGAAGAGTGCTTAAGAACCCTGCTGCACAACCCTCAAACTGTACGTGCATACAGGAGGGTTTTATGAAGATATTCTGTTTTTGAATAATTGAGTCTCATCATTAACCTGTTTGCGTTCGGATGCTTCCCAACTTATGTCTACTTTCTTCCTTTTCTCTCGTGCTCATGTCACCCACTTCTCACAAGCATTAAATCTGTGGGTGTTTACTTAAGCCAGCAAGCAGCTCGTAAGTACTGCTCCTCAGCTGTTTATTTCTTATGGAACAAAAAGCAATGAACAGTGCCAGAGATTCCCAGATAGTTCCTTCCAACCAATGTGTTCCCAGATAGTTCCAGCCTTCAGCTGCTTCTTGGGAAGAGCTTGGCCTTTGGAAAATTATTCCAGAGATGCTTCTTCCAACGTAACCCACCACAACAGCTTGCCAAGAAAGCTGGTACTCACCCCACTGGAACGTGCCTGCCCCTGGGACAAAGTTCCACCTCTTCCCCTGTCATGGTCAGGTAGGTGAATTTGCAGCATGGCTTATTAGGACAGTCAGGGCTCTCTGTTGCTAGATGCTGAGAAGCAATTTCTGCACACAGAGCTTCCAGTTCAGTTTCATCATTTATCTGTCACAAAACACAGGTATAGTGCCCAGTGACCAACATGTCATAGTACCTTATCCTTGCAACTCACTCCGTCTTATATTTTGTACACCACAGTGTACAAAGTACACTAATTATAGTGACTGGAGACACCAAGGGGACCAGCAGGCATTAATTGCTTTGGTTCGTTATCATTTGGTTTAGCACTGTGGAGACTCAGTCAGCACTTCAGAAGCCCTAAATTGCACCGTGCCTGGCAGCACACGACATCGAGCAGCTTGTCCAGTCACCAGCATGTAACATCCTGCACCTATAACTGAGACACTTCATGATCCTGCTCAACTGACAAACACCAACTAGCAACAAAGTCAACCACTACCAGTCAGTAAATGTCGCTGTTATCAGAACAACACACTTGTGGTAGAAATTGTGAAGAAGAGAGAAAAATGGCTTACATTTTCGAACTTCTTTACATAGTTGTAGGTGAGGATATCAGCTTCCTGGAGATCAACGTCGGGATCCAGCGGCTCTCCTACCAGGGTCTTCCAGAACGAGGGCAGGAGGTCGAGCGGCAGGGGAACATCTGCTCGAATTGCAATACCCAGAAGCTGCCCAAAGAAATGAAACAGCTGCTCCTCTGCGTAGGTTATGGGGCTAGGCGTCAGAATGTACTTCCCCTTCAGAAACAGAGTACACAAACAAATATTTAACAACAGATTCGTACAGGGTGGGTACACAAATTAACACTATGCTGAAAACACCGATTTGGACACGATGAATACTACTAAAGTGGCTACAAAAGGTTTTGCTCAAGTGTGGCATGGAGGCTATATACTATGCAGTGACATTTTATCACATTATTTTATAACTTAATGATCAAAAGCAACACCACAACGTTGGTTTCCTTTTACAAGCCTGGTTAATCAGCATTCACACAACTTTCTGGTATCTGTGTCAGCAGTTTGACAGTTGGTCTTTTAGCTGAGGGATGTTTCTGAAGTGCAGCCTAGATAATTTTATTTTATATTGCGAACCAACTTTGTTCTACTCTGGTTTAAACACGTGCAAGAAACTTCATTTCTTGCATGGAGATATCCCACCTTGTTCTTGTTGACTGCAGAGCTTGGACACAGTAGGAGGAGGGAGAGTGAGGAGCTCTGCAGCTCCTTACAGACTTGCCAGAGGAAGTGACGGAAAGATCCACCTGCACGAGAGAGGGGCAAAAAGATGAAGGGCCTTGTTATTACTGCCATTTAATCCAGAATTTGCAGTTCTGCTTGAAATCATGTTTCAAGCCTTAGGTTACGTGCTTAACCTCTCCAGCTGCACAGACGCATGACCTAGCAGCAGTGGGTAAACACCAGCCCTGGCACTCATGCTCAGGTCCACAATTCAATAGTGTAAGTGCATGCAGAGATACTCATTGAATTGCCTCCTGCTGAATTCCTAACTGCTGCTCTGTCTTCCAGCACTCTACGCAAGGCTAGCACGAATGTTTGCTACACACACCAGCTGGCCTGCAAACGGAATTCCTAACATGGTTAGAAGATGAATGGTGCTATGTGCATAACAACAGGGCGTTATGCTGCATGCACTGCATTTCCACACCTATAAGCAGTGAGGCAGCATATCAGAAATCATAGATGCTGAGCTGTGGAAACATTTATCTCTTTAGAGATATTGTCAGTAACAACGAAGGACCTTAACGAGAAAAGAAGGCATCAGGTAGCCCTTTGTTCAGCAATAGGTACACACTCCCGAGAATCTTCCTTTACACAGTCTGATAGATGACACCAGCTGGCAACACGGGAAGTGCACTCTGAGCTTTTCTTCTCTAACCCCATATCCCCTGTGAGCCTCCAAAAAGGATCTATTATAATCAGTACATGGAGGCTGAATTAACCTGGATAGCAGTGATCAGTTTTCTTTGACAGTCAGGTGGTATTTGTCTTGATACCCTATCAGTTATTCAACACATCTGCAAAACAAGGTTTTTCTGGCTCTTGTATAATCTAAGCCTATTCCTGGACTACATGCAACTCATGTGTAGCATCCAAGGGAGCCTGCGCCCCAAAAGGAAGTCAACATGCAAACAGGTTCACGTAAAGAAGAATTTACAAAAAGAAGCCCCACTGATTAAAAATAGAGTCAACAGAAGGCGTAATAATCTTGCTTAATGCCATAAGATTAACATTTAACACTTCCTGATGAGAAGTAGTACTGCAATGCCTCAAGGAGTCTATCTCCCTTCCAACGAGGTGAAGTAGGGCAGTAAAACATCTATTCCTTTTTAGATTCATCCTTTTAACTAGTCACATGAAAATTATTAAGATGATCACATGAAATGCTGCTCTTCTCCTCGCAAAAATAAGTAGGATGCAGATTTAATACCATTTACTGCAAAACCAAGGACAGATTTTAAAGCAGCAAAACCTCCCGTGGTTTCCTATCACAGCCATCACCCTTTCAGCTCAGGACAAGTTGAAGCTCTTACATATCTATCAGCACAGCCTGGGTTTACAATGGCTAAGTATCAACCAACCTGAAGAAAACGCTCTTAAGCAATGCTCTTCCCATGTTTCAAACATTTTATTACTTTATTTCCTGTCTCTAGTCAGCAAAATCGTATGCCCAGATGCTTCCTGCTCTGTTAGCTAAAAGGTGTCTGGCTTGCTTAATTCCTGGACGTTTCTTTTATTTGTTCCCCATGTGCAGGAAAACAAACACGACAAGAGTAAATGCTGCTCCTTAAAGTTTACACACACACAGTCTGGTAGGAACTCGGATCCCACCTGGAGTACATTCTCGCAACTGTACCCAATGTCACCCACAGTGGTAACTCCAATCCCAGCTTACTTGTTCCGTGGACCTCCTCCCCCGTGAACCGGATGTTGAACGCATACGTAGGGTCTCCACCACTGGCGAGTTTGACGCAGAGCTGTGAGGATGGCACACAGGCCAGCTGCCTCGCTGCCTGGCAGAAGTAGGAGTTTTCTGACGAACGGATCTCCCCTATTTAAAAACAAACAGAAGAAAAACACATAATCCCCATACGCAGAGTATTTTGCATTAATAAGCATCTGAGCTTCAGTAAGACAGGCCTGATGTCTTACAATGAATTTTGAAGAGGATAAACATTTCCCTTACCTCCAACTATTTCCAAGGGATCCAAGGTGATTTCTGGGGCTGCGTGATCAGCAGTTCTTTGGACAGTGGCATTCAGCACTCTGTTCATTACAGTTATTTTTGTGTCATAGAAGATTAAACCTAAATAAAGAAACACAGTTTTGGGGCAGTTAATTTGTCCTTCTACAAGCTTATTTTCTGAAAATCTTTGATGGACAGTGGTCAAGTAATAACCGCATCTTCTTTAGGTAGCTAAGAGATGGATGGCTAACCCAATCTTCAATTATTGTTGTAAGTATTTGCTACTGATCTGTACTAGAAGAAGTGCACTGGATTAGGACATGGCTGGTCACAATTCTAACCCTGTATAAGTAGATCCCAGCAGCTCCACCAGTAACCATGTAATTCAGGAACACTGTGCCAAACCGCTTTCAGAAATTAGAGATGTTTTCACAGTAATGCTAGAGGAAGGAGGACTCCCCCTTCAGGCAACGCTCCCCGAGAAGCTGACCTTTGGCCTCCTGCAGCAGCGCAGCAATGCTGTTACTGTACATCTCAGTCTGCCGAAGCTCCACCAGTGGTAAGAAGAACGTCTCTAACGTTGTATTGAGAGACTGAAGCAGTGCAAAGCGTAGGCGGAGACTTTCAACGGGAACATCTGAGGAGGAAAAGTTCAGCCAGAGTTGAAGATCCTCTCTACGTGCTGTAAAAGTCCATCCTCCCCGTGGATCCAATCCAGGAGCCACAGGAGCTCCCATTTACACAGCCCCTCAAGATCCTTGAACACCACCATAAGAGCAGATAACACAAGCACAGCAGTGAACCATGACACCCCTTCCTGGATGCTTTGTCTCTGGTACCTGAGTCCGCTGTCTTCCCCCATCAGTGAATTTGCATTCATCTGGAGACATTCTTAAAAGGAACTCAGTGCTTTGAACAGAATTTTTTACCTCCTTCAAGCTCAACTCATCAGATAAGTTCCCATTCCAGCCTGATTTAGAAGATACGCATGGAGAGCACAGAACACTTGCAATGCATTTCTAACAGTACTGTCAAAGGCACTGTGGTGCCAAAGAACAGCCAAGAATCTCCTTGTAAGACCTGGACTTGGTGCTCCCCCTGGCCCGCAGAGGCTCCAGTGTCAGTACCTCCAAAGGAACATCCCAGCTGCTGCATGACAGCCAGGGCTACCCAGCTCTGCTGTTGAGAAAAGCCTCAGTGCAAACATGGATGCAGGACAGTACGGTAGAGAGCACAAAAAGAGGCAGGAGAACCAGACAGCTTAGCGATTTCAGTGCTACCCTTCAAATCATTCTATTACTTTTCCTTACTTCCCCTGTGCTGGAGCAGAAAAGAGGAAGCTGCACAGAAGTTCTACCACAGGCAGTATCAGTGCTGACTGTAGGGAGCAGAGACTGCCCTGCATAAATGGAGCTATCTAATTAAAGTCCTCCAATAAGCACCAACACAAAGAGGGCAAGTTTTATCCCTGTGTTCAGTCACTTCAAACTTGGAGCAGCTCTCTGCTCAGTAAATGGACCTGAGAAAACCAATCTTGTGTGGAACCAGGGAGCCTGGATATCCCTGGGAGCCTCTCTTCAAAAGATTCAGCAAGTCCAGCAGGTGCCTTTTCTGATATAACACACAAACAGTACGGGAGTCAGAACACAAAACAAGAACACCACAAAGCATAATCAATTCTAAACACTACAAAGCATACATACTTAACAGACAGGAAATCCTAGGATCTGCTGCATCAGCTGGATCCAAATATACTTCATGTGGATGGAGTCGTGCTGGTGTAATTGCGAGGTGACGACAAAGCCTGTTAATGTACTGAACGAGAGCCACGTCCATTTCCAGTGTCCATTTCCGAGATGCTTTCTGTGCATGTCTTGCATCAATGCAGGCGCATCTGAAATGCAGATGGCATTACACCTGCTGGAACGTATATGCTCCATGGAGTAGGAACACTTGTTTAGAGTGAGCACAATTAAGTGGTGCCATCACCTTTTAGAAGAGGTTTCTAGAACTTACCTTTCAAAGTGCAGATCATATCCACAGGACAGAATAGCTCTCCACACACTACGGATATCCTGCTTAGATCGGTCAACGACAAATCTGTGAAATCCATCCAGTGTCAAATACTTCTCCTCAGGAACTGACAGTAGAGATAGAACCACCAAATAGTTAACGATTTACCATGAAGTCTACACACCACATAGGAAAATGGTTGGCGTACGAGGTGGCTACCTGCCAGCTTCCTTCTGCTTTCACCCACCCCACCATAGCTCATTTCTCAGGGAGTTCTCAGCATCACACCACGCTCAGGTCCTAACCCTGAGTACATGGCATCAAATTTTTTCCTTACGGACACAGATCCTCCAGCTGCCCCTCTGGAATAGCTCCATCAACACACCTAACCGCGTATCAAGGATCCATACCCGGCCAAACGCTGAAGTCAATCCTCCCTCCCTCCAATTTTCCATTTTTAACTTAATAGCTCATTTTCTTACACAAGTTGTGTAACATGGTTGAAAACACCTAGTTCAACCCCATCATGCCCTCTCCACCCATGTACAAAAAAGCCTTGACACCGCATCTCTAGGAGGTCAGTTTGCTACCCAAAGCATTGATGTGGCCTACGTGTATCAGTGCAACAAATATCAGTTCACTGAGAGTGGTTTGCTTTCACTTACATTGAAGAGTCCAGATTTACAAATATATAAATGAAAGCAGAATGTTCACTACTACTTAAAAAAACAAACACCCTACATTAACCTACTTAAAAACAAACTAAATTTATCATGACACTGTTTAAGCATGCCAATCCAAAAACCTATCTCCTTTCTAAGATGCTAACACTGTAGAAGAGTCCTATAGAATTACTACCTTCTTGTTTCTTTGTGGGAGACTTTTCAGGGTCCTTCTCTTCAGGTTTGCTCTTCTCAGGAGACTTTGGCTTTACAGTAGGCTTCTTCTCACTCAAAGCAGTTCGGCTAAGGGACAAAATGAATGTTAAAGTTTTCTCATGTCTGTTCAAAAAAGCCAAAACATTGCTTAAATGTCTTTCATGTTCTCAAAATCCCTTTCTCCTCTTCCATTTGGTACAAGTTAAAAACAAGGAGAAAGACAATCAAGATCCTAAAGAGAAATCCAATGTTTCCTACCTGCCAAAAGGCTGACACCAACCTGATGCTATTGAGCACGGACTTCTCTTTTGTGGGTGGTTTTGTAACCGGGCGCTTGGTGCTCACCACCTTCACCGGATGCTGTTCTTTGCCCGCCTTGTTATACTTGCTCTTGTCAAATTTCGGCTTGGGCACACCGTATTTCCTTAGAATCTTCCAACACAGAAAACGAATAATTAACCAACGCTTCTGAGTTATACAAAAAGATCCCGCAGAGAGTTTTGAAAGCACTACCTGAGTAAGCTGGTCCTCCAGCACCTTCTTTGGAGGGCGGACATTGGTGAAGAACACATGAAGGAGGTTTCCAGGAGTCTGAGAATTTATCTGCTCCTTACTAAGATAGATATCAGCAACCTTAATTGGTTTTGTTGGAGTCAGGCTCAGCATTTGCTCAGAATGGACACAGCTTTTAAATATTTCTGTGAGGACCTCCCGAGCACCGGGGACCAATTTCTCACCTAATACAAAAAAGAAGAAAAAAACGCAACAGGGAATGAAGTACCATGATGACTTTTAGAGTTTGAAATGTGAAACAAACTTTGCACTCAGATACAATATTGTATCACACACCAGGTGCACCGATAGAAGAAATTGCTTAGAAAAGTTCTACGAGCAGATCTGGCTTAACAATAATTATAACTTGGATAATTGTAGAATCTGATTCCCTGTATGTCACAATACAAGTGAGATATGTGCCGGTATGAAAAGCACATACCTTTGATTGACTTATCATTGAAGTAGTCTTCTAGTGCTGGGCTCCCCTGTGTGTCAAATAAACTCTGATTCACAGTAGAAACAGTTAAAATCTCTTCAGTTGACATTTCCATCAGTTCATCTTCACCATCCAGACTTGACAAGCCAATGAGATCACTACTGTTAAACAGACTGGCTCGGATTTTCTCTATTTTAGCTCTTGACCGTATCTGTACAAATAATGAAATTGGTTAGATTAGCTTCCATTTATATTAATTTATATTAACTTGGATATTAAGCTTTCTCTCCTATGGATAATCAGTATTGCATCTCTCCTACCATCCTTCTCCATTAATCATTTGATAACATAATTCAGGCTCCACCTAGAAAATATCCCTTTTATGAAAATCTGGCAACTCCGACCACCGTGCTGTGAGTTCATCATGCACAGCTCTGAAACAGCTGTTCCTTTTGTTAGCCTGGAGACAGCCCTTAGAAACACCAGAGAAGAAGCTGGAAGTTTCACATAGGTAATAACCTGTCATTATTTGTAGCTCTGCTGTCTTTGCTTCAATTCTCCATTTAGAATAACAACTGTAATAGCACAAGCCTTGGAGCCTCAGCTACACAGAACTGGGAACAGGAACAATAACCATCACGCATCATTATCAGAGCAGCTACAGCCTTGGAGTAGGTGAATACGATGACAGCTTTCCGTACACAGTTGATGGTTTCTTTCAGCGCTGGTGCCTTCTTGTCAATTAATAACTTAAGAAGAGCAATTGAAGGTTTTCTCTTTGAAATAAGCTGATTTTTTTCTAAAAGTTATAACCCCAGACTATGTAAAAACATCTCTCTCAGCTATCAACATGGCAGTGCTTTGATAAGCTTCTGGTAAACCTGCAGCTTGTGGTTAGCGTAACAGAGAAGGCTCTTGTGCAGAGCTGAAAACCTGGAGAGATCTGGCACCAGTGATAGATACCTACAATGCTTTAAAATTAATTTTGAATCAGACATGAACAACATCTGTAATCTCTTCTAATACAGCTTTGTAGAGAGATACGTAGATTAAAATATGTGAAAATGTAGTCATTAAAGTACTGCCCCGTGGGTGAAATCTATCTCAAAATTCATCTCCAGCAGTGGCTGGTAGTAAGTCTTTGAAGAAAGTTACATGAAAGAGGAAACAAACAGATCTTTGCCTTTACATATTCTCTCCAGAAATCGGTGGTTCAAAAACTTCCTAAGATGAAGGCTGCAGACCACTGCGCTTAACAGCCACCAATTTGCACATCCTCCATGAACTTAATCCCTTATGAATTCACTTCTACTTTTGGCCTCCACAACACTTTGCAGCAATAAACTACAACTTGGAACATGCAAGAGCACTTCCTTCTGTTATAAACTGCTACCTGATAATTCTACTGCCAGACCCCACCCTTGTCTTCTGAGGTACAGTGAATGTTCACAGCCGACAGAGAACAAAGGGCTGTGCTCTTCAGCCACCCTTCCAAGCAGAGAACACCTAGTCTCCTTAGTCTCCCATGAACCTTGACATACATTTATTTTGTGCTCATGACCTGTGCTGAGCTACACCTTGCTAGTAGTGCCTTTCATTCTCCATCATTCAAGTCATGGCCTCTAGCAGAAGAATCTTCATGAAAGGAAACATACAATGCGCTTCTGTAATGGCCAGATCACTGTGCTATTTTTTATTTGGTTAATTAAAAAGAAACAAAAACCCTGACCAAAGAAGTACCCCTTCCTGACTGAAAGCTATTACCTCCACAACAGCAAAGCCTTTGATTGGCCGTGACAGAAGCGGCTGGTTGTCCAGAGATGTGACTGTGTACATCGACCCAACATCAGACACAGATGCTGTTTCTACGTTGTCGAGCGGCTCCCCGAGGCTGCCGAGGCTGCCAAGGCTCCCAGTGCTGCAGTGTGACAGATCCAAGCTCTCCTGGCTGGAAACGTGTGGCTCTAGCAGTCCCGGTGGGATGGCCAGTTCCAGCCCAGCCTGGTACTGATCAACAGAGATGTCACTAACAGTCCGTGAGATCCCCTGTGAGCTGCACAGGGAAGCCTGGCTCGTTGACGCTGACGCACTAACGCTCATAGCAGGTGTGACACTGCTAGAGCTGCTGATATCCAAACTGTCCGCACTACTTGAAACAGTTGGCTTTTCCAGCTCAGTTCTGCACTCTCCTCCTTCTGCTTTGTCCTTGATTTTTTTGGGATCCTCTTCCTGCAGAGGGATGTAGATTTCATCCTTGAAGACTCCACCATGCGCATTACACGCCTTCCTGATTGCGTTTCTGACAGTACTCTCCTCCAAGTGAGTTGGTATTCCAGAAATGACAAGCAAGCGGCTATGAGCTGTGGGTCCTACTAGTGCCTGACATGCATCTGCTACAGCATCATTTGTCACACCCAATCCTTGTGGATCCTTTTTTGTCAGGTGTCTGAGAATGATAAGCAGAGTCAGTGCTCTATGAAACCATAACATATCCTCAGGCTTGCTTCCTCCTATACTGAGAATTGCAGCATCCGTTTCAGCTGCTCTGGAAGAAGATCGTTTGCCTGAAGATGATGTCTTTTCTCGCTTCATTTTGACTTTTTTCCTCTTTGACAGCAAGCTTGGACTCTGTGGTGTCTGTCCTGGAGAAGATGAAGATGAGGAGGAAGAGTCACTAAGATTTGGTGCGCTTGTTGAAGATATCACATTAGCTGTTACACTCATATTGATGGGTAAAGTCACTTCTGCTACAGCAAGGCAAACTTCCATCAGAGCATGAAAGTATGTTGAAAATCTTCCTTGGTCAGCAGCTCCGACACCAGAACCACCGCATGCATTTCCAGACACCCAGTTTTGTGTCTCTTCATCATACAGCTTGTGGAGTTCTGACTGCAGGGCCATAAGCATAGCAAGACAGGGATTCAGTTGAAGGGCAATAGAAGAGGACAATCCTGCAGGATTTTTTTTCTGCTCCAGATTATGAATTTTGCGAAGCAATTCAGCCAAGAGATGAAATATCAGTTCCTTCACACATGCTGCCATGTCAGTGGTCCACAGAAAGTTCCCTGTGTGTGAAAGGCAAGGCACCGGGGTCAGCACTGTTTCATGGTTAGTAGCTTTACTACACAAGTTACAACAGTAACACTGAAAAAGGAAACAACTAAATGTCATTCCAAAAGATGTATGCCAGCAGTGAGAAAACCAGGAAGACTACTTCAAGACATGCACGTAAGTGGATTTTTTTCTGGCAGTATAAGGAAAATTTTAATATTATGAAAAGGCTCAGAAATTCCATCATTTTTCTTTTATTCCTTCTCTTCGAAACCCTCAAGCTGAACCAGCACACTGTTTCAGCTCATTGCTAAGTAAAAACACTGCATTCTCACCTAAAAATTCCACTACTTGCAAGAGAACTGAAGAAGGAATAGTATCCAGTTCATCTTCTGATTTCCCATCCACATCTTCCAGCTTCCAGGTTAACAGCTGTTCTGTGAATGCCATGGCCAGGGGGAACTCAAGGGGAAGAGAATGCAAGACCAGCACAGCCCCAGGAGGAGGAGACACTCCTAAGCAAAAAGGTCAGAGAACACACGTATCAGGACTCCAGGCATCACTGAATGTGGAGTATTACCACATCTCATGAGGTTATTTTGTGGACGCTAAACTTGTACTAAACGAAAACGTGCCCCATTAAGCATTTTGTAATAAAGGAGAACTTGTATGCAATGATATGGTGAAATGACCTATAATAACGAACATACAGATAACTTTTTTTTTTTACATGACAAGAAATAGAACTATTTTTGGTGTGCAGATATCTAAATACACAAAGAATTTTCACAGAAGCATTTATTTGTAGTACGATGTATGTGATTCAGTATTCAAGAGGACATCAGAGATGCTGTATGTTCAGTGACAGAACTTAAGGACCTCCTCTGGAAAGTTTTAAGAGCTTACTGCACTCAGTCACATTCATTGCTCTAAGTAAATCATACTGTCTTGAGAAGATGGGATGACCATACTGTATGAACAGTACTCTATCGTAAAGGGCAGAAACAATCACCTATCGAAGTAATACATTAATTTCATCTTCATATGGAACAGCATCTCAAATAGCAATAGCACCAACTCAAACACTACAGAAATATTCACAGAACACTGCTTTGTGAACTCACAGAAGATAAAGTGTTAGAAAAAAATGCAGATCCTCAAAGATTTAAGACAACTACCAAACATCAATCAGAAGGCTTCTGGAATCTATAAACCTATTGTTTGGTTAAGCGTGATGAAATATTTTTGCTAAGATGTATTTGCTAATACCTTCTATGACCAGTGGTAGGACTGGTGGCGGTATAGGAAGCTCCTACAGAGGCAACAATGATGCCTGCCTCACTTCTGATAATACAGTTGGAAGATGTTTAAATTTTATTCCTTTTTACCTAGTTTGATGTGCACTTTGTCCGTAGGAGTGATCACTGACGGGTACTGGTTGGTTGTTGGGGGAGGTGTTAGGCCTGTGTTGGTTGGAGAGGCGTCTCGAGGGTAACACACTGCCTCAATCAGGTTTAACTGGCCATTCCTCTTAACTTTGTGCCCGAGCCCATACACAAGCACCCGTGCCCAAGGAGCCTTATACAGGGAAGAACTAAGAAAAGAGAAAGAACAATGTGGCTGCAATGTAATTAGCTACTAAAAATGTCAACCCAGTGACAGCAAGATTAAACTCTGCAATATTCACCCCCAATGCTCAGAAAATGAGTCTCTGAGAGGAGAAAAATCTGCAAAATGAGCACCTGCATACTCAGGATTCACAGAGGCTCAGCAGCACAGGCAGCAATTCCTTTTGTCTCTGTCAGTCTCAGACCCTCAACTACTTACTCTTTGCGGAATCCAGACTGGCTTTCCTTACAGGACACAATTACAAATGCAGCCCCAGGAAAATTAACATCCATGTTGACTTTGGATTCCGAAATCGGGAATTCCTCAGCAGGAAACTGTTCTGGTGCAGTCTGTAACACAACATTTCATGAGAGCCCCCAGGCGGCGGCGGCAGCAAACCACCTCCCTCCTCCTTTTCAAGTAAAATATAACACTACAAGTAAAGATGTAGCGTGAGGCTTCTTCATACGAATATGATCTGTTTTTTTTTGCTACTGCTTATGTTTTCTGTGTCCCCAGTACCACCAAAAAAGCAGTATAATCCAGCCAGAAAAACAATTCAGTGTGACAGACAATACTATGAAAGTTGTGATTCTGTAGTTATGAGAGTTAGAATCACACATAAACCAAGGCTTTCTTGTAAAGAAGGCAGGCCCTGAGAGCAACACTGCTCTCAAGACATTACTAAATATCTTACCTGCAAAAAAGAGCAGATCTGTTTAGTGAGGTCTAACAGGCTCTCCTCTCCTTGATGCAGTGTCCGAGTGATGGCAACAGTAAGCCACTCTCTGATGGCTTGTGAATTGCCCTGGTAGAAGAGGTCTGTGGCAGCACAGTTCTGGGA